>CM040182.1:70595400-70910400 GCA_022606455.1 Callitettix versicolor | reverse complement strand
TTGATTAAAATTATTTTAAGATTTTCTTAGCGACTTTCCATTGGAATAATGGCTGGAGCTGCCATCACGATAAGATCCAAATCCTTGATCTTGAAATGAGCACTGATCCTGAACTCTATAGATTAATTTCTCAGTTTCAAAAAGGATGTCGTTCCAAATGTTTATAAACTTACATTTTTGTCTTATATTTATTCAGAAAATCGGATTTCCTATCATAAGTAGCGTTAAAAAATGCATAAATTGTCATTTTGAATTTTTAAAAACCTATCATGATTTATTTTTGTATTTTCAACGTAATTTGAAAGTTTAAACCCCTAACACAGTACAGTCGATGCAGATATTAATGCTGATTATGAATGTGAAATCAGAATTTGAAAAAGTGTGATATAAAGAAAAATACTTTTGGAAATTCCCTTCAGTCACGTCAGTACGTAAACTGGGTGCCGCAAGTATTTAGATTTAAAATGGCTTTAAAAACATATTTGGGATTATTTACCTTAACGCTTAGACTTATCCTGCCGAAGCTACTTTCGTGATCTGCTCCAGCTGTTAAGCAATAGATCCTTGGGGCTACTTAAGTTAAGCCAGCTGTTAAGCAATAGATACTTGGGGTTATTTAAGTTGCGCCAGCTGTTAAGCAATAGATCCTTGCGGTTATTTAAGCTGCGCCACCGGCCAAGCAATAGATCCTTAGGGTTATTTAAGTTGCGCCAGCTGTTAAGCAATAGATCCTTGCGGTTATTTAAGCTGCGCCAGCGGCCAAGCAATAGATCCTTAGGGTTATTTAAGTTGCGCCAATTGTTAAGAAATAGATCCTTAGGGTTATTTGAGTTGCGCCAGCCGTTAAGAAATAGATCCTTGGGGTTATTTAAGTTGCGCCAATTGTTAAGAAATAGATCCTTGGGGTTATTTGAGTTGCGCCAGCCGTTAAGCAATAGATCCTTGGGGTTATTTAAGTTGCGCCAATTGTTAAGAAATAGATCCTTGGGGTTATTTGAGTTGCGCCAGCCGTTAAGCAATAGATCCTTGGGGTTATTTAAGTTGCGCCAATTGTTAAGCAATAGATCCTTGGGGTTATTTAAGTTGCGCCAATTGTTAAGCAATAGATCCTTGGGGTTATTTAAGTTGCGCCAATTGTTAAGCAATAGATCCTTGCGGTTATTTAAGCTGCGCCAGCGGCCAAGCAATAGATCCTTAGGGTTATTTAAGTTGCGCCAATTGTTCAGAAATAGATCCTTGTGGTTATTTGAGTTGCGCCAGCCGTTAAGCAATAGATCCTTAGGGTTATTTAAGTAGCGCCAATTGTTAAGCAATAGATCCTTAGGGTTATTTAAGTTGCGCCAGCGATCAAGTAATAGACCCTTGGGGTTATTTAAGTTGCGCCCATTGTTAAGCAATTGATCCTTGTGGTTATTTAAGTGGCGCAAGCGGTCAAGGAATTGATCCTAGGAGTTATTTAAGTTGCGCCGATTGTTAAGCAATAGATCCTTGGGGTTATTTAAATTGCGCCAGCCGTTAAGCAATAGACCCTTGGGGTTATTTAAGTTGCGCCAATTGTTAAGCAATAGATCCTTGGGGTTATTTAAATTGCGCCAGCCGTTAAGCAATAGACCCTTGGAGTTATTTAAGTTGCGCCAACTGTTAAGCAATAGATCCTTGGGCTTATTTAAATTGCGACAGCGGTCAAGAAATAGATCCTTGGGGTCATTTAAGTTGCGGCAGCTGTTAAGCAAAAGATCCTTAAGGTTATTTAAGTTGCACCAATTGTTAAGCAATATATCCTTAGGGTTATTTAAGTTGCGCCAATTGTTAAGCAATAGATCCTTGGGGTTGTTTAAGTTGCGCCAGCTGTTAAGCAAAAGATCCTTGAGGTTATTTAAGTTGGACCAATTGTTAAGCATTAGATCCTTGGGGTTATTTAAGTTGCGCCAATTGTTAAGCAATAGATCCTACGGGATATTTAAGTTGCGACAGCGGTCAAACAAAAGATCCTTGGGGTTATTTAAGTTGCGTCAATTGTTAAGCAATAGATCCTTGTGGTTATTTAAGTTGCGCCAATTGTTAAGCAATAGATCCTTGGGGTTATTTAAGTTGCGCCAGCTGTTAAGCAATAGATCCTTGGGCTTATTTAAGTTGCGCCAGCGGTCAAGCAATAGATAGATCCTTGGGGTTATTTAAGTTGCGCCAGCGGCCAAGAAATAGATCCTTGGGGTTATTTAAGTTGCGAAAGCAGTCAAGAAATAGATCTTTGGGGTTATTTAAGTTGCGACAGCTGTAAGCAATAGGTCCTTCGGCTTATTTAAGTTGCGCCAGCGGTCAAGCAATAGATCCTTGGGGTTATTTAAGTTGCGCCAATTGTTAAGCAATAGATCCTTGGGGTTATTTAAGTTGCGCCAGCGGTCAAGCAATAGATTCTTGGGGTTATTAAAGTTGCGCCAATTGTGAAGCAATAGATCCTTGGGGTTTTTTAAGTTGCGACAGCGGTCAAGAAATAGATCCTTGGGGTTATTAATTTGCGCCAGTGGTCAAGCAATAGATCCTTGGGGTTATTTATGTTGCGCCAGTGGTTAAGCAATAGATCCTTGGGGTTAATTATGTTGCGCCAGCTGTTAATCAATAGATACTTATGGTTATTTAAGTTGGGCCAGATGTTAAGCAATAGATCCTTTGGGTTATTTAAGTTGCGCCAGTTGTCAAGCAATAGATCCTTGGGGTTATTTAGTTTGCGCCAGCTGTTAACCAATAGATCCTTGGTGTTATTTAAGTTGCGCGAATGGTCAAGCAATAGATCCTTGGGGTTATTTAAGTTGCGCCAGCTGTTAATCAATAGATCCTTGGGCTTATTTAAGTTGCGCGAGCGGCCAAGCAATAGATCCTTGGGGTTATTTAAGTTGCGCCAGCTGTTAATCAATAGATCCTTGGGGTTATTTAAGTTGCGCGAGCGGCCAAGCAATAGATCCTTTGGGTTATTTAAGTTGCGCCAGTTGTCAAGCAATAGATCCTTGGGGTTATTTAGTTTGCGCCAGCTGTTAACCAATAGATCCTTGGTGTTATTTAAGTTGCGCGAATGGTCAAGCAATAGATCCTTGGGGTTATTTAAGTTGCGCCAGCTGTTAATCAA
Source organism: Callitettix versicolor (assembly GCA_022606455.1). Taxonomy (NCBI): domain Eukaryota; kingdom Metazoa; phylum Arthropoda; class Insecta; order Hemiptera; family Cercopidae; genus Callitettix; species Callitettix versicolor. The sequence goes on along the minus strand of CM040182.1, from coordinate 70,907,279 downwards.
TAGATCCTTGGGCTTATTTAAGTTGTGCGAGCGGCCAAGCAATAGATCCTTGGGGTTACTTAAGTTGCACCAGTGGTTATTTCGAGCAGATCAGGAGTACATAAGTTGCGACAGCAGTTAAGTAATAGATCCTTGGTGTTAGTTAAGTTTCACCAGTGGTTATTTTGAGCTGATCAGGAGTATATACTTTGTGCCACCAGTCAAGGAATAAATCCTTGGGATTAGTTAAGTTGCACCAATGGTTATTACGTGCTGATGAGGAGTATATACCTTGTGCCAGTAGTCAAGAAATATATCCTTGGGATAAGTTAAGTTGCACCAGTGGTTTTGTATATATATATATATATATATATATATATATATATATATATATATATATATATATATATATATATATATATATATATATATATATATATATATATATATATTTATATATATATATATATATATACATACATATACATATATAATTTTATTCTCATATATAAAATTATTATAATATATTACTCAATGAAAAAAATTGTTAATTAGATTAATATTTCTTAATAATATAAAACCAGAAAAGAGTAGTCTATATCTGGTGAAAGAAATGTATCAGTTAGGGATAGGAAATTAATATATTTGTTTTTTGTAAAACAAGTAAGGTATTGTAAATGACAAAAATTCTAAATTACAGGAGAAATAAATTAATGATATCAACTACACAAGATGTAATAAGTCTACGTGAGAAAAACAGAAAACTGGAATAACTTCGGAACAATAGGAGAGAGAACAATGTATCAAATTCCCACGTTATCAGTAGATTAAGACAAAAATTTTGACACTGGGATCGGTAAAATCGTTCCAGTCTAAGAAAATCTATGGAAATTCCATGGAAAAGGAGTTTTGATGAGGCGATAGCAAAGAGGAGCAGACTCATGAAGCTAAGCAGGCAGCGCTGCGGTTGACACAGTAGGGCCTACCTATAGCATCACAACTCCAATATTAATTAATTTAAACAATTAACTAATGAAAGAAGTAAGAGAATGGGAACACGATTGAAGCCAAAAATAGGTCCTAGGAAGATGTGCCTGCAGCGCACAAGCTATTTTCCGGTCGTAAGACGTCCAAGTGAGGAAGGGAAATCGGGGGATCAGAGTGGTACTTCTCAATTTCCCAAATTGGTGCCAGGCCCCAATAATTGTTCCATTTGAAGAGTGGAACGATCGCTATTATACAAATTGGTAAATTGTATGGTTATGTTTTCTAAAACCAGGAAGACTGCCCGAGTCCATGCTAGCGTTGTCATTAACATAAAAAGTACGCCTACTATAAAGTTAAAATTGTCGACGAATAAATATTAAAGAAAGAATTGAACAAAGTATAGGTAGTAGTAAAAGAGACTACCAGAAATATCGCATAGTGGTTTTTGAAACATAAAATCGCAAAACCCGCCGGTGCAACTTTAGCGGACAAACGGTAAGTTCAACAGAGACCCAGGCCTACGGTTACAACTTGAACAGTCACCAACAATACGTGAACTTGGGAAGCCACAGATCACTTGGAACTTCTGGCCTTTTCAACTCGACTACATGTCCTGAATACTTTGCCTAAAACCAACGGGAAGGAGGACACATCACATAAGGAAGGAGACGGGCATAGGGGGACCACGCAGTACTATAGCAAGATACAGCTGACAACTCCATGTACCACATAAAAATCTTAAATTGTGAAGGGAAATTATATAAAGAGAATTCAATTATTCTATTATACATACAATTATTCAATTATATATGTATATGTATAAGTTATGTAGTCCATATTAGCTTAGCAGAACCTTAATTCTAAGTAAATGTTTGTAATTAGCTTAGTAATCATTTCCATTGTTTCCCAGCCTGAGTGTTAACCAATCAGTGCATCTGTACTCTTGCAAGTGAACACATCTCTGTGCATACGAGATTGTTGTTCAATTTATTATATATAACTAATTATTAGTTTTTAATAAATAAGTTGCAATAAAGAATAGATTGTGTTTTTTTTAAAAACCCAATCACCATAACAAAACACGTAACTGGCACAGTCGATAGGACCACTTGAAAAGATTTAAAAGAACATGAATTTTGTTTTCTTTTTCTAACAATTAACAAGTGGAACATCCGGAACAATTTAACTGAACATTAGATTTTTTTTCGGAAAACGTCTCAGAGGAAGTTAAAGAATATAACATCCGTCACTTTAGCGTTTACTGAGGAAACACATCGGACTGTAGAAGGAATATCTGCAGAACAAAGAAAGGCGAGAGAAGAGAGAAAGTTGAAAAAGAAGCTAAAATTGTGAAGTGCAAAGCCAATTTAAGTGTAAAGTGAAAAGTGCACGCTACAATTTTATAACGAGTAATCCTACATTGAACAGGTTGCTAAGGATCTTATTGTAAGTAAAACACAAAAGCGAAATATTTAAAAACAGAATTTTTAATTTTTGAAATTAATTTCAGAAAAATAAATAGTTAAACTTAAATATATATTATATATACTAAATATTAAATATAGGTATTACATATTATATAGCTTATTAGTATAATACATAATTATTAGTTTGTTGTTGAGGAGTAAGTAGAAACTAATTAACAATGACTACTGCAGTATTAAGAAAGGAATATCTGGATATGATTCCAGAATACAGCTGTGAACCTAGTATGCTTAACAGATTCATTTCAATTTGTGGAAAAATAGTTCAAAAATTTTATGTAGCTGGAAATCAAGAAGATTTTTGAAGTGAGTATTTATTTTTGTCAATATTATCCAAATTAAAGAAGCAAGCTCTAGAGGTTGTTGTAAATTCTAACACGTATGCGTAGGAAGATATAAAAGGGACCTTGTTAAGTAGCTATTCTGATAGAAGGGACTGTTTTACCTTATATACAGAAATGGCGGAGCTAAAACAGGAACATGGGGAATCACCTTTTAAATTTTATGAACGAGTTCAGAAATTATAAACTTACAGCTAGCTTTTTTTACTAACAAAGAACCAAATGCAAGTGATATTTTATGTACCTATGTCCAAAAGTTAGCGTTAAGAGTATTGTTAGGGGATTTCAGGAACCGTTACGATCCCTAATGCGAACAAAAAACTCTAAATCACTCAATGAGGCATTAAACATGTTGACAAACGATTTCCAAGTTAAAAACACTAAAACATTCCAGTCTAATCGACAAATTACACCACAAAAACCATAACAAGAGCATGCAGATATTTTTTATGTTGATGGAAATAACTTCACATTCACTAATCAAGTAAACACAGACAAAATTCCTGTATATTCTAAAAACTACAGATATCCAGAAATTTATAAAAAAACAAAGTTAACAAACAAATTGATGATATGCTGAATCAGGGAATTGTTCAGCCTAAGTCAATCCTAATTTGCTAAAAGTTCTAAAAATTTTGTTGAACTGTTTATGAATATAAATAAATGAGGAGGATAGGTTAATTAGTTTTGATATTGAGAACATTTTTACTAATGTACCATACCAGTGCAGGTAACTTTAAATATAATTGCAAAAAGGCTTAAGTGGGACAACAGTTTTAAACAAAGAATCAATCCTCCACAAACATAATAATTAGTATGGATCTGTTTAAATTATGTACAAAACGCAATTATTTTCAATTAATAAATCAAATGTCACCAGAATGATGGTATAGCAATGGGTAGTCTACTGAGTCCTACGTTTGCTATTTGTATTAAGGAATTTGAGGAGGAAATCATTAACTCTTCTGAATTCAAATTGAAAGGATGGTTCTGATACATGGATGAAACCATTTTTATGTGCTCTAATGGATGTCATAAATTAGAACAACTTTTTAAGTTAGCTAATAACACTTCTTAATCATGGAAAATAAGGTAAATAGTAAACTATCATTCTAAGGCGTATGTGTTTAAAGAAATAGGGATATACTTAAGTCCATGATTTACAGATAAAAGATACACACCAATGTCTAAACTATACTACTTAAATTATTAACTATTTTTGTAACTATCCAAAATCAGTCAAGGAAATTTATTCTTTAATGGAGAGAGCTAACAAATATTTGTTCTCATAAAGATGATCTCAGCCAATAACTAAATCATATTCAAAAAGACCTGCTTATCAACACATGTCCTCATATATGTATATATATATATATATATATATATATATATATATATATATATATATATATATATATATGTATTTCAAATAAATTTCAAAATGTATTTAAGCTAAGTGTATTATTAAGAAAAGTTCCATAAAAAAGTGGAAATCCTTTAGTTTTTATGACAATTATCAAAAAATATTAGGTGTGTTGCTAGTAAATATAAAATCCCAAGTGAAAACAATGTTAAGCATCATCTCCTCAAAACTAAACTTTTAAATGGCACTTGGGACAGTAAAAACTGTATTTACAGCACAAAATGTGAATTTGATAGGCAATACAAAGAGACTTTTAAACATGAATAAATACAAAAAACATGTGATTAGGCCTAGTAGATAAATTCAAAGTAGCTGAAAATATATGGTCTGAAAATAATAAATTTAATTAGGAAAAGGCAAAAATAATGCTCTGAAAGAATAACTTATATAAACAGAATATAATTGAAGCCTCATACATGAAAATAACTGACAACCCTATCAGGTAAGGCAGTTTAGAAATAAATCCTTTTTATCTACCCCCTATTAAAATAAACTTAAATTTAAGAATAAATATACACTGAGAGAGAGGGAGGGAGAGAGAGAGAGAGAAAGAGAGAGAGAGAGAGAAAGAAAGAGAGAGAGAATAGCAGAGTCAATAACTCTGAACAAGTAGGTCTGTCCACTTGGTGTTGGCATAAATAGATGTCATTTGATTTTTTATTGATGTCTTGACACACTTGTGCTCTGATATGGTACATGTAGCATTTTTGTTTCATTTTTTTTTTATTACTTATGGTTTTCTGATCAATTGTAAGTCTTTGTTTTATTTTTGTTTTGCCCACTCAGGGATCTGTCCTGATTGTTTGTTCATATTTTATAAGTGTTTAAGCATAAGCATAGACATCTAGGCTAATGTTCTATAGATTATAACTTAGGCTTGAAGAACAAGAATTGATCCATTCTCTCGAAATGTTGTTTATTATTTTTTGTAAATACTGATAGTAAATATCTGAATAAACAGTAATAATAATCAAATATTTTATTTTTAGGTTAAATGAATGTGATAAGCATATTTTTCTTTCTTTACATTTATTTTTCAAAATTGGATCTACAGTTCTGTTACAACAAAACAGCAACATATGAATATTTATTTTTTACTCTGAGACCCCTACTGCATTTCCAGCTTTATTATCAATTCACAGACATGTTTCTGGAAATCCATAAGAGGTTCTGAATAAGCAACCACAAAAAAAAAATTAAGACAACTTGATTTTATTTCGTGATCATTCTCAAGAGTACTATGCTCAGTTGTTACTAATCTTGAATATAGTTTCAACAATTTTGTAACAGAATGTGTATTCTGTTCTTAATAAATACAATATTTTAATAATATACATTAAATTACACATGGCTTATTTATTTTCACTCTGTAACTAGTTATTCCACATTACATTTGTATATATTATTATATTTTTATTGAAGTTTTATACAATTTTTTAGGGAGACTGAAAATTACAGGTTATAATTATTTTTAAAAATACAATAAAATTTACTGTAATCTGATAATTTTTTTTTTTAGAGCACAACACTGATGAGATATTATTCAAAAATGGTTAAGAATATTTTTTGTAAGTTTATAAAAGTATTTTAACATATCTATAATTTATAGAAATTTTCTATAAAACATGAAAAATAATAAGAAATTAAAGTGATTTTTTTTAGTTCACAATACATGTGAAGTAAAAATATAATTATAATTAAGATGAACAATATAAGTAGGAAACATAGGATGGTATAATAACATTTATAGTGACAGTGTAAGAAAAATGGACATTGAGCATTTAAATTTAGCGGGAATCAAATTTCATTTTAAACATGGAACATTTAGTTTAAGAATTTATTCAGAGATCACAGCACCTGGTACGGTACTATAGCAACACTATAACAGCAAATGAAAGGTGGTATGTGGCCAAAAGAGTTGGCCACGGGGCCAGTGTGTATTTGGGAGTACTGAATACTAAGTTGAGACAGTGGCGTGACAAAACAAAACCGAGCTGATCAGTAGATCTAATAGAATGTAATACAATTCAGTAACCTACTGCACAGGTTTAATGTACAATAACTATTCTTATGTTTCTACGTTGTATGTTCCATCTCTTTGGCATTTTTTTTTTTTTAATTTTAATTACTACACTTTTTTTACAAGTTTTTAGTTTACATTTTTTTTCAGTTTGAAAAAGTTTTGATAAGCAAATGGTTTTGCAGTTTGTAATGTGATGCACCTAATACGAATGCGAAAAATAAGGAGTTCTTTAGCTTCCAGTTTTTACCTATCAGATTTCTCATTTTTAGGTCATTCTCCGTAATTTTCCTTCCTGTAATGCAGAAAGGACATTCCAGTCTCTTTCAGTTTCTTACTCTAAATTTTACGAACTACTCACACAAAATCATGAAAAACACGATACATTTATCACGTCACGCAAAAACCACGGATTAGTATTCATTTCGTGATTCAGAATAACATAGTTTTGTAGTTATCTCCCTAGAGTTACCCAGACAATAGGACTCCTGTATCTTAGTTTGTTTCAGTAGATTTTGCAACAAATGTGTGTGTGTATATATATATATATATATATATATATATATATATATACACATATATATATATATGTATGTATGTATGTGTGTGTGTCTGTGCTTTGACTACCAGTACCAGGTACCATTAGAATTTAAAATATGTATATATATATATATATATATATATATATATATATATATATGAATTTAAAATTTGTGTTATATAATTCTACTGTTAAATAAAATATCTACATTGTCTATATCTGCAACCTCTTGGATAGCATTGCAAGATTTAATACCATTATTGTTTGATCTGATTAAATGAGTAATCAAAAGTTGGCAACCTCTGAAAAGTTGATCGTAATATTCTTAACTCTCGGTCTTTTATTTTTTTGGAAAATTACAATTTCATTTTAATATTTTTGTTAGGAGGATGTTCAATATTACATGTATATCTAATAATGAAGAATATGATCAGAAGGAGAAAGAAGAGAGTAAAGAAAAAAACATGTGGGTTAGGCATTTGTGATCAGCATCATGGTTTTAATTTACGTCTGACAACATTAAATATGTAAGTTATTATTCTTTTGAAATTTTTGCCTTAAGTTTCCAGTATGAGTTCTATGGAGATGCTTACAAAAATGATAACAGCTTATTTAATTATACAGTTTGATCATTGTACTTTAAACTGATATTTTTCTGTAATGCTGTGTTACTAAACTAGGGCTAAATATAGTTTTTGACAAGCAGTTTTTTTTTTGTGCACTGAGTATTCTAATAGGTTAAAAGTGTTCTGACGTGAAGAAAGGATTAAAATGGTGAAAGATAATTAAATAATTTTCCTGCTTGCATACTAATAGCGTAGTGGTACGTAAGACATACTGGCAGAAACTGAAATACTTCTAAATTGTAAGTTGAACTTGTACAAATAAATATAATAACTTACATGCTCATAAGGCCTAGCCAGATCTGAAATATTGTGAGACTTTATGCTTTTGGTCTTGGATATTTGAAATTTAGGCATGTTTTTTATAGTTGTAATATAATGTACTTAGGCTACTCTTAGTGCAGGACAAGATATGAATTAGCAAATATATTCTAACAAAATTAATTAACTGTTGCAAATATAAAGTCAAATGGTGTAAAACACATATTGAAATATGTAGAAAGGCTACACTTAACTTAAAAATCAGGTATTTCTGTGTTTTGGGGACTTATACTAAAATAATGATTTTAACATGGGTTTTATATAATATATTACTGAATTAAGTGATATTCCCCCACTGAATATTAAATTTGTTATAAGTTATGATTTTAAAATATTTTTTACGAAACTTATATTGTGACATCATTGCTGTTTATTTTACATGGAAAATGCTAGCTTTTCTAAGCTAAATATCTATGTCAACATCACCACCAAGGTAGTGCCCATGCACCTTATCACACTATAACCTAGTTCAGTTCAGTTAAGTAAATTTGCAACAACCAAGTCAAGTTAGGCTTAACTTTTTTTAGTAAAATAAGTTTATTACACCCAACAACGACTTAGGTTCAAAAAAAAGTTTTAATTTATATATTTTTTTATTATTAATAACAAGTATTAATTGTTTCCACTTTGAAAAACATGTTAGGTATATTCATATACTAGTCATTTGAGGTTATATTTGTCACTTTTATTTTTATTTTTTTTTCTAACTTTTCGTTGTTTCTGCACTTTTATATTTTGGATTATTAATTTTGAGTATATAATAAAGCATTTTGGTATAAAAATTGTTAATATTGACATTAGTCCAAAAGACACAGTTTTACATAAATTCTTACACTTTTTGATATTTTAAAATTTCTGTAAATGTAGGTATTCTTGTTTTCAACATGAAACCTTTGGTTAATATGCATTAGCTGAATAGTATTTATGACTTTGAGCTTCACTATACATGACATTATCACCATTGTATTGAAGTAATAATTTTATAATATTTTTTTCTATTATATACTTTAGTATTGGTATTTGGTATTTATGCAATGTAAGTTGTTTTTTTAAATAGTGATTTTTTTATTTTTTTTTTTATAATATATCTTTATATCTAGTTAATTCATCCATGGAAAATAATTTTTTTCAGATTATTTATGATTTTAGCTATTTTTTACATAACTATATTGTGATATCGTTGCTCTTTACATTGTGTGGAACATACTAGATTTTTTAGACCGACTTACTGCTCATGCACTTGATTACATTTTAATAAGCATTACTTAGTCTTAATACTTACTACATTATTCTTTCTTATAGTAAAAATGTTAAAGATAGCATTCATTTAATTAAATAGGTTTTTAACTCAACAACCGTGTCATATGTCCTTCAGTAATTAAAAAAAATTAGGTTTTTTATCAATTTAGCAATCAAAAACACATTGCCTACTTTCACACAGTAGCAATTTAGAGGTTGTGTGGTAATTTTTTAAAATTTTTGTCGTACTTCCTGTACGGTTTATATTTTGGACTATTGCTTTTGGGTATGTACTGGAAAATTGAAAACCTACTCTGCATATTTACCTAGTATTTATGCAGTTCAGACACTTTTACTAAAGTTATTACTATTACAATTTTATTTTTCTAATTTGTACTTTATTATTGAATTAAGAGATATTCACCTATGGAAGATTAAATTTATTATAAGTTATGATTGTAAGCCATTTTTTTACATAACTGTATTGTCACATCATTGCTGTTTACTTTTCATGGAATGTGCTAGATTTACTATGATAGATTAATACGCAAATGTCAACCACTATGGTACTGCTAATGTGAAGTTCCACACACAATCCCACAATTTGAAATTGTAAAAAAAATAATTTGTGGTATATTTAGTCAAATTTCAATTTAAATATAAGTATAACAATTAATTATAAGCAACATTTTACTACTTTATATGCGCCACAATAATACTCATTACAAGGTTAGTTGCTTTTTATAAAATACTTGTTATATTATGTGTCAGTTAAGTTCTTCATTTTTTTAAAAACATAATTATATGTTTTGAATTATTTAATTAATACATTAATTACGTATATTTAAATAATTGTCCCCGCAGGGGGTGCAGACTAGCTGCATCTATTGAGGATTTAGACGTCCCTCACGGTACCCGAGTAACAAACACTTACACTTAACACTACACTTGCGACTTTAACACTTTAAACTCACCCTTACATTTAGGGAGGCGATAATAGCCTCAATGTGCTTTTCGCCTTAATATAACAACAACAAATTTTAATAATTGTTTTCGTAATAAAAACATGTTACACATTTTTGCACCCTAGTCATTATGAAGTGACAAACATGTCACTTTTATTTTCATTATTTCTAACTTCCCAATGTTTCCACATTTTCATATTTTAAATAATTAATATTGCTCATATAATTAAGCGTTTTGGTGCAAAAATTATTAGAATTGACAAAAGTGCCTGCAGTGCATTTTGTCCTACTGAAGTAATGATTTTTTTAATATTCTTTGCTCTGTTATGTACTTTATTATTACATTAAGAGATATTCACCCGCATAAGATTAAATTTATTATGGTAACTTACAATTTTATGCTATTTTTAATGGAATTATATTATGATGTCATAGCCGTTGACATTGCATTGAGCATGCTACATTTACTGTGCTATCTAATGAATTAGTTATCATGTGCTCATTATATGGCATTAATCACATTGTGTCATCGGGCTTTATTACATGCTAGTGATGGGCAGCTGCAAATGGTTTCATATTTCGACGAACTATTAATTATTAACATTATTATTCAACTAAAAGATTAGTAGTATGCAAATGTTCATAATTAACATGTATGTATATACATGTTAATAATTACAAATCTAGTAATAATTACAAAATTAGTTAGTAATTACAAATCTCAGAATTGAAAAAATCACTCTTATGCTAAAAAATAGCACACTAACATTAAGTTGACAAATATATTACTGTACTTGTTTACAATTTTATAAATTTTAAAAATGATACTCAAATTTGTATTACTTAAGCTAATAAATATTTGGTCAGCAAAGAAAACCTTGTGTTAAAATTAATACTCAGACTAAAAAGATAATGCCAACTCCGGTAAATTCAATTGGAGACAGTAATTGTAAATAAATGTAACTTTTTACATTTTACATGAGTATAATTAAAATTTAAATATATACCTATATAATTAATTTATAGAGACTGCAAGATTAAGTTTTAATTGAGTGCCTTGTCATTTTCATTTAATTAATTTAATATTAAATTAAATTTGTTCATCTGTATTTTTAAAACCATAACTAAAATTTAAAAGAAATTTTAAATCATAACCTACATTTTCATAATTTATTTTGGGTATTTACAATTTATGTATTAATTGTCTTTTCTTCAATTTATTGAGGAAATAACAATAGGCTAAAACTAGCACCTTGACTTGCTTTTTACCATCCAAGATTCAAAGGCATACTAACATAATAGCCAGCTAAAGTTGCAGTCGACTGAAAAAATTCTGTCAAGTCAACTACTAATTTACATTACTAATCTGCAAACGTACTAATGATTTGAATGATTAGTTGTTGAAGTCAAATAGTAATATACCAACAGCCAATTTGTTATGGAAACGATATTATCAACACTACTGTAAATGAATGGTGGCCTTTCGTAAATGTTTGAGTTTTTCCATCTAACTCAATTGTCAAGTAAGACTTGTTGGACAAGAGTACAACTCAACTTTTTTCAGTTACTAATTAGTAGCATGGAAGATTACTAATGAACTTACTCAAGGGACTTTTCGCCTTGGTGGCCTAGTTGATAGCATACTGGGCTTTCACCCCGAGGACCCGGATTCGACTCCCGGCCAGGGCTTGGCATTTTCATACGCCCATCATCCCATCGTCTGCATTAACCCAAGTGTGCACAATAGTCGGACGTTAAACACCAAAAAAAAAAAAAAAATAATAATATAATCGAATGCATACATCACTATTACATGCTCATTAGTAATAAATACAAACTATAAAAGTGAGGTAACTATAGGAAGTTTGAAAAAATTAAAAAATGACCCACTTAACCTAAAAATCAGTAGAATGCAAAAGTAGGTAACATGTTTTTCATTGTGAAAAAGATTAATTAAATGTATTGTTAATAATAATGAAAGCAATATAATCTTTTAAAAAAATGAACCTAATGACATGGTTGTTGTATTATAAAACTAGTAACTAGTATAATTAAATAAGTTCATTATGCTCCACCATGTCAGGTTTTTCAGTTTTTTTTTTGTCTATTGCATTCATTATTAATAACAGCATCTTTAATTAATCGTTATACACAATTAAAAACCTGTTACCAACTTTTGTATGCTAGTGTATTTGAGGATATTCTAGGATACAACCATTTTTATTTTCAATTTTTTTCAAACTTGACATAGTTTCTGCACTTTTATATTTTATATTACTACTAATGGGCATCTAATAAAACCTTTTAATGAAAAAATTACGAAAATTGACATGTGATTAATTCCATGTTAAGACATTTATAAGACAAAAAAAAGTGATTTGTAAACATTTTTCTCTTTGATTATTTAATAGAGATATTTATCCGTAAAAGATTATATTTCTTTCAGTAAGTTAAGATTTTATGCACTTTGTAATGGAACTTTATTGTGATGTCATTGACATTTACATTGCATAGAGCATGCTAAATTTATTACACCAAGGTCACCTACTGAGGCAATATACATCCAGCTACCTTATATCTGCCATAACAGTCATTGCAGGCTTTAATAACTTCCACATAATACCTAACTTTCAAGCAAAACTATGTTAGGTTTTTCACACATTATTACTTTAATACAAAACGGTGTTAGGTTGGTATTTATGCAGTGTAACTTATTTTTTTCAAATAGTAATTTTTGAATTATTATTCTTTTATTACATACTTTATTATTCAATTAAGAGATATTCACCCGCAGAATTTTTTTTGTGATTACTTACGATTTTGGATTATTTTTTATGGAACTGTATTGTGATCTCATTACTGTTTACATTGGATAGAGCATGCTAGATTTACTAGTTCAAAGTAACCAACCGAGGTACTTAATAGCTCATGAGTGTTATCACACTGCTGTATTAATCATTACTTTGGTAGTCTTGTAGTGAAAACTTTATTAAAATGGTAGTTGTTATTTGTGAACTTAGCAAATTGTCTCTTTTTGTTAGTAAGGAAACATCAATTTCATTACAGTCGGCATGCTTATTTATGTTGTAAGCAAAAGAACTAACTGTGTTTTGTCATAAAACGATGTTAGGTTCTTAAGTCTTTTTTTTTTTGTCATTTTAGCAATGAAGAATAGGTTCGATATTTTTGCGCATTAGAAATTTTTAGGTTATGCTGGTCACTTTTATTTTCAGTTTTTTTTCAAACTTCCCAAGGTTTTTTTAATTTGCATTATTATTTTTGGGCATGTAATAAAGTGTTTGGTGAAAAAATTATTTACAAAATTGAAAACAAATTACACTGCATATTTACTTTTGGGTTTTTCACACAGTATTTATTTATTTGGGGCATGTAATAAAGCGTTTTGGTGAAAAAATTCAGAACAAATTATACTATATATTTAGGATACCTTCAAAATACTACTTTTGTACAAAACAGTGTTAGTTAGGTTCTTAAGGTAATTTTAATTTAAAAAAAAAGAGGTATATGTGACATTAAACAAGTTCTGTCAGTTATTAAAATTTTTGTGCCAAAACATTATAACCAGACCAGCAACCTAAAAATGTAATGTTTTATTACATGCCCAGTAGTAATAATACAAAATATGAAAGTGCAGAAACTATGGGAAGTTAGGAAAAAATTAGAAATAAAAGTGATACACATAACCTAAAAATTACTACTACGTAAAAGTAGCCAACATGTTTTTCATTTTTAAATGATTAATTAAATGGATGTAATTAATAATAAAAAAACAAACACTTTTTTTAAAATAACGTAAGAACCTATCTACAACAATATTTATGAAAGAAGTAGGAACCTTATGTGTTACGGCAAATATAAAATGATAATGTGATAACATGCATGAAAAATATCTTGGTCAAAAACTTTGGTGTAGTAAATCTAGCGTGCTTCATGCAATATAAATGGCTATGATATCACAATATAGTTCTGTTAAAAATGGCATACAATTTTAACTTATCATAGTTTCATTAAGTTTCATAGTGTTTGACGTAAAAAAGCTTTATTCTTAATACTTCAACAGTGTTTCGTGGAAACTTTGAATTTTTTGTTGCTATGCGCACATTATTTTACTTACTACACTCACAGTTATTTTTAGAGTGTGTCAGTTCGTTGAACCCACTAATATTCCTCTAAAAATGTTGCTTGGTGTAATACCAACATGCCAAAATAAAAGTTAGGTCACATCTGCTCAGGTGATCATATGTTGATTAAATGTTGACATAATAACAGGCTTAGCTATGTTTTTGTAACTTGTTATTAGGTACATTTGAAATTATATGCCACCAGGTTCAAGTATACTACCATAAATTTTGTTCTTTAAATAGGTTATAAAATATTATATTTTTTAAACATATCTTGTCAACTGTTAATTAATATCTGTCAACCTTCACTCGGCACAATACCATGACACATAAAAAAAGAATGTTTTGAACTAGTGATTTTTGTATTTTATAAAATGATTATATTAATAATAATGTAACTTTATTTAGGATGGAAATGTCTGCCGAAATGATGTGTCAGTTATATGAAGGCCAACTTTACAAGTATACTAATGTAATGAAAGGTTGGCAGTTTCGTTGGTTTATCTTGGATCCAAAGACTGGGATACTAAACTATTATTTAGTAAGTTTGTTAAATATTTTAAATCTGTGCAAAGTAATTAGGGTTAAGCTATTTTTTCGCATTGAATAATCTGAATTTACTCTTTTACTTAGAATAACCATTTTTAATTCTTTATCATTTTCCAAATCTTTACATGGCAGTAAAAAACAGCAATCATCAATCATAAATGCTTTTAATCTCAGAAGTAGCATTTGTTGTAGCGACTTTTGAAGTTGTCCCAAGCAGTAGCCACTCATACAGAACAATGTCATCTGAACAAACGACTCCCCACCACATAACCGGAACAGCTGTCTTTTCTAGAATCTTCTATGCTCCCTCACTTGTACATTTTGCATGCATAGTGCTAGTTGACTTGTCCAGCCATAATAACATAAGTTTGTGAAACATGATTTAGATCAGTATGATTTGAGTATAGCATTACTAGTTCGCAGAATAACTGGTCTAACAGTATGTTTGAAAATAATCCTGGCACCATAAGGAAATCACAATGCTATAATCGGGACCTACCACACTATACAAGATTTAGTCATGTAAACTGAGGCTAAAAAACTTCAAAGCATTATAAACACAGTGCTTGTGTTTAAAAGTGCTAGAACAACTTCGACATGTAATCCAGTGATTTTTTTTTTCATGAAAAGTGAAACACCTTCTAGTAACTGCTGTACTTTGATTTAATGTCTAAACCAGTACATTGAGTACTTAAAACTTAAAACCCAAAACCCAATGTACTCAGTAATACTTGTTCAGACTTAGAGCCGTAAGGTGGCTTAGTGAAAAAATAAAACTTAGGCTGAACTGTTCCCAAGGGACAATTTCAGAATTAATTTTTTTTTTAATCAATAACCATTTCATTTAATTCTTTTTCTTGTGATTAAATAAATTTCAGTTTATAGTAAAAGAAATATAGAAGTTGGCCAACTTAATGTAGCTAGCTATAAGCAAATTTAAGTAAACTATGAATTTGTGCAATACGTTATTTTTATATATATATTTTTTATTTTATTAAGAATGTATAGGAGATTGTAATCATAGCCTGTTTAAATACATTAATTTATTTAAATACCATATGTGTGAGTGTGTGTGTCTGTGTGTGTATGCACTATATTTGTCAGATAATAGAGGAGAAATCTTGCCAGTGGTTTTCTGGTGGACCAGCGATAAATCTTATGGTATTACAAGGTACTAGTGATTTTAATATAAAATTTTGTGGCATTAGTTCAGGCTTAACTTGTGTTTGCTCTATAACCTTTCTTCTGATCAATAGCACAGTGTTAAAGAGTGTTTTATGCTGATCAGGACCTTCTACCTAGCTTACTTTCTTACAGTATTATAGAAATAAAACTTAAATATTAAAGTTAAAATAATACCCTATGTTTTCTCATTTAATTACATGTGTACTGAACATTATTGTTTCTTTCAATATTAACTTTACTTCTAGAGTGAAAATGAGAGCAAGCAACAACCACGAGGCTGGATACATTTAGAAGCAGCTGTTATATCTCCTAGTGATGAAGACTCAAATACATTTACTGTTAACTCTGCATCTGGAGAATTGTTTAAATTACGAGCTCAAGATGCACGTGCTCGTCAAGAATGGGTAAATAGGTTACGAGCAGTGGCTGAGTTACATGCTATGGCTATAGCTCATGTAAGTTAAAATACTGTGATATATATACAGACAGGGAGAATGAATGCCATCACACCTAAATCTTCAGCATAACATAAAATACACACAGAGGCCGCCGTTTAGTTTTACGGCTACATGACATTTGATGACACATTTACTCCCTGAAGGTCTCGATTAATTGAGGTTTCTTGGAGACTTGCTCAATGACAGGTTTTTTGTTACAAATGGGTAGGAACAAAACATGCTTATCCCTTAAGATTTTTTATTTCTGGTGGGATTTTTTGCTTGTCTTTTCTTAGTGTACCTACAATTGTAAGTTTGTATGGGTTTTCCAAAAGTGAGGTTGCTAATGGAACAGAGCTATTGGAACCAGTTGTCAATCATTACATTGTGATTGGATCCATAACAAGTTGTTGACATATTTATCACTTTCACTCTCTGTTTTAGGTATTCTAAAATCTCATTGTCAGTACACTTCTGACTCATTTTTGAAACTTATTTACTACTAAAACTACTCGTAAGAGCAAAATATTATCACTTTTCAATCAATAATCCACTATAAACGAAATATGTAAAAAATTCAAATATAAAAGCTAAACTATCTATTGACAGTGGAGGAGCTAAATTGATAAACATTAAGTGATGAGGCGGCCCAAGCAAGGCACAGAACTAGTTGGGCAAGTCCATTGTCGCAAGTAAAGGGGAGAACTAAATAAAACAAAACACGCTCGTAATTTTTACGATAGTTTAGCTTTCTATGGTTAAAAGAGATGTGTACATTTGATTATTACTAGTACATTTTAAATTTTAAGTGGATTTACTTAAAAGCTAGTAAGCTGTGATGTCTTTCATCACAGGTTCTGTGTATATAGTGTAAAATATGCAGTATAGTTGTACCACAGTTGATTTGGAGTAAAATACAATTATTTTTCAAAGTGCTGAAGTATAGAGAAATATTTAAATAGAACATAAGCTATTTTATCTTTATGAAGCAGCCAGAACTTAGCTGTATCATTAAGGGCATCATAGTACAACAATTGTGTTAAGTTATATATATTAAAATTTATATGTTTAACTTTTTACTTTATTTTTTATAATAGAACCTTTACGAATACCATTATGAAATTTGTCCCATATATTCAAATAACGTACATGTAACATATATTTTTTCAACAAAATTCAAAATTTTAGTTTACTTTTTGGAAATTTTTAAACATACATTTTAAGGTTGGTTTGGTGATGTCAAAGAACACATCAAATTAAATCCCTTGAAATTCTGAAAAGAATAGTACTATTTTGAGTTTTTAGGACAAACAGTTTTGAAGCTGCAATATTTGAAAAATTTTAAAAATGATGGATTATTAGTTTTGGTTTGTACATATGTACACAAAATTATTGATTTTTGAGACTTCAAGTTCAAGACCAACCAGTGTGTTGATTTGACATGCAATGACTCCCAAGTACACCTTATTTGAAATATAAATTTATTATGGTGGCTTCTTCTTTCTAACTTTAGTTCCAACATGAACATTTCTTCCTGGTAAAAAACAGCTTTTATTGTTTTAAGCAGAAAAGCTTAAAAAAACTTTTCAGCAGTATAATTCAGTCGGTAATTAACATTTCCATTATAGTATGGTTAGTACGTTCAAAATATGAGAAATTGTACACTGTTCCTAAAAATATTTGTATACATCCTACCATTAAAACAATAGATTGTTATTGACCATTGATATGCATATAAATATACTTCATACCTTCATGTTTTTATCTTATTTCTTTAAGAAAGAATCTGTCTGCGATGAAATGAGTTTCAAAGTACAACGTGCAAAATAAGAAATACAGTTTGTTGAAATTTTGTCTAAAATTACGAAGGTTGTTCTTAAAGTAAGGTTCATTATGTCTTAAAAAAACAAAGATTTTTCTCCCAAACTTGTTATATTTACATTCCTTACATCTTTCTCTATTTTTCTATATAATTTTCATACTTTATTAAAACATTTATCACAACATTCAACAAGCTTTTGAACGCCTAACTCATAAAATTCGGCCGCCTGTGAGGATAACCAGTTTTTAACAGCTTCTTTCACTTCACCATCTGCTGAAGCGCTTGCTGCTGAGAAAGTCCTTTAGGTAGCGGGACAAATCGAAATTGCTCGACACCAGGTCCAGACAGTACGGTGCATGGTCCATCCGTTCCCATCCAAAAGACTTGATCAATGTTTGGGTTTCTTTCGCCATATGGAGTCTAGCATTATCATTCAGCAACAAAACTCCAGACTTAAAAAGGCTACATTGCTTATTCTGGATTGCATGCTGAAGTTTAGTCAGAGTAGCACAATAAGCTGCTTTACTGATCGTTCTGTCTTGTTCCATAAAGTTGACTAACAAAACTATGTCTGTCCCAAAACATGGTTGCCATAACCTTGCGTGTTGAGATTTGCGTGTGTGTCTGCTTTACCTTGACTTTGACTGGTGATGTGTAACGCTATTCCATTGATTGGCATTTAGAATGAAGTTATGTGAGAAATCCATGTCTTGTTCTAAAAAGGTTTATTACCTTCCTTATGATATTGCTCCAAAAAAAACAAGAGCGCAAGCCTTTCTGAATTTCATTAGTTGGGTCTCATTAAGCAGTCTGGGAACTTATCGTGCACACAATTTGCGAAATTATAAATTTTCAGAGACAATTTTGTACAAAGCTGTTCTACTCACATTCAGAAATTCAAATGCTAAACTTGAAATTGTAAATCATTGATATTCAAGAATCTTTTCATCCATGGCATTGACCGACCAAATCTTCTGTCATCACCGTTGTTCGGCCTGAAATCGGTTCATCATTTAAATTTTCATGTCCTTCATTAAAAGCTCACATCCACTTACACACTTTACTGTCATTCATCGCATTGCATTGGGACCAAAACTTCACTTATCTGTCGATGAATTTCTGCTCATGAAACATTTCTTGCTGACAAAAACTGAATCGTTGACCTTATTTTAGTCTCATGTTTAGGATCAATTGTCTTAAACATTGCAAACTGATATTGTAAACAGCATACTAACCAGTAACAATGCAAATGGCATCATTTGATGCACAAGGCATGCCAGGTCTCAGTATGCATGCGAGTTTCAATGACATGTTCAATGTGTGTTCACAATGAATTCGACCTTACTTTATGAACAACCCTCGTATTTCATTAATGGGCTATCAGAAAGTGTGGGTGTAGTTACTTGTGTTACTATAAACGTCTCGTGTATTATGTGTTTATTACGCTTCAGGGAGTATGCAAGTAAGCATTTCATGTACAGTTTTTGTAAAAGGAGAGTGAAGGATGAATATTGTCGCTTTCGTCATAAGGGCTTGCATCGCGTGAACATTTGTCATAATTTGTATTTTGTTATTTTTAATAATAGTATCAATAACAAACTCATGTTATTGCCATTAAAGTGAAATGTCATGTGTTTCAATTTCAAATTCAGTTTCAAATTTCATGTGTTCATGTTCTGGAGCTGCTGGAAAGTGAACAGAACAAAATAAATGGTAAAGAAATGTTTTGTTTTTGAATCTTATGAAATCACCGTAGTTTTGGTACAATTTGTTCACTCTCAGCCCTGAAATCAATCAAGAAAAAAAATGCCCTAAAACAATGATGGGAATTAAAATATATAATCACTTTTAAATTTTTATATTAAAAATGCTTATTCATAGTTTTTTGACTTTCAAAACCTCTTATGAGCATCTGACAGTATTAGGTCTACAAATAAAGTTTATTCAAAATTTTCCATAGCTTCCTAAAAATGTAATTGTTGCTGTCAAAACATAAGAATTAATAAAATTGAATTACACGTTGTACGTAGATTTTTTTTTAAAAAACCTAAAATTTGTCATAGTTTTTTCCTCCAAATGATGTATTTTATTGCCCAGTTTCTTTAGGCAAATTACTTTCCTTCCTTCCTTTATAATAGAAGTCTACTTTCTTTGTCTTTATACATTGTTTTGTATAATAATTTATAAATATATATGGTAGCTTATATTTTTTTCAGAATAATCCACCTCTGTCATCACGGGATCATGGTGACAGCAGTCGAGGAGGAGCATATGGCTCTGGTAATACCAGTTCAGGGCCAATGCCTTGTTCAATGGCAGTGTGGGATGCTTTAAATGCTGTCAGAGATCACCTTTTCAGAGCCGATCAAAGTCATTATCTTTTAGTAAGATCAATTGATGAACTACCATCTTGTGGTTAGTATAATTTTGCATAACAAATATTATAGTACAACTGCAATTACAGCATAACCTCCCATGTTTAGTGCGGCTATTTAAATTACATGCTGTCTACCCGAACATGAAAAAATATGGGTATAACGAGGTTACACCAAAGCCCTCGGAGGCCCTAATTTCGTGTAGGAAAATGCTGTAAGCCTGAATGGAAACTGCTTCCAGAATCTTTCCAAATACTTTTAAATACCCCCTTCAATTAAGAATAATGAGACACTGTCTAGCATACAATTCAAATGTACTGCTGATGCACCAACAGCAGTACAATTATCATGTAGCCTTAACAAAGTATAGTATGCCAAAACTTGCAATATGTTGTTATTGTTAATTTTATTTTGTTTTTTATTTTTTTGAATTTCGAAGGACTCACAAAAAATTTATTACTTATTTTGGGTTTTCCACGAAAATTTGTCTATGTAGTGAATAAGCATTCACTAGAAAAATTTGTTATACCATGATTAACATCATAAAATGTTATAATGCGTTTATTATGATGTTTATAATGCATTTATTATATAACTTTATATTTAGGGAGGGGATAATAGCCTTAATGTGCTTTTTGCCTTAAAATAACAGCAACAAAAAACAATAAAATAAAATGTTATAATGCGGTATAGATCCTGTAACACAAGTGATATAACTAGGTTTTACTGTATTTGCGTTTTTACTACTAAAATTGGTGGATACCAATCTAATTCTAATTCTCCATATTCAGATTGGATTCAGTCCCCTCTATTTTGGAGACTGTATATATTTGTTGATATTACAAATAGAATACCGATTAAAGGAATTGAGGGAACAGTTTTGAAACTTCCTTTTATCAACAGCGTAGGACAGGAATAGCAAATGTATCAGTTAATACTGGGTTTATTATTTGTCTCTGCTACTTATGTTTCTGACAAATCATCATGAAACGCTCTGTTTGAAAGTATATTTTTTTTATATGTTAGGCGACTAAGTTATACTATCTCAGTAAGCATTAAACTGCACATTTTGTAGTTTTATATTTAAAATTTCTATTTGAAGATGTGTTTGCACATTTGGGGTTTTTGTATTGTATATGAACAAATGGTGCAAACACATTACAAAAACTTTCTCAAATTCAATTTATTTAGCATAAAAACCCAGATCAGTGTATATGTAAAAAAAAATGGCTGAATTATGGGTAAACAGTGTGATGATTAAAATAATAACTGTAATGTAGGTATAGTTTATTTTCTTCTTCCCAATTTACTGTGAAACTGTAAATTTCTTTTATTGCTACGCACTTCAGAAATGACAAACTTTTTTTAGCAAAAAACCATTTTTTTATAAACTAAAGCTCAGATTCAAAATTTTTTTTGTAGCTCAAAAATCAAAACTTTTGCAAATGTAATGATCCGTAAGTTTTGTTTGGATAATTATGGATTACATTTCATAAAAAAACCTTAGAGCCTATTTTGAGAATTTCCAATATTTAGATTTTTTATTAAAAGAAGGGGTTGACAAATTAGAAAATGCCTCTGAGATAAAGGCAAATCAGACTTTTGATAAAATGATAAATTTGGTTGAAATCGGTCTCCAGCCATATAAAAAACATTTTTGAACTCCAGGCCAGAAAAAGGATAAAACTCTTCAGACAATTTTGTTCATGATCTCCATACTTTAATTATATTTTGAAAAAATAAAATGGATACTCAACTAATTTTACGATATAAGTAACTTCACTTTTTTTAACAGGTGAGTTGAGACATGTAGATCCTGACCTTCTCTTATTAAAAGCAGCATCTCAGGCAATGTTGATGTCATTAAGCCAGTGTCTCTACATCCTACAACAGCAGCATCAAGCTTCAACATATACCGACTGTCGTACTACAAGCCCTCATACTCATTTACTAAAAAATCACAATGTTTTGGGCTCAAAGAATAGTTCGGATACACCAAGCTGCTCTACTCATTCCAAAAAAAAGTATGCTCTATAGCCATGTACAGGATAACTTTGGAGTAGTGTTGTAAATAAACATTTTGGAAATGTAAGGAATACTTTTCAAATGAAGAACAAAGATTCCAGTTTTGTGTAAAACAAAATAATTTTAGTTTTGTTATTCATAAAATAAAGTAAGGGAGTTCGGTATATAACTTAAGTAATTGCAGGGGAAACAATGAACACATTGTGATACTAAGTTATTTAAATACTTATTAAAGTATTTAATAATACTTAATTAATAAGTCACTTCCTTAATTAATTGTAAATCTTAAAATTTTATATTAATAGAATAAATATTGTCGTAATTGAAATTTAATATCAGAATTAATAGTAATTTATACGGATATGCCTTCGTGTTGTCATAGTTTTTAGATTGGTGTTTTATTGTTATATAACTGTTAATTTTCAGTATGATAACAAAAAAGAAATAATTCAAAATCCTTATACTAAATAAAAATGTTTGGGTTTAAACTGTGTATATATTTTCATTCCTCCAAACATTTCTACTCTAAGAGACTTCTTCAATGAAAAAAGTATATTTATAAAAATATATTCACAGTGTAACCCCAAAATGTTTACTTTTTAATACAACTAGAAATGAACTGTGAATGTTTTTAGTGTTGTATAATTCTATGCTTATTATCAAAATATGTATGTATATGTATTGTCAAAGTATGTAATTTTATGATTTTTGGTAATTTCAGTGTTCGAAATGTGATCTTTATGTTATGATAATTTAACCCCTTTAGTTTTTTTAAGCACCACATTTTTTTGACGATATAATTAATACTCATACTGTTATAAAAGAACCAAGCCTACAATATTTATTTCATTGAGGTTTAAAATAAAATGTATACACCACTAAAAAAACAAGTTATAATATGTTGATATAATTATAATTTATAAAATAATGATTCATTTGACCATCACAAAATCTTTTTTGCCTGATTAAAAGCTGAGGAGGCTGTTGTTAGTCGAGGTGCTTACTATAACTCCTATTTTCCATTGGGCATAGCAATGTGTGCGCAGGTGCGTTGTCAGCTCTGTGCTGAACAGTTGCGCCTAATGCTCTCACATAGCTGCTTCAGAACTTTACGATAAAACTTTTCATTGATAGTTGGACCAGGGGAGACAAATTCCTTGTGGATAATGCCTTCGATATAAAAAACATGGACTTCACGTTGCTGCAAACTTGATGTGTTTTTTCGGCTGTGGTAAAGATGGTCATAACTGCTACTTGGTTTCATGATCATAACCACAAACCCATGTCTCATCGCCAGTTACAACTTTGGACATGAAGTTGGGGTCATCTCTTGCAGCTATGAGATGATCTTTTTGGACGCTGCTCGGCAGTCTCAGCACAAATTTTGCAGCATTGTGTCTCATGCCCAAAATATCTGACAAGATGTGTTGCACAAACTCGTTCTGTGCTTTCCTACAATCAGATAAACATCACAGATATGCAACAGTAACCTGTCACACCTTCATGATCTTTCCCAGTGTTGCTGGGACACTAAAACAATGTTACACAAACAATGCAAGAAACAAGAATGTGGCTTTTCACTGTCACAGCTGTTGGTATACTAATTTACAGAATACTTTCAGCCCACTCTATCTACAGCAGGCCATAATACAAACGGTTCGTGTACATAATTGAAATTCTCCTAACTTTTGGGTTGCACCTCATTGGTAGATATTTTCACTTAATTTTGATGGAAAGTAATCGTAAAACTATATCACGAACTTTATAAAATAGGTCTAAAATAAGAATAAATATCTAATATACACAATGAAATTATTTAGTTAGGTATATTTTTTTCATAAATTGAATTCAGAACACTGAAAAATTACTACACTATTCACACTTTAAAAAATCGTACACTAAATTTGTCAGTCATGGTAAACTGGTTTATACACATAAAAACAAACACCATTTTAACTAAAAAGTAAGGTTTAGTGATGAAAATACAATAAAATCGTGTGTTTTATAACTTTACTATGTGTAACGAAACAAATTAGATAAAGAGTGGAAACCACATGGGTTACAATGGTCACAGGATACTTGATTTTGGCATTTGATTACAAAATCTGTGTTAATTAATGCTTCTTAGAACATTGTTCACAATATTTTAAGCTTGTAACAATCAACTGCATAATAGTTAATAGATATGAATACTAAACAAATTTTGTGACAAATTGTTTGCTCGGTCCTTTTTGATACTTGCAGGTGCGAAAAAGGTTGCATGTCCTGAACATTGTATCCTGAAAGGGTTAATATTGTAAAAGGTAAAATGTTACTATTATAAAGAACTGTAAACCAAAAATATAACTGGGCTCTGTAGTTGGTCCACCTTAACTTTTCAATTAGGTTTATCGAGCTTTTATTGGAAATTAACATCAGTAATGTCACACTGCCCGGTTATCAGATAAACAGCATAAAAATATAGGTGATATGGGAAAAGACAGCATAAAATAATTAGAATAAACATAATTTGTAAAATAGAAATATTAATACTCATTTTTTGAAGCTGTTATAGTCTGATCAAGATGAATTTTTAATAGAAATTATTAAGAAAGAATTCTTACTAAGAAGAAAATTTTTAGTTTTCATGCAGATTTTTTTAAAAAATTGTTTGCAGGAGCCCCTAGTTGTAAAATACATGAGTGCAGGTCCAACTCCTATAACGTAGCAAGTATAGTGGTGCCAGTTGGTGACAATTCCAAATTAAAATTTAAGACAGAGCAACTATAAAACTAAGCTGTATAGTTGACTAGAGTGGTTGGTATGTTAGGTATCCTGAGCATTTCATCTATCGCTCCTTGTTACAAATTTTCAATCAACCAAAGTCAAAGATATATTTTCCATATGTTTTAGATATTTTTTACATATATAAATTGTTAGTAAAATATTACAATCATTCTGATTAATTTGTCTGCGTTTATTTGCTTAGAGATAGGCTATTAATTTTTAATTTGGGTTTTAACTTTAGGATGTTTCAGGTCCATAGTAAATTTCGTTGTATAACAAGTAAATACTATATTAGTCTTAATCAATTTGCTTGCGCGACATGAACTTTATATCAGCAATCTTATTCAAGATCTTTTGATCACGTTTTCTATTCATCTGACCTATGTCTGTTATGTTATTTTTGTTACCTGTTTTTTTATAAATATAGTAGACTTACCATAATGCTGGTCTGATAAGTTATTTGAAGGAGCCAACAATAACCACAGGCTATTTTGTTCTTAAAAAAGAATACAACAACAAGAATGAATACAAAGAGTATACATGTCCAATTACTATAGGTCATGTTTAGAATTAAGTTAACTTTATGCTATGCATTTTATTTCAGTAATAACTGTTTGATAATATTTAACATTGCTGCATATCAGTGTTTTGGAGAAGGAAGAAATTGTTTAGAACATGTCTCTTTTCATCAACTAAGATGATAATTAGTATTGACACTTGTAATGTTGTACACACACGTCTTGTTTTGTGTAAGACAAGGCTCATGCTGAAACAAGTTGTTTTTTTTCTTAAGGTGTCCTTTTGTAAATATTAAGTTGAACTTGTTCTTGTTAATTTATGTGATTGTCAGTAGCTGAATAAGATTAAATAACATAATTTTTATAATTAGGCCTGTTCTTCTGATTAGACTTTTATTTTGTGAAGGCTTTCTTTTCGATGAAACATATCAGGTATATCACTGTATGCAGTTCTGCTGAATTTTCTATTTTATTTTTTCTGTTACATTCATCTCAAGTAGTATCTATTTTTTATATGCATAGTCATTGAACTTTTATAACTTTCTGTTGTCAAATGAAAAACACATATACATTAATTAAGTTTAGAAGTTTAATTCACATTTTTACACTTATTGTACTTAGTTAAGTTGTATTAGTGAATATTTCTTATACCATTCTAATTATTTAGGATATTTAAAAATATGTATATTATAAGTTGTTTCTTTTTCTATGATTTATGCATAGTAAATATTCTGTTAAGTAATAATTGGCATTTGACTAATTTATTGTAGATCCTTTTTTAGTATCAAGTTCTAAATAATTGTTAAAACTTCACATTTCTTAAACTTATTAATTACAAGAGAACTTCAGTTATCAAATTTGCACTCAACTATTTTATTGGCTAACTTACTATACTAAGGCATACAGCAGCCAGTATAATTTCCAGCACACTTAACTGCACAAGTTTTTTACTTGATTGCTACTTTTTGCATGGCCTCTTGTTTATTTATCACTTAAAAGATAAAATAGGGCTGATTGTATATTTTATATCTCCCGCTGTAACTCCTGTGATGAGAAAAAACTTCACCACTTTCATATTTTGTAAATATTTTTATTTGTATTTTTGTTTATTCCTACTCTTCAGTTATGCCTCACCCAATCTATCTGGAACTAATGGAATGGTAAACAAAATAGCGTTGTAACCGAGTTTACAGTAAACGGTGGAAATACTTACTGTATGTAGTGAAAGAAAAGCATATGTAGTTAATGGCTATTTTATTACACATAGTACATAATTTTGAAATATATTTTACTTAAAACTAATAGAAAAGTACTGTACAGTCTAGTATGTATACATGTAACATAGTGCGTACATTGTTGTGAGGATTCCTGAGATTGAAGTTTCCCCCCCCCCCCACTAGGCATACAGAGTGTATGTGTGTAAGAGAGAACTTTTACAGAAACAACAATTTACATTGTTTGTTTAGCCTGCATCAAAATTCTAAGAAAGGGTCCTTTTCTCTTCTCAACCTTTATTCTAAAAATAGAACACAAATTGTATTTCAAGTGAGAGTGACTCTAGGTCAGCAGCTTAGAAAAGTGCTCAGAGCACCAGTGGGACAGCGAGTGAGAGGTCATGTCTTCACTGTGTCACCATAGCTTCTCTCTTTTCCTTCACTATCGCTGAGTAGTAACAGTTTGTAGACTCAGATTGTGTCACTAAACTGTTGGAGGGGAATTCTCCTACATGCTTGAGAAATTCTTGTGCAGGCTGTTTACTAAGTGGCTGGACTATAACAGCATTGTATCGGAGTACACAAAGCGTTGTAACCGAGAATATAGTAGACGTACACTTAATATAGAATATTGGGGACATTATGAAAATAGCGCTATAACCGAGTTAGCGTTCTAACTGAGGGCATTATAACCAAGGTCGACTGTATTTGAAATGGATGATGATTTGAAAAGACAGTAACATTATAAATTGGCTGGAAGAAGAAACAAATTGTGATTTAGAATACATTAGTGCATCTGACTCTGTGAAAGTGAACATAATACAGACACTGAACATAATACAGTCCTGTGTTGAGAGTGAGTCACAGAATGTTGAGGGTTCCTTTAGGCATGTAGGGTATGATCCTGAACCTGTCATTTCAACTCTAGATGAAGGAAATCAAACTGTTGTAAGTAAGAACATAGAAAACGGACATTCTTCTATTACAGTTGAAGGCTCACGAGTATATTATATTGCCAAAGATGGCCCAAAATGGGAATTTTATTTGCTTACAATTCACCAGCAAGTAAAACAGCATGTCCTAACATCTTTAAAAAGTTGCCTTCTATTGCAAGTGATTATAGAGGCAAAAAAACCATTTTTGAAACCTGGGATTCTTTTATACTATCCCACGTGACATCTTTCAATTAGTAGTAACTTACTAATTGAGCTACTAATCCAACCGGAGTTTGATATAAATGTTAGAATTATTCGTGAGGAGAACAAGATTGCCTCCTACGTATGTAGATGAAATAAAAACATTGATCAGAATTCTTTATTTGATAGGACTGAAGAAAGGTAAACCACCTTCATGTTGATGAACTATGGAGCACAGATGCCACCGTTCAACCAGATATACGAAGGCTGTTCAAAAAGTAACAGACATTTTGGTCTATCATGGCAATGCATGTGGCTAGAGCCGGCATCACAACGTTCCTACACTGAGTACACATCCAGCTATGGTAGCCTGAGATCTGTATCACTCTTACTTTGCTCTCTGTGATGTGACATCTGTATCACTCTTACTTTGCTCTCTGTGATGTGACATCTGTATCACTCTTACTTTGCTCTCTGTGATGTGACATCTGTATCACTCTTACTTTGCTCTCTGTGATGTGACATCTATATCACTCGTACTTTGCTCTCTATTATGTGATAAAATGTACACTGCAATAGAAAATCCTGCCATATGATGTGCGTTCTGTGATTAGATTTTTGTTGGCAAATAAGCACAAGTCTATTGAAATTTATCGCCAACTTTGTGATTTGTGCAGACACGGAATAATGAATGAAAGCCGAGCGAGGCAATGGTGCATTGATTTTTAAAATAGCTGTACCAATGTTCACGATGTGGACCACTGTGTGTAGGCCCTTGTGACTGAACTGGTGGTGAAAATCAATGACAAAATTTTTGAAACTTTTTTTGCTTTTTTTCATTGCACTTTTTACGATTACGGAACTCTGCCCTTTCCCTAAATTACACAGGGTTTGCTGTGAATGAAATTGGTGTGGAAAAGCTTGGTTACCACAAATTTTGTGTTCCGAAAATTCCAACAAAAGACCACAAAACCAGAGATTGGCTGCAGCACTAACCTTCCTTGAAGATTACGAGAAAAATAGTAAAGTTATCGATTGTTTCGTAACTGGGGACAAGACTTGAAGGATTTCAATAGTGAAACAAAAAGACCGTCCTTGAAATGGGGTATACAAGTTATCTCAAGAAACCAAGAAAGTGTTTGCAAACGCTGTCACCAAGAAAAATCATTACTCCTGTATTTTGGGACTCTAAGAGCATGATTCTCGTTGATTTTTTTTAACGTAGTGCAACAGTTAATTTAGAAAGGTATTGTGAAACATTAAGAAAGTTAAGGCATGCAATACAAAACAAGTGTCGAGAGAAACTTATCAAGAAGGTTTTGTTTTTTCACAACGTTTGTCCACACACGGCCAATCGTACTCGAGAGCTCTTGGATGATTTTGGATGGGAGGTGTTCGATCATCCACCATACAGCCCAGATTTGCGGGCCGAGCGACTACCACCTCTTCCCAGCGATGAAAACATGGGAGAGAGAGAAAGAGGGGGTTCCATGACAATAAAAAAATCGATTTTTATCGATATGTTAATTTTCAAGTACTTTTGAATCCAAACAAGTGTTTTTACTAATTGGGTGTCTGTCCGCCTGTTTATTATGTATGTGTCAGTGTTCCCTGAACGGAGACTAGGCTGACCGATTTTAATAAAATTTGATCTGGTTTGCCCATATCTCTGCATACATTTTAATATATTTAAAAAAGTTTCTTGGAAGCCTTTTTTGATAAAATAAACTATTAAAAATCCAATTTTTTAATTTGACAATGGTTCCTATCATATTTTTCTTTAAAAAATTTAGCCTGTAAACATTTAAACAATGTATATTTTGTTAAATTTTGATCCTAAATAACTCAGGTCAGTGTAGCAAATTTTAAATAAAACTAACTCTGAGGAAAATCAAAAATAAACTGACCTTTGTCAAGTAGAGCAACTGCAATATATAATCACGTTTTATATTTATACATATTACATAGTGTAACGTTTTTCAAAATACTATAGTGAGTATGGCTTAGCTGGAAGAAAGAAAGAAATATTTTGGTAGTTTTGTTAGTGCAAGTTACAATTTTCCAATGCGTTAATTTTTGGTCTATGTCATTAATTTCGCTGCGAAAAATGTCAAGAATAAAATAATATGCATTCTGATTTCTCCTCCAAAAAGATTAAAACTACGTGACTACATCTTTATTCAATGGTCTTTCGTAGAAGTCCCAATTCAATAGCCAATAGCCTTCAAAAAGGCTACGTATCGTTGACGAAGTGTAGAGGTTAGTTTTGTCCATTAATTTCATTTATTTTAACAAGTAAACAATCATCAATGTTACGGTTTGAAGTTAGCAGATTATAAGTACACATTTTATTTTCTGCCATGATCGATTTTTAAACAAAGCTATAATTGAAGTAATAAGTGTTGAACTAATAGATAAACTTAGATACTTCACAAATATTTCTGAGTGGACGTGGATAACCAGGGTATGTGTTGACGAAAATTAACATTTTTTTTTTAAACTGTATAAATAGCTTTCTAAATGACGATAAAAGTGGAAAAATAGACTTACTGTTGGTTATATTAATACAGTTGTTTAGAATATTTGATCTCATTAATACCATATATTTAAAACCATAATTCTTGCACTTGATGACATGCAGAAACTAAACTCTGTTTTATAAACCGCTAATTTACTGCTCACATAAATTTTTTTAATATTCAGTTGAATAATACAGTCAGTACAATCAGTTTCTCTTAAAGCAAATAATGTAATAAATGTTTTATTTTTATAAACTAGTTCTTACTAAGGACTAGGCTTTTAGACTAATATAAAAAAATTATAAAGTTTTATTGTTAATATTTAATGTGGATCATAGGCTTTTCTTGTTTAGAGTCAGAGTATTTTAACTAAAGTAAAATTCATATCCCTGGAGTAGCCATAATAATTAATTTGTTAATTGAGGCTAATTTTGCCTAAACTAATCATCTTGTGTGTTTTTAAACCAGATCTTTTATCACAATTATGACAATTTTTTTCATTAGGCCTAACCTGTTTATTAAGAGGTTTAATTTTTGTTTTAATGTTGGTATAATAGGCTGATGACAAATAGGATAATGATAGCTGATTAGCCTAACCAAGCCTATATAAAAAAACTGTACCAAACTTGGCCTTTATTAGGTTTGCTTTAGTTATCTTTGGATTTAAATAACTATGGCTTTTGGCGAAAAGCACATGAAGGCTATCATTGACATAGTTATCTTGGGTTGGCCTATTCATTATTTTGTCATGAGTTAAAAGGTAAGCATATTAATTTATAATTCGTAATTGTTCATTATTTAGCAATAACTTTTTTGTATTAAAATGTTTTGTTTATTTTTACTTGCTAGCAACAGGCTAACATTTTTAAAAAGTTGGAAAAACCAGAAAAGGTGAAAACTTGACTTCTTCTACAGATGTTGATTTAGTTTGGTAATGCTAATTTTGATAATTTGACTAAACTTAACATGGTATTCAGGGAAATACGTATATAGCAGTTTCTGATTAATTTTTACAGTAATTATTTACATTTCCTCCCTCCCAGCTTCAACTAATATTATTTTTAAATATATTGTTGAATACCAAATAATTAGACCATATTGTTGATTTATAAACCTAGGTTAGTCTTATTATAAAGGTTAAAAAATCACACTGACCTTAAAAGCTGTCATCAGGTACGCTGGTGTAATTATCAGGTCCAAAAATTTTAGTCTTCCAGTATGTCTTAACCATTGTATAAATGACTGAAAGTCATGAAAATAGCGTGTATATGACTTTTCATGCCCAGATTCATCTGCCTGAATGTGAATTTGACCGAATGATGTTTTCTGTGTCCTAAACCTAACCTTTTATGTAGTAGTATTAGTTGTGTTATTAAAGTAATTTTCCCCTCTTCAATCTTGAGGTAATTTTATTGGTTTTATACTTTAATTTAAAACTTGTAGGTGTTAAATAAAGTGTTTTATAAGGAAAAAAGGCTTACTCAGTAGTAATGATCGAGTTATAAAGGTTTTTTTACTTTTCAGTAGAGTTCAGTTTGCATTTCTAATCTTTCAGGTTATTAATTTATGGCTCTATATATACATATTTCTCAAAAGGAGTTACATATATCCTGAAGAGAGAGAGGAAATGCCTCTTTGTGCTCAGGAGCCATAGCTTAAAAACTAAAAATTAACATTAAAACTTAAGAAGAAGAAAAAAAAAGGAAAAAAAAGATTTGTATACATGCACATTACAGTATATGCCTGGTTCACAATTTAAATGTGTTCATGGATTGTTTATTGATTATACATAAAGTACTTCAATATTATTTTCTTTTTTGTCGTGTCTATACTTTTAGATCATTTGGTAATAAATTATATTTTATTGCAGTATATGTACAAATTTTTTCATACATGTTTTTTTATGTTTATGATATGCAATGTTTCTTGATCTGCTGGTAGAGTTACAAAAAGTATTGCTTAAGTGGAACATAACAAAAAGTATTTATAGTGGTACATAACACACTTGGCTGTATACAGTTCTTTGATAGTTCGAATATTACTGTTATTTAACAACTTAATAAATTTATTTTGTAGATTTACAAGCTGTTTAAGCTCCGATGTATGCAAACCACCCCAAATAATTAGACCATAGTTAATAAAACTTTATATATTACATAATAGATAGTCTCTAAAACTTTAGTAGGTAGGTAATGCAAATTATATAAAAAGTAAACAGCTTTTTTTATTATATGTTGTATATGAATATCCCACTATGAAAATACCCAAATATTTAGTAGTATTAGTTCTTTTAATAGGAGTATCGTTTATTGTTATTTTTATGCAAGGTGGGACACTATCAGCGTAATAACCAAATGTCATATGCTCCCTTTTATTTACATTTAAAGTTAATTTGTTTCTTGTAAACCATTCTTTGAGTTTCTGAAATTTTTGGTTCATATTAATTTCAGCAAGAGCCCAAGTGTTATTAAAAGATAAAACAACAGTTTCATCAGCAAAAGCAAACGTATCTTCACAGTATTCAAATCTAAAAGTGGTCCCAGGACAGTATGCTGGCTTAGAAGTGTTGATAACATTTCCAACTTTGATTTTGCATTTGGTTAGACGAATAGTTCCTAATAAGATTAAGTGCAACACCTCTCATACCTTCATTTTCTAATAATATCTTATGGTCAACAGTGTCAAATGCTTTACTGTGATCCATAAAAGTGGCAATAACAATCAGTCATCTTGTAAATTATGTCTAGTATCCTCTCAAGTGCTTCGGTAGTGCCAGCACCACGAATAAATCCATATTGTTTTTAATTATTCTTTTATATTTAATAAGGAATTTATAAATTCTAAAGTGGATCAATTTTTCAAAAAAATTAGCTATATTAGATATAAGAGATATTGGACGATAATTATCAGCTAAAGTTGCATCTCCAGATTTGTGTATAGGTACAATATCAGCTTGTTTTAGGGCTGAGGGCCATAGACTTATTAAAAATTACTTCAAAAATTGGACTTATTTTAGTGCTCAGAGCTTTTAAAACATTTGCGTGAATATTATCAGAGCCTCCATTTCTGTCTTTCAATTGTATTTCCAAACTACTCACTGGCATCAGATACACTGACTTGGTATTTTGTTTGATATGAATTTGTGATGACCATATATATATATATATATATATATATATATATATATATATATATATATATATATATATATATATATATATAAATAATAGATTGTATTTTACTAGCCAAATCGTGGCCAGTATTTGAGAAAAAAAATCATTGAAATGTTGAAACAATTGAAATGAAAAATTAATTTCCAAGCAATTTGTAACTTATAAGAAAATATATATTTAAATATGTCTTAAATTAGAGGTTGGGGGATGTGGTAATTATACCATTTTTCCTAACTAAAAATAGATTAACATGTTTAAAATGTTGGAAAAACCAGAAAAAGAAGAAAACGTACCTGGTTGTAAAGACTTGCTAACCTAACTAACATTGTATACTTGGAAATAAAATAAGTTCATTAAATTTTCATGTTTTTCCCAAAATTTTAAACATGCTAATCTGTTGTTGATAAGTAAAATAAAAAATAGCCAGGTGGCCTAGAAATTAATGTTTTCTGTTGCTATAGTAGACACCATGCCTGTTAAAATTGTGAGATAAGATATTCTTGGGATTGTTCATACAGTTTCTTTATAAACATGTCAGTCTGCTGTTATTAAGCAAAAATGAACATGTCTTAATATTTAAAAAGTTTATTGCAACTGGTAAATAGTGAAAAATATCATGTGACCAATATTTTATGACTCATGATTAGGTAAATTCCATGAACGTAGCTACCAGTGAATGCATACTAAGAAGTCAGATTATTATTTTATTATAGGGTTTAGGTAAACTTTATTTGAAATGTTAGTTTTTCATTATTGTCTTGAAATATGATTTAAAAAAGTAATAAAAGGATAATTAGTTAACGATGACCAGTCTGACCGATAGGCCAATCTGAATTTCTTTTAATTATGTTTTTTTTCATTAAAATGGTTACAAATTTATTGACGCTCTCAAAAATTGACCATACTTCATTAAAAAAAAATAAAAAATTAGCTAACAATAAATGAGCAAAATGGATGGGTTTCTTGCAGTAGCTTACTGGTGGCATTAACCACCAAACTATTTATAAACGGTAGCTGGCTGGTGACATTAACCAGTTCATTTGTAAACATATATTCTGTTTAAAATATTTTTTTTAGAAAATAATTGTTTTTAAAGTATAGTAACAGTGGTTCAGCTATTTATTTTTGTGCTTATATTATTTGTATAATAAAGTATTAAAATTTTGTTATTTTAAATAAAACTATTATATCACCTAAATCAAGCATATAACCTAATGTTTTGCCTACCTAACAGGAAAGTATTACCAATTTTAAAAAAATTACAACTCTTGTCAGTTTTTGAAAGCTTGGTGCTTTCATTTTTTTTGCATTATTCAAAAACTTGCACTTTCATTAAAAATTAATGACAATGTATTACTTGTTATGTTATGTTAAAGATGACTAATACTGAGAAAGCTCTTTTATTGTGTATTTGTATTAACAAGGATAATTTTGAATAATGTGTAAGATAACTCTAATCGTTAAAAAAATTGTGATTAGAATCATATACAAGCTACCTACTTCATATTATGGCTAGTTTTTTTTTAAATTTATAAAATAGGTATAAGTCTAGAACAGTGTGACTAATGATATCCAAAATATTTTATTTAATTCTGAAATATTTTATTTATTATTTTATTTACATACAAATAAACAATTTTTTAGTGAGTAGGGTCTAATTGTTTACTTACTATTCACTTGTCACCAGCAACTTTTCTAAATTTAGGATGTGTTATTAATTTTTTTTTAACAACAGATTAACATGTTTAAAAAGTCAGAAAACAAGAAAAGGTTAAAAACTTACTTTATTTCCATGTATACTGTGTTCAGTTAGCAAGACTTGTCATGAGTAGAAATACATATTTGTAGTAATTCCTAGTTCATTAATGCTTATAATGAACTGCTGCTGCTCAATGTCGTCTTAACAGAAACTACTTGTGTAAGTCGTGCCTTTTGAAATGTGACCAATCACTTTAAATAAAACATGAATACAGGTTCTATAGTCAAAATAGACCCTATTGCTAGGTGGCTTATGAGTAGTGATGCGTATGTTGCAATGTTGCAAGATGTTTTGACAGTCGACCATCGACCATCGTGATGGTTCCAGACTGCTGATTGCTGATTGCTATTTGGCTTTAGAGCAGTGTTATACTTGTCTTCCACTAGACATCAGTATTTACTATTCAGTGTAGTTAACTAAACCCTAATTTTTTTAATTGATAAGGTATTGTATTTTTCTCATCAACTTTTATTTTAATGTCTTGCTAAGTAATAATTATAATAATAAACATTTCTGTATTGTGGCCTAAAATATTCAAAACAAAAAACAAATTACAAACTTTATAAACTTAAAAAAAAACTTACTAACAGCTTTACAAAGTAAGCAAAAAAATTAAAGAAAAATTTATTGCACACACTGCTTTAGCATATTTCAAGGGACCATCTGCTGGGAGGACAGCAAAATTGTAAATTTTTACTTATACAAATAATAATAATCCACTCAATTAGAATGAAATTAAAATAAAATTTTATTTAGCTATTGTATAATTCAATTATTTAATAACAACTATGTATTCATGCATTACTTGTCATGATACATAAGTAAATATTCTTGGCATGCAGATTTTTCGTGACGTGATAGAAGTGAATTTCCAAAAGTTTTTTTTTTTAATCTTACCCTGAAATCCTGATCTCACCATCATAATCATCATTAAAATCTGCATTTGCATGTACTAACATTTTAATAAATTAAATTAAAACGAAAATAAACCCTGACTGCTGTCAGATGAAATTTCTTAATTTCAATGAATTTTGAAAATTCAGAATGGTAATTTATTCAATTTTTAACACTGATTACGATAGTAAAATTGGATTTCAAAAAAATTAAGACAAAAGTTTGAATTTTAAACATTTGAAATGGCTACATTTTGAGTCTCTTAACGAATTTTACTGATTAACGAACTTACCCAAGTTATTATCACAATCAATTTTTGTGCAAAATTCGAATCAAATCTGACCAAAATTGCGAATGTGAGTGTGATAAAGCAAACAAATACACACACACACACACACACACACACACATATGCACACACAAACACACATTTATGTATGTATAGATTAACATAAATATATGTAAATACTTGAAAAATACATATATTTACCACACAGTTCTCAAACTTAACTGAAGGATTCCTCATTTTCGTCATTCATAAAAAAATGGAGTAGACCTTAGCAATTTAATCGGAATATTTATTCAACATTTCCTGCAACATCTATTGCAATTGCAAGTTGACAATTCATTCGATTGTTTTGTCAATGATTTAGGCCTACAGTAGTGTAAGCAACATAAAACTAGATGACTCAGCGAGTCGGAGGACTCGAATAGATAAACAATCATCAAGTGGTATTATACAAGTCCAATACAGTCGAGAAACATCGAGATATTTTTACAATTAAAACAATCGAATAAAACATGTCGTAATCGCACATCACTACTTACAAGGGTATGTTTACAAGTGCTGTACTGGGGTGCCGTACCACACAATGGTTGTTTCTGAGATATGATGCTCTTCTTATATGTTTTTTTCCTAATCTTTTTGTTTCAACTTTGTAAGTATGGTAATCTGTTATTTGCAAGCAAAAATAAATAACAATATGGATAAAGTTGCGGGTGACAAGTGAGTAGTATCAGTTACCTTTTAGTGCTCTGAACTGATGTAGCAATTTATTGAAAATTGATATTTTTATGTTATTAGATAAGCATAATGATTGTTATTTTGAAAGGCATGTAGTTCTTTTTCAGGCTTAATTTTTGTAACAAAATTTTACTTTTAATAACTCTAGACCTAAACACTTTTACTAGAGAAGATAAACTAAATGTCTTATATGTTGTGCAGTTTATATCTACGTATAGACAATTTCAGATAGGCAATATTATATAGACAATGACTGTACTTAGTTAAAATTATAAATGATAAGAATACCCAGTTGTCTTATACATCTTATACTTAATGTAAATAAGTCTGTATATGTTGTGCAGTTTATATCTACGTATAGACAATTTCAGATAGACAATATTATATAGACAATGACTGTACTTAGTTAAAATTATAAATGATAAGATTACCCAGTTGTCTTATACATCTTATACTTAATGTAAATAAGTCTGTATATGTTGCATTTGGTAACTATAAGGGTTGTCCATAAAGTAGGGTTCCCAAGGCGCTAAAGTTGCTGGTAACCTTGGCTGCAGGTTGATTTCCCCTCTCTCAATCACAACTTCGCAAGCTGTCTGTGACGCTCAGTCTTGACTTGTCAGGTGTTAATAATGAAGTTGTTATTTATATCTTCTGCCAGATGCGAATTATACTCTGTGATTCGTTTTTTATTTGCAAAAAACACTGCACCGGTAGATATTCATTCCCAACTGTGTGAAGTCTACGGAGAAAAATGATGAACAAATTAATGTATTTTCTCATATAGTTCATGATGAACAGCGTTCCGGGCGGCCATGTGTTTCGGACGAAACAATTTCAAAAGTGGAAGAAGCAATGCTGAAAGATCAGAGGGTGACTGTTTGGGAGCTCTCCTAAATTATCCCTGATGTCAGTAAGACCTGCATTGACAATATTTTGACAGACCATTTAGGGTATAGCAAGGTTTGTGCAAATTGGTCCCAAGACAGCTTATAGCAGACCACAAACGGCAACGGATTGATGCGGTCCACGAATTTCTTCAGGTATATGAAACCGATGGCGAGAAATTCTTCGACTCCATTGTTACTGGACCTGGGTACATTATATGACAGCGAAAACGAAAGACCAATCACATCAGTGGAAACGTCCAGAGTTGCCGAAGCCGCTGAAGTTCAAACAAAGTCTGTCTGCTGGCAAAGTCATGACGAGCGTGTTTTGTGACAGGAAAGGGTTATTATTGTGCGATTTCGTGGATTCGCATTGCTGATCGCTACTGTAAGACGTTAAATAACCTTCGCAGCACGATTCAAAACAAGAGGAGAGGCATGCTCAAGAAGGGAGTTTCTTTCTATCAAGACAATGCTCGTCCGCACACCGCCCATGTAACAACCGATCTCATCAACCTATTTGGATATGGTATACTGTCACACATTCGCCGAACAGCCCGGACTTAGCCCCAAGTGATTACCATCTCTTCTCTAATTTGAAGAAACACTTAGATGGAACGCATTACCACCTAAGTACTGGAGAGGAGCTGAAAGAAGAAGTTTTAAGCTACCTTTGCTGTGCGGCGGGAGAGTTTTTCGACTCAGACATATAAAAGATGGTTCATCGTATGCAAAGATGCATCGATCTCAACGGCGATGATGTCGAAAAATAGAAAAAAAGTGTAAGCTTTCCAAAGATGTGTTATTCAATGAAAATAAACACGTTTTTCATTGTGAAAAATTATTGGAAACTTTATTTTACGGACAACCCTCGTTTATAGACTCTGTACCTGAAAAAATAGACATATTAATAAATGGTAATAGTTTAAATAGAGTACAAATTGTAAGTACTATGGACTTATATATAATCATAATATAAAATGGAACCTGCATGTACAGAAGGTAAATAATAAGACAAGATATTTAGTATATGTTTTTCATAGACTTTGGCAAATTTTATCAAGAAATCAGTTGTTACAAATACATTATGGGTTGTTTCATGGCTTTGCAGTTCATGGTACTATTGGCTGAGTTGGTCTTTATGATGTGACCCTTAAGCCACTCTCAGACTACAGAACAAATTGTTGAAAATAATAGGAATTAATCAACATGACCACTTATGGATAGACCACTTGATCTCAAAAAGCTTTTTCTACTGAGAGCACTAATGTATCAATATGATAAATTAAAAGAAGACTTTGGTAGTATCCCAAGAAATACATGTTACAAAAACATTCAACTTCTGAAACACTCTTTGACAATTGGCCAAAGGAGTTTTACATACAATGCAATAAAGTATTATAATCAACTTCCAATGGAACTTTTTTTTTTTTTTTGGAAGTTTAGAAGATAGTGCTAAAGTGTTGCGAAAAAAATTGAAGGACAAAATCAAAGACTTTAACATAATAGA
Organism: Callitettix versicolor; assembly: GCA_022606455.1. NCBI lineage: Eukaryota > Metazoa > Arthropoda > Insecta > Hemiptera > Cercopidae > Callitettix > Callitettix versicolor. Next base: position 70,867,422 of record CM040182.1, on the reverse strand, counting down.
CTGAGTGATATGCATATCTAATAATTTATTTATTATATTTTCTATATTCTTTTTTTTTATATTTGGTGAAGTTTGTCTCACTCCTGATTGTGTCCATGAATATATGTATGTGCAGGACCAACCTATGTACAAGAATTCTATGCCCCCTGCAGGTCCTTCTTATGTTACTAAATATTTGTTTGAAGGAAAAGTACTGATGTTGTATGTCATCGTGAGTTTTGCCGTCTGATGAACTTGTATCCATCTAGTGAAATTATTTTCACTGACAATGGATAACAAATTTGGTTGTGCATTTTACTCAAGAGACCAATTGTACAAGTATGGATTACCCTCAATTTGTAGCCTATTCACTACCTAACTCTTTAAGGCTTTGAACACCATTGAATCCAATTCTCTGCATTACTTAGTTTGTATCGATTCAAAAAGTGCACTATAGGCTATCCAGGAAATGTATTCAGTAAACCCTCTGTTTCAAAATATTCTGTGCTCTGTCTATAGACTTGAATTACGAGGTGTTAGGGTGTCATTTTGTTGGATACCTGGTCACTGTGGGATAGTTGGAAACACTAAAGCAGATATTGCGGCAAAGGTGGTAACTTTTCTATCGCAATGCACGAAATGTGTATTTTTTTGGACTTCCTTTTTCGAAGTAAACATTTAATTTGTTTACAATCGGAAAGTGAATGGGCAGCTATAAACAATAACAAATTGAGGGTAATTAAAAATACTGTTCATACTTAGAGGTCATCAATACATGCAAGTCGTAGAGAAGAGGTTGTGGTTACTTGTTTTCTCATTGGTCATTCTCTGTTAATGGGTTGCGGTGACCCATCTCAATGTCAGTTTTGCATAGAAACCATCACAGTAAGACATATATTGCTGAACTGTGATGGTTTCCAAAATATGCAGTGTATATATGGTTTGGAACATAGTTTACAGACGATTTTAGGAGATAATGTCCTAGTTATCAAATGAACTCTAAAATTCCTTCATCATCTGAATTTTCCTAATAAAATTTAATAAAATATTTATGTTATAGGGCCTCTATACAGTCCTGTAACTATTTGTTTATTTTATTTATTAATAGTGTGATTTGTTTTCATTGTTATTTAGTTTTAAAATTTGGCTATATTAGTCTGTTTATTAATTTATGTATAGTGTGATTTGTTGTCATTGTTATTTAGTTTTAAGATTTGGCTATATTAGTCTGTTTATTTATTTATGTATAGTGTTTTTTGTTGTCATTGTTATTTAGTTTTAAGATTTGGCTATATTAGTCTGTTAATTTATTTATGTATAGTGTGTTGTCATTGTTATATAGTTTTAAATATGTTTTTCTTTTAATTTTTTTTGTACAAAGTATATTTTTTTTATTTAACCATATCTTATTTTTATTAACTTGTCTTAGGTAATGTTTATAGTTTTTTTTTATTTAATTTTATTATTTATTTCTGTATTATCTCTAATTTTATTTACTTTTTTCCTTTAAAAATACCATTATCATGCCAAGGCGATGAAAACCTTAATGGTTTTTCTCAAAAAAAGAAGTAATTATTTAATTTTTTTTTTTAATTTTGAAAATAATGTGTGTTTGTGAATTTACTTGTTTATTATATTTTCTCCCTTAAAATTTTACTTATATTTTTAACCACTTTCTTTATCTTTATAATATAATATTTTCATAGAATTTTTCAGTTAATATATATCCTTTTACAATCAAATGTATAGCATAATTTATCATTTTTTTCATATTTAAATGATATAGTGTGTTCATTATATGTAGTTTTAAATTTTTGTCCCGTTTGTCTTCTGTATTTACACTGTATTTTATAAACACCATTTTTAATAAATTTAAGATACAAAATAATGTGCAAGATTAAAGATAGATAAATTTAGTAAAATTAGGGTTTATAAATTACAAAGTAAATGCAAAGCAACGATGTAGGACAGACAGGATGAAAATTTGAATATTGAAATATGAAAAGAACGACTCAAATTATCGACACATTTGATTAGAGAAGGAATGAAAGATTCAATGTAAATGTTACATTATGAAGATAAAGGAAGTGGTTATATTTCAGAAAATTTTAAAATACTGTTAAAATTAAAAGAGGAAATTGTAATAAATGAGCAAGTAAATTTACAAGCAGATGTTATTTTCTAAAGCTTGAAAACGTTTACTAATTGTAAGGATTACATCGTAGACTATAAAGAGAAAGCACCCATAAGAACACAGATTGGCAGTTATATTTCACAAACAAAAACCTATTTGTTCTTTTTATAACTACGCTACATTAAGTACATTAAATAAATATAATTTAATAAACAAAACTCTGCTCTATTATATTTTATGAATAATGTTTATACAAATATCCATTTAAAAAAAAAAGAAAAAAAATTGAGAGTTAATTCATAAATAAATATACGTATATAACACACATTTATTTTCACACGTAAAACATATATGGTCACATTTTCTCGTTTACATTATGTATAAACGCACTAAATACTCATTAAAATACACAAAAAATTACAAAAAAATGACCCATAATCAAGCACATCTCGTAAATTATTTTTGTATGATATGGACTACAGTGCCGTTCCGTTACTAATAAGAAATTATATTTTAGAATATATTCAAAATAATTCACTTGTCAAAACACTATGTCTTAGTTCAAAATTAAAATAACTGAATTATGTAACTATTACTTTTAATTTCTGTACTTTCCATCTCTGTTACTTTTGTAGTTAAGTTATTAATTTCATTGTAATCATATTTTTCATTAATATTTGAATAATTGTGTGATGGTTCTCAATTGAATTTTTTGCATTATTTGTTTACTCTTGATTATTACGTCCGTTGCTTAGAATATCACTTGTAAATGTCCTGTAAAGATCGAAATCTTTAGTGAGTAATGTAGCTGATTAAAACTACAATATTTTTCAGTAACCTCTTTAAATAACAACTTTAAATAAATTTCACACTTAGCATTGTGGAAACATTTAAGGGATTAGAAATATGTAATAAATATTAAAGTTAATCTTTTAAGTTTAAAAAAATATTGGGCTACTAATACTGTATTTGTTGGGCTACTGACATAACATTTGTTGTTTAAAACAGGTTATCTGCAATGAATGGCAACTTACCTTGTCATAGCGTAGTCATCCAGCAGTGATGTAGCGCAGGTCTTAATAAGGTATGTATATATGAATAATTATTTATATTAATAAAACTCTAGGAACAGAACTTTTTTTAAAAAAATGTCTTAAATACCAAGTATATGCACATTCACTATATTCCATTTATAAATTTATCGTAATGTCGGCAACTCATTATTTTTTAATGCTCAAAAAAATGTTAACTGTTATCAAAAAGTCTGTTACAGTTTAAAATTGATACTTATTGTCTGTTCAAAAAAAATGAACTAATCTAATTTAGTAAAGCAATATGTCTCAATAGCTTGTACGAAAAGTAATAATGTAATAAATATATAATATTAATATGTGATAAGTGAACAATTATTTAAATATTATTTTTTGTTTTGACATTTTCATATTTTTCAATATTATTGGTTTATAAAGTCAAAAGATTCTACCGAAACAAAACTGCTTGATATGTGTGTTTTATGGGCAGCAAGGTTTTGGATACTGTTGTGAAAGAGATAAGAGAAAATAACATAAACTTGCAACAACTCTCTTCTCTATTGCACAAGATTCTCTGCTCAGGCTGCAGTTAAATAAATCTTCTTTAAATTATTCTGTAAAACACATAGACAAAAGCTATCACTGAATACTCTTTTATACACATTGAATAAGCTACATACTATGGTATACATTTCGTAGAAGCGATGACTCACCTGGCAGATGGTTGGTTATACTGAGGTGATGAATATTCATAGGTCGGATATACTTGGTTCTACTGTACACCACAATCAGTCCGAATGATTCCGATTTAATTTTGTGACAAGGTCTGTAAAATTAAAATGGTGACATTGATCATTGAAACCAGTCGCTTGTAGAAGATAACAAAAGAAAGGTTGTTGAATTACCAACATAAGTAATTATATGATTATGTTACTTAGGTCTTTTCTATTATACGACCACAAGGCTTAAACTTTTTTCTATAACAATACAGTGACCAAAATTTGATTGTATGTAATTACTATGATGTTAGGAGAAGGTATATAACTAAAACTAGTGATTCAGTTTGTATACAAGAGTATAATATATACATTTAATTACAAAAAAATTAGCAGTAACAAAACAGAAAATTTACGCTTCTGGAGGCCTGAATGCCTTTATGTCCTCCAATATTTGCTGGTACAAGTTCCTATCCTCATGTCTTGTCCTCCACATAAATTTACACAAGTTCATACTAATAATAAGTCTACATGTTACTACTACTACTAATAATAATAATTTTAAACCAGTCAATCTTCTCAAGCATATTACAAGTACATGAATAAAGTGGTAATGATTATTGTCAATTCAGGTGGTAATTAGGAGTGATTTTCACAGTTTTTTGCCCGAAAGAAATAGGAGCCAACTTTATTTTCGTCATAACTCGCTTAGTTTTGATGCTAAGTATTTCTATAAAAAACAAATTTTTTTTAAGAACTTCAAAAAAGGTTCTATGAGTTTTCCACGAAAAATACATTGTTTTTTTATTATTTTACATTGACTCTTCCAATTTTGGCGGATGACGAATAAGAATCAACCTTCAACAAGTTTGTTACTCCATTTGTATTTGGTCTACAGACACCATAAACCCACCATTCTTTTTGTTTTTTTATAAGCTACATTTGTACTAAGAATAATTTTTTTCGATAAAATACATATTCTTTGAGTTATTTGAGAAAAAACCGTCTGAAAACGTGGTTTTTTTTGGTTAAAAGTTGACACTCACTTTCCGCTGAAGATGAGGCGGTTGTGGAAAGGAATGAGGATGAAGAGGAAAAGAGACAGAGAGTGAAGAGGATTTTTGATTATTTATATGTTTTTTGTAAAAAAAAGTGTAATAAAAAAAGTTTTGTAATATAACATTCAAAAAATTAAAATCTATATAAAAATAAAATTTTTATTTTCCCTATTTTTGATTGAAAATTTTAATTAGTAGGGGTTGCTTTTTAATGGTTGATAAAATAAATATGTTTCATTTTAAATAATGAAAATATTGTACTATATTTTAAATTAACACAATTTTTAACTATAATTTTTCTATTTATTTGCAAGGGGTGGTTTTTATAATGGTTGATACTTATAAATAAATGATAAAAAATTAAAACAGTAAAGAAATCTTAATTTAATATCACTATATGATTAAATAATTTGAAGTTTCTGAGTAACATTTTTCAACATTATTTTTTAATGATTACTGTCATTCGGGTGGTTTTAGGGGTTGAAAATGTTCATAATAAATTATCCCTCAGGATGTCAACTGATGTTTATTTAATTTTTTTAAAAAGATTTCAATCAATTACAGGATTGCGTCTACAATTTTATAATTATTTGCAAACAGGGGTAGTTTTCTCCCCTAAAAATAGTGAGCAACCAACGGCACAGGTTCATATTTGAAGTAGAGGGTAAATAGAACCTAAATCCAATTTTCATGCAAATCTGTGCTATTTAATCATTCCAAGTTGCTAAAGAACATTTCGATATTTTTTTTTAATTATAGCTATTCTAGATGGTGGCTTTTAGGGGTCAAACTGTTTAATAAATCATGAATTATGTCCCTTAATGTCACCTGAAGTTCACTCAACTTATTTAAAGAGATTTCAATCGATTATATGTTAGAATCTACAAATCTAAAATTATTTTCTAATACGGGTAGTTTTCATCCCTAAAAAATAAAATGCAATACTCTCTATTGAAATAGAGAGTAAGTAGAACCTAAATCCAAACTTTGTGCAAATCTGTGCTGTTTGGCAAAATTATACAATTTTTCTGTATTTTACCTTCAGCGACTGGACCACTAGTCAAATAATGAAAAAATCAGATTAAATATAATGTCCTCCAGGATTTGGTTTACTTATAACCATATGTCCTTAACCACAATGCATCTTGGACTAGTTTATTTGTAAATTTCTTTAATGTACAACATTATGTTAATATTTTTTCTGATTCATGGTCTATGTGGCTATGGTACCAGTCAGTGTGCTGTATCTCATGTTTGCTTACTGGTTTTGCTTTATCCTTTCTGTTAATACTGATCCCTTGTACTCATTAGTCTAACTGGCATAAAGAATGGACGTTAAGCAAAATGAAATAAAAACAAAATGTATTTGTGTGTCATTAATCTTGAATGTATTTTGGCGCTAACAACACCGAACTCAGCTCTTATTAGTTTCATTGATTTGCCGTTATGTTACTGTTCTATTGCTTTTAGTTTTTGTTCTTATAACACAGTTAAATCCTCACACCCTGTCTACATTGTTATTTGTAAAATTTGAAAATCTGTTACATAATATAATTGTAGAAACAGTTCAGTGATTTATTTCTATAAGTATAAACTGTAGAATAAAAAATATTTTACAAATTATTATTTGTACGAATATAATAATATTAAGTAAGCTAGTAAAACAGTTACAAAATAAGAGAGGCCTTAGCAAATGTGAGGCCTGATTCAAAAAAACTTTTTTCAAGGCTTATTCCAATAGTACAATGAACCCCCTCCCACCATGCCCACCAAGCAGCATTCACATCAAATTATATTGGAAAAAACAGGTATATTGAAAGAAAAAATATTGGAAAAAGAAAAACTTAAGGATATTTATTGCTAAAACAACAAGTACTATGCCCATATAATTTTATACAAAGAAAGGAATGTTATTTATAAATCCAACTTACAAAAGGCCTTACAAAAGTATGATTTTTCTATTTAAAAAGAACAGTATTACTGAATAGTAAGAAAACAGTAATTTAACAAGTAGTATCAAGAAAAACGTAATGTCAAAAGTATGATGAAATGAAAATAGGCATATATGTTTTGCTGAATACCCTTTAAGGAGTAGACTACCATTGTGTGGACATGCAGTTTCTAAAAGAATAAACATAGTCAAAAGGACATTATAGTAAAAGTTTAGTAAAGTAAAAAGTAAAGTCAAACATTCCTTTTCTCGTATTAAGTGTATAGTCAAAAGGAATACGAGAAAAATGTTACAACATTTTGAAATCAAACTATTTATGTTTATTATTCATAAAAATGAAACGATTAAACGAACATTACTAGACTGAATTTTTTTCTAATTCTACTCTTCAAAATAAGGATATATAAAAGTCTTACGTTACATTAACAGCACTCAAATGTCGTGTCTTCAGTTTTTTGGTTGTCTATGTATTTGTGTATATGAAACATCTTTTTTTGTAATTTTTTTCCTCATCAGGTACAAGACCTGGGTTGGTCTTGGAAAGTACAGCATCATTCGTGGGAAGTACAGCATTATGAAATACAATGGCTGCACTTGGTGCTGCATTGTATGGCAATTTTCACACAAATATTGTGATTCAGACGACAAATGAACATATTCATAAGTTATTTCAATAACATTTATTGAGATATTCTGTAGATGTGTTTCTTTTAGACTGTTTGATGTGCTGAGTATTTCAATTTTCAATTGATTGGCGTAAAGCTTGGTGCAGCTGCACTGCTTCCATTGCCCTAGGGACCGCTGTGAACAGTTTGAGACAGATCATTTGAAAATTTTGCCGATAAGGAAGTCTAGTGAATGTTGTATATATGCATAACTTTATTGGCTTAAATTAAACTACAAGAAAAATAAAGAGCCTTAAAGTTATGATACAGAATTAACTAAAAAAGCAAGTAATGTTTGTAATTTTCTTGCTTAAAATTATTAAAATAATAGTGTAATTAATTTGACATAATTTAAACTGTTTAATGGTTTCACATCTCCTGTGGGGGGGTTGGCGTACCTCCTTGGTTGGGAATACCTACTCTAGATTATATCGATAAAGGTGAATCGACTGAAAGTATTTGCAACAGTTTTGTATTTGGTAAAATTGGTAAATGACATGACAGGGTAACTCTTCTTTTCAATAAATTATTCTAAGTAGGCTAAACTTGTTTTGTGTGTAGTAAAAACCTCTTATACATACATCTTTACAACTAATTTTTATATATAGCCCTTTAAGCGATATTCGGAATTATTGACAGTTTTTTCATTCAGCCATGGTCTGGTCCTGAGTTGACCAAACTAGGTGGAGATAGTGTATTTATGTTTTGTAATTTAGCTATGTTTAGAAAATGATTTCAAGTTTGTTTTTTTTTAGCGGCATGACCTATCGGTAATCATCAGATCTTCTGAGTAATGTACATGTTCTTATAACAACTATGGCAGCTTTGTTTGATCCTTATGACAGATCCAGGTTAGTTGTCAGTATAAAATAACTTTGCAATCTAATCTAATATGGTAATGTTGTTTTCTAATGGCAGACTACATGGAATTGATACTTCAGTCTTTGAGCATTCCAATAAAGTATAGAAAATTCCTTAACCTTTGTTCTGTGTTGAGCTTTGAATATTTTAAAAGATATTCCTTATTCATGAGTCCAGCTTGCTGGCCAGTGAGCTAAGGCAGAAATTTACAACACTACAACTTTCTCTTATGTTTCTTCTTATTGTGTTTGCGACACATCTTCTTGATACACACACACACACACACACACACACACACACACACCTTTACTGTTTTATATATTCTCTTCTTTTTTTGAATAGTTGTAAATATTAAAATTCAACAGGTTGAACAATTTTTAAAAAATCTAGAATCTTCTTTTAAATATATATGTATTCATAATCAAACTGTAAGTTTAGTGTAGGCTGATATACAATCACAAAATTCCTAATCGTCTGTCTAAATTGATTTATAAATATACAGTATGTATATAAGCCTGTATCTGTTTATAATGTGAAAATTATGTTTAAATTTAATATCAATGATCATCTATCATTTCTTTATATCATTTTAATCTATACCTTAATGTAGTAGTGTTGGGTAAACAAAAATTAGCAGCCCCACAGGGGGGGTGCAGACTAGCTGCACCTCTTGAAAGGATTTAGAGTCTAACACACACTTACACTTACGACTTTAACACTTTACACTTACACTTACATTTAGGGAGGCGATAATAGCCTTAATGTGCTTTTCGCCTTAAAAAAAAGCATGCTGTGTATAGTTTCCTAGTTTTCTGTGTAGGTCTTTCTTATTATTTTGATTTATTTTTAAAGAAATGTCTCTCTGGACTAAGTTGAAAATGAAATTTACAATGTTACAAATGAAGAGTTGGCTCATGAAGATTATGTTAACAAAGATATAAATGGAATATTTTTCATTTTAATTGTGAAAAACATTGTTACTGGAAACAACACATTTGTTCCACTATTTTTCAATTAATTTTTGTTTAATTTTTCCCTTGGAGTTCATAACATACAAACTCCCCAGTAGAAGGTTGCAGACTAGCTGCACCTGTTGAAAGGATTTAGACGTCACTAATGGTACACAAGTGTAACACACACTTAAACTTACAACACTACACTTACGACTTAAACACCTTACAAGAACAGATTTGCTGTTGTCCAGTTATATCTGGGAGTGGCTAAACTGCGGGGCCAAGTACGTAGAACCTGATCTGTGCCTAGCACTATCGAAGACATCTGATTGGACAAATTATAGGACCGAGCAGCTTACAGGCACCTGGAAAGCACATAGGTGTTGAATTATGGGTGTCGGAGCCTATAATTGGGTCTATCAAAACATGTGGTTACAATCTGTGAGTACATAGATGGCGGATATCAGTAGTACTTGGGTTTGGGGAACCGTAACTTTGTACCGGAACTCATTCCTAAGTATCGAGGAGTGCTGGCTCCAAGATATTGAAGATCTCACTCTAGATCGAATCTCCTGGGCTACTGGTGACACTGGGTCCTACCATCCTGTACTATTTTTTTGATATATCTTCACTCATGGAATCGCTCGAAAAATAAAATCATGGAAATTCAAAACCAAACTAATGCCAAAAATGTGATAAAAAGGCAACATTCGACTTTGTCAAATAGGTCTGATGATAGTAGTGGGAGAATTAAAAATCAGGAGAACAAGGAGATGAAAGATGTACCTCTTCAGCTTCTATCTCCTAGATTTTTAATTAAAAATTCTGAGGAAGTTGCTGATCTATTTAAAGTGTCGCCCTTCCTTATAAGCAAAGCTTATAAGTGTTACCCATCCTAGGTAAAGCATAACTTCATAGGTCTCATAACTTCCATTAAAAAGCTTCAAAATGGGATTCTAATAGGACAGGCCAGTAGTGACTGTCGCTATTAAAAATGATTTCCTTCTTTGAAACGATCAAGGTTTCTGTTGAACCCCACAGAACCTTGAACTTCACTAAAGGAGTAGTGACCTGTAGAGATCGTACCTATTTAGACTTGAAGGAAATAAAATCCAAATTGAGGTCAGAGTTGGTTATAGTCGTTTTATCAAATAATGCGCATTGAGAATGGCAAAAAAAGTACCAACGGCTTCCCTTATTGTGATTTTTGGCAAACCAAACATCCCGATACAGATATATGCCGGGTATCAATGGCTTTCGGTGAGTCTATATGTCCCAAACCCGAGATGATGACACTTGTAGACACATGACACTTAAAGAAGTGTCAGTGTTTTGGACACGTGAGTTCAACGTGCCGGAAGGCTGAGGTATGTGGTAATTGTAGTCCAAACAGTCGTAATAGTTATGAGTGCAAGGATGACCCAGAGTGTCCCAACTTGGTGGTGGTGGTTATCCAGATTGTTCGTTTAGTTGTCCCAAGTTTAAGGATGAGAAAGCCATTCTCACTATTGTGGCAACAGACAAGGTATCATTCTTAGACGCCAGAAAGTTATTTAAGAATGCAAAACCAATAGTTGAGGGTATGTCATTTGCTACTGTTGCATCCAACAACAAAACGTCTTGTGCAAATTGTGAGACAAACTTACTAAAACCGACAAAGTATTGATGGAACAAGTAACTCAACATGTAACTCAAATTTTTACTGGTGTCACTCCTTCCATGTTTAAAACGTCAGGTCATGATCATTCAAATTGTTCTGCAAAAGAAGTTCAAGCCTCTCCTAATAGCAAAAGAACTACTAAATCACTTGTGACTGCATCACCAAAACCCTTACTGTGAAAGTAATGCCATCCACTTGCGGTCTGGGTTTGCGAACTAAACACAAGTGGTAAACACTAGCAACAAAAAAGTTCCAGTAGATCTTCCACACTTCTTGAAAAAAGCAAATTCGTGCCCACCTGTAATTGGGCAAAAAAACACAGGTAAACATTTTAAAAAAGTATTACTAAAAATTTGAAAGAATGAGTGCTTTCTAAAATGCCTCCTTTAAAATGTAAACAATCTAATAAGTCCAACATAGTCACAGGTAATGATTCAATGTCCGTGGATTTGGATAAACCTGATGTACATATACATGACAAATTTGTGTTAAATTCTGTTCTATACTAGTTATTACATTTCAGTGTCTGCTAATTCAATCAATCGTAATGTGATCAGTCCTTCGTGCAACCATTGAGGTGATTTAACAGAAGTCCGACCGATGAAAATCTTGTGATATAAAATTCTTCGATCGATGGAGAAATGTTTTCAGGGCTTTGAATATTTGTCAAGACCACCTTGAGGGACATGAACTGTATAAAAATAATACCACCTTATTTCAGTCCGTCTGGAAATAAGGCATGAATGCGAGATAGTTACGTCTGTGGCCAAGCTGCCGCAGCTCACCCAATCGTGTAACTGCTTTTGTAGTGTTATTCTCACTATATTTGTGCATACATAGTCACTTTTACCCTTCTTTTTTTTGCATTCAGTGTTTTAGTTTAGTATTTTTTTACCGTGTTTCTATTCTATTGACGAAGATTCCAAAAAGTCCATTGTAAATTTGGATTGTAACGCTACAAAATGTGGCGTTGATACTGTCGATCAAATGTGTGCCAGTTACTTGACATCCCGAAGCATGAGACGTTGGACAATGGCCCCTTTTTTATCGGCATGTAAACATTGCTGGAATAAATACAAATTCAACCATCTGGATTACAGTGAGCAAAGACGCAACTTTTTGAAAAAATTGGCTCTCGGTTTCATGAGTGGACACCTGAAAGCTAGATCGACAATCCTAACTCTTCCAAAAGATCTTCAAGTTTTTTTTGGGAAAGTTAATGGAAAATCAACAGGCTCACATACCAACATGTAGACCTATTTGTCATATTTGCGGGCCACAAAAAAATAACATAACCAAAATTGTCTGCAAAGAATGTAATAAGAATGTTTTAAGAATCACAGCCAGATGACCGCTGTTTGCACAAACTGTTTTGCATGAAGCTGAAGAAATAGACATTGATTCAGATTAAATTTGTAAATATTGATTTTGTTTATTAATTGAGTTTTTTGATAAGTGTGACCACTAAGAATTTCGTAATATTCGTCATGTTTCTTGTATAAATTGAAATCCTTTTTCAGACAAGTGTTTGTATTCATTAACTATTATCTATGTTTCAAATATTAAATCTTTTTAAATAAATATAATTATTAAAAAACTAAACATTAAAATAAATCAATTAGAAACAAAGTATAATAAAAAAAATGCAATGTGTCCACTTAAAATTAGTTTAAATGGGTACAAAAGTGGAATTAGGCATTGCGGTCAAATTGCCGCGGCACGCCCAGCCGAGTTGTGTGATACATGTAGGCGCGCCCAGCGAAGGGTTAAACAAATTATTTAAAATGTTTGTTAAATTTTTTAGTGAAGGGTTAAAGGGAGGCTTACAGTTGCTTAAGAGTGTAACTTTTTTGAATCAACACTTATCGAACTGCATATCTTAGAGGGATCACAGTTCTTCTTTTTACAGTGTATTTTAAAAAGTAAAATTAAATGTTAATATTATTTGACAATAATTATGTTTTTGTATTTGTGTGGTGTTTTTACAGTTGGTATTTTGGACAAATGTCAAGGCAAGATGCAACAGACTTGTTGATGGGAGAAAGAGAAGGTGGTGTGTTTCTAGTCCGAGATAGTAATACAATTCATGGGGATTATGTCCTGTGCGTTAGGTAAGTCAAGTATAATGTAAGCAACCTTAAATATTTTTATTTAATGATTCTTAAAATTATGTTTGAACACTGCCCTATTGTCATCAGTTTTGCTTATTACTCATTATTTTTCTACATTTATAATGATTTTGAACAATAATACACTTTCCTAGTTAACAAAGCATTTAAAAGTTTATATACTTAATATAAGTACACTCAAATTCTCAATATTTTTTGTCACAGCCAAATTTCTCAGAATTTTAATTAAGACCTATAGTTGTATATGAAGTTTTGTAATTCATGCACGTGTACCAGATTTGATCTTAATGAAATTTACGGTTTATTAAATTGGGGGGGGGGGGAACTTACATAAACCTAACATAAACATAAAAGGTTAGTTTTTTTTAATCAATAGTCAAACTTTAAATAAGTATCTTTTATTTCACTTTATCATTCTGATTTGATTCATCAGTATTTATAGGTGACTAAAATAATTAAATGTGAGAAAGTTTATGTAATGTTTTTGTTGCATTTAATTGGCTCCTCTTGTGGCTAGATAAAGTTTCAAAACTCAATCTATGAGTGCACAAATTTAAATGATAAAAACTTCACATGGAAAAGTAATGAATTTTAGTGATCGAGGCTTTTTTAATTTATTCATCATAGTCTGTAAGTTTTTTATTTTAAATTTTATGTACATTACTAATTGACAAAACATAATATATTTCATGGTTTTCTCTATAGCTGCTTAAATGGGTATTTATAATAAAAATAAATAAGATAAGGAGATTTATAATAAAGATAAATTTTCATGTTTTGGGGTTTTTAATGGCTGCACATTGTGTCCAAATGTAATTAAAATATATTTTTATAGTACATGAGAAAGTTGGTGAAATGTTATGTAGAATTTTGTTTGTTAATATGTTATTGTTTTTTTTTTTTATTTATTTTATTTTACTCTACAACTAAGTAATAAAACTTATCTAGCAGCTTAAATCTAATAACAGTTAACTATTAGGCGGAATTTAGTCCACTGATTTAAGTCCACCAGATATCCACTGCGGGAAACAAAGTATCATCACTGCACTAAATCTACAGGCTTGGTTCTCTTAAGTCTCCTTATTACCCTGTTGGTACTTGAGATCTAGAGCACTGCTGGATTTTCATGATTAATAAGCTTCTTTAAATGCTTAATTGCTGTAATTTTAATTTTCTCATTTACTGTGTTCATCTTTAAATCTCTGTGGATGTCATCATTCCTAATATACCAAAGGGCGTTAACAATTCCACGTAGCACCTTGTTTTGGAAGTTTTGTATAATTTTAATATTGGATTTCTTGGTGCAACCCCAAGGTTGTAAGCCATACCTCCAGATTGGTTGCAAAATCTGTTTATATAATAACAATTTGTTGTGTATGTTAAGTTGGGAACTTCGTCCAATCAACCAATACATTTTCCTATACTTAATAGCTAGCTCTTCTTTTTTCTTTTTGACGTGCGCTTTCCATTTTAATTTAGTGTTGAGTGTCATACCAAGGTACTTTGCCTCATTTGCATATGGAATAGCTTGTTCGTTTATGTACACTGTTATCTTCTTGATTTTTCTGTTCGTAAAATTTACATGAATTGATTTTTTTTTCATTTAATTTAATGCGCCACTTTTTTGTCCAAGCATTAACTTTGTTGACCGCATTTTGTAGCTTACCAGTAGCTTCTTCTACAGTGTTAATGCAATATTTGAGTATTTGTCAAGACCATCTTGAGGGACACGAACTGTATAAAAATAATACTACTTTATTTCAGTCCGTCTGGAAATAAGGCATGAATGCGAGATAGTTACGTCTGTGGCCAAGCTGCCGCAGCTCGCTCAATCGTGTAACTGCTTTTGTAGTGTTATTCTCACTATATTTGTGCATACATAGTCACTTTTACCCTTCTTTTTTTTGCATTTAGTGTTTTAGTTTAGTATTTTTTTACCGTGTTTCTATTCTATTGACGAAGATTCCAAAAAGTCCATTGTAAATTTGGATTGTAACGCTACAAAATGTGGCGTTGATACTGTCGATCAAATGTGTGCCAGTTACTTGACATCCCGAAGCATGAGACGTTGGACAATGGCCCCAACTACGGCCAGAATAGCAGTATCGTCAGCAAAGGTGGCCATTGTGGTATCTTGATTTAATGGTATGTCACTGGTATACAATAAGTACAGTACTGGTCCAAGAACACTACCCTGGGGTACTCCAGCAGATATTTCTTTGAAGTCAGAGTATTCACTTCCATGTTTTACTCTAAACAGTCAGTCAGATAAATAAGACTGTAGGATTTCACAGAACTGTTTTGGTAAGTCACGTCGTAACTTGTAGTTTAACCCTTTTTTTCTTTCTAGTGTGTCTTCTATTATTTTAGCTATCCTGTGTACCTGATCAATTGCAGAATGATTGTTTCTGAAACCAAATTGGTGATTTGGAATCAGATTTTCTTTCCTTTAATATTGGGTTTAAACGGCTTAACAGCAGTCTTTCGAACACTTTTGATATTACTGAGAGCAGTGATATAGGTCGATAAGATTTTTTGTCATTAGGATCTTTTCCTGGCTTGAGAATCATTATAATTTCTGATACTTTCCATTGTCTTGGTACATCTTTTAGTCTAACAACAGCATTTATGATACACAAAAGCTTCATCAATGCTATTTTAGGCAGCTCTTTGAGAATCTGACCTGTTATTAGCTTTTTTTGAGTTTAAATTTTTTATTTCTTGTTCAAGCTCTTGAGTGTTACGGGTTCAATTTCCATTACATTATTTTGATGGTTTATTGTAATATTTTCCTCTGCTGTTAGTCTAGGGAATGGTTTAAAAGTGTCTTCAAGGTGCTGTGCAAATATATCTGCCTTGTCTTTATCACTTTTTGCCCATTGGTTATTGTCTTTTCTAATAGGTGGTACTTGAGATACTGGCCTTTTAAGCCCTTTCGAAGCTTTCCAGAGTGAATAGTCCGTATCCTTCTCTGCAGTTAAATCCTGGAGGTAACGGCTGATGGTTTCATTTTTTACTTCATTAATCATGACTTTAAGTTTATATGTTATTGTTATAAATAATTTGTCTATTACTTATTCACAGAGAAGACAGCAAAGTGAGCCATTACATAATTAACAAAATCCAACAAAATGAACAAACTCGATACCGCATAGGAGACCAAATGTTTTCAGATTTGCCGAGCTTATTGGCTTTTTACAAGTTGCATTACCTTGATACTACACCTCTAATTAGGCCAGCACCACGCAGAATAGAAAGAGTGATTGCCAAGTTCGATTTTGAAGGAAGTGTAAGTTGTTCTTCATTTTAATAGTTATTATTTCAGTCTAGGCCTGCTACTTTAAGTTGTATAAAATTTAAATTTATTTAATGCAATTTATTTTAATCTTTTGTGTTCCTTAGGCAAAAGTAGTGTGAGATCTCATATCTTTTGTCTACTGACATTTTAATTTTGTTCAAATAATATAAAAAGACAGCCTCAAATTGTATTGTCTTCGAAATATTTTAATTTCTTTTTGATGTTTTTGAAAATGAGATATTGTTTGTCCACTGTAACATCTAATTGTGTCTCATTACCGTTTTGTTTGTTGCTATTTTTTATTAGTAATATAAAATGCCTATTATTGAGAAGTGTTGGCTATTAGTGGGAAGGCTGTTTGCTTATGTATGGTAATCTAGTACAGATTCGTCCAGTGTGGTAAGTCTGCTGTATCTCGAAACTATAGAAGCGCACGGTATCTCCAAATTTGCATATATCAAGGTCATGGTTACTGCTGTAAGCCGTTATGCAAACATGTTATTGGCCCTTTTAAATTAACATCCTCATTAGTTTAATATATAGGCGAAAGAAGAAATTTATAGTAAACTGCCAATCTTGCATCATGTGGTGAGATTACAATTTTTGTTTTGTTTTTTTCAAGGTAGTTGGCCTACTGTTTTTTCCTAGAAGTAATTTTACATTGAATAAAATTAAAAAAGATTAACTAAATTCTATAACGTACAATATTTTAAAGTAATGAATGAACAAAAATTTTAAATAAATAGGTTATTAAAAAAATAGAAAAGTAACTTTATAAAAAATATGTTTATTAAAACTGAGGTTTAATCAATAATATTATTTGCTACAGTGTGCAGTATTTTTCTTCTAATTTAATCAATCACTTTTTGGAAATAATCATTAATCATTATCTGAAATTGTAATACTGTCTAGGAAGTGTCGCAGGAGTATTTCAAAACAGAAAACACAAAAGTTTTAAAACAAAGTTTCCAAGTGTGTACATATTAAGAAAATATTGTTTGTAATATAGATTACTCAAGATCTTTCAGTAATGTCCAGAAAGGTTATTACAATTGTGTAAAATTTCATACCTAATTTTCACTTCACTTTACTGATTAGCTCTACAGCCCGGGGTGAGCCTTGGCTAATGTTACTCCAAGTTTCTCTATTTCTTGCCTTCTTCCTTCACCCGCCCAGCATCTGCAGGTCGCCTTCAACATCCTGTAGCCATCTTTTGCACGGCTGTCCCACTCTTCTCTTTCTAAGGACTTTTCCAAACAGAAATTTCCTCAGCATTCCATCATCCAGACTAATAAAATAGGTGACGCAAATATCCCTATATAGTGTGTCCAGCTCTCAGTTTCACTATTGTACACAGGACCCCATCGAATATACATCGTCCACATATGCATAGATTTGGGCACTTGAGTGCAATATATTACCAGTTATATTCAATTTTTGTAACATTTTATGGAGAGCGAAATTGAAAAGCGTAGCTGAAAGGGAATCACCTTGCATTACCCCTTTAAAAACTGGAAATTAATGGCTCACATCACCACCAACAAGGACCTTAGCACCATTTCTGCTTAGTGTCATCTCGGTCAGTCTAATAATAATAAGCTTAAGTGGGAAGTGAAATTCACTCAGAGCTTCAAGTGATTTAGTCCACTTGACACTATCAGATTGTGGTAATCAATGAAAAGGAAATGTAAATCTATTCTATATGCCCAGCATTTCTCCAGTACTTGCCGCATGACAAATATCTGATTAGGCATTCCCTTACCACAAAGAAACCCATATTGGTAATTCTTAAGTATGTGTTCCACAACACAAAGAAGTTGGTTTTTTTTAGAAGGACGTTGGGAAGATCATGCAGGCAGTTCCTAAAAGTGAAATTCTGCAATAGTTTTAACACTAGAGCTTGTCTCCTTTTTTATATATGAGGCATATAGGGCTGAGTCACCACTCCTTCGGCATCCTTTCGCTTTCCAATATATCCAAAACTAGATTACATCTGACTCATTACAAATTCACCACTATTCTTAAAAGGTTCAGCAGTAAAAGAGTCTTCACCTGGCGCCTTATTATTTTTTAATTTCTCAACTGCTTCTGGAAAATTTTCCATGTCCAGCAGCTCAGTATCATTTTCATCATTCAGTACTCCATTTTTACCCACCACATAACCAGTGTCACCATGATTATTACTGTCTTCCACACATCCACATCCACAACAGTTTAAGAACATACAATAGTTTAGAAATACATGATAGTTTAAAATTTTCTCTTGAAAAGTATTATTTCTAACTGAATGTTAACATACATGTTTATAACTGACTTGTTATTGACTTGCACATTAATTATTTATATATTGAATATTAATATTAATTAGATGTTAATTAATTAGATAATTAATATGTTAACATGTTTATATATATATATATATATATATATATATATATATATATATATATATATATATATATATTAAACATACCATTATCAATATCAATTAATATCATTGCGCAGCACTACCAATGATTGATATTTTATTCCTAAAATTATTAAAATTTCTTTCCTTTGTTGTTAATCAAATAACATCAGATAATGATCTGGTCATATTGGAAAAATTTATATAATTTTTTAATGTAGGATCAAGATGATCTTCCATTCAGGAGAGGAGACATACTGACAGTTGTGTCCAAGGATGAAGATCAATGGTGGACAGCTAGAAACAGTCTTGGTCAATCTGGTTCTATTCCAGTACCTTATGTCCAAAAGGTAAAATTAAAACAACATTGTTTTTTTAAGTTTAGTTATATACTTTTTTTAATATTAAGAAAAGTATATATATAAATATATATTAATAATACACATTATAATTAATTAATAATTACAAGTTTATAAATTAATTAATAATTAATTTATTAAATATATTTATAATATTTATATATTAATAAATATTTATTTATTTAATATTTATAAATATAAATATTTAAATATATATAAAAATATAAATATATATTTTCCTATTATGTATATAAAAATCTTTATGTATATTTATATACACTAATATAGAAGTAATTTTATAAAAGAATGTTTAATTTAGTTTTTCTGTTAACTGATGACTGTATATCAGTTAACAAAAAAATATTTTTTAAATCAGTTTTTAAAAAAATTGTATTTACAAAACTTTTTAAATTTTTTAAACAGTGTATTAATTATACCCTTTCACAAAATAAAGTGTAAAAAACATGATTTCAAGCAAACAATTATTGCCCCAATGTGCTAGTTATCTTTTCTTATATTCTTTTAGTATGATGGAAATCAACAAACTCAATTGTGCCTCAGAGAGGGTCATTCTCCAAACGTAAGCCACACTGATACTTCCAACCGTCGCACAAATATTCAGGTTAGTGCACTCAGCTATCTGATAAGCTATGAAATTCATAAGTTTTTTAAAATCTGATGTAACCATTGTAATTTGTCTTAAAATCTGTTTTTATTAACATTTAAAATAATTTTCTTTATTATATTAGAAATAAGAAAACTATCATCGTGAAACTGAAATATTTTTACTATTACCTTGCAATATTTTTCTAATTCTTTTATAGTTCATCGATTTAAATGTTAACGTGTAGTTTTCGAAGATTGATCAATTTGATCGGTGTACATTAAAAGTTTTTACATTATTGCTAAAACTGATATCTTTATTCTGAGTCAATCTTGGTGCTGTTATTAGCATTGTTTATCTATCTGTCTTTTTTGTATGCTAAATTATTAATTAATAGCAGATTACTAATTAATGGAGTTAATTAGTTTAAAAAAAATTAGTTTCTCTGAAATTAATTAAAAAGGATCAGTTAAAAGGTAGGAATGGTAACAAGATGGTATCAAGATGTTATTTCAATATAAATACATTAAAAGTGTTTGGTGCTGTCAAGATTCCCATCTTTTTTTCTCTGGTGGCAGCTACTGCTTGTTGTTTTTTGTCTTGTATTTAATTTGTTCTCCAGTCTTAGCATCTGGAAAATTTAGTGAATTTTAGAAACTTAGTCTCTAATATTTGGCACTCTTTCATTATTAGATTCATAATATTATATATAACCTAAAAAGTAAACAGACAACAAAAATAATTATGTCTTATTTCAAACTAACATGTTCTTGTAAATGTTCAGAGGTTTTAGTATTATAATATATTTTTAGCTGTCTATGTTCTCACATTCATAGCACATAATTTTTGCAGAAATTTTAATGAAAGTCGTGTTCTTTGTTATAGAGTTTTGTGAAATTGAGTGTAGGTTTATTGTTTTGGTAACATGATTGTTGTTTGAGTCTTCTTAGTGAATAATGTTTATTTGTATAATTATTTCCAAATTTTTCTCCTCAAACCAAAATGGGATTTTTAAACATTCCTTTGACTAAAATAGATTGTGTGTGTGTGTGTGTGAGAGAGAGAGAGAGAGAGACCATAAAAATTTATTTGGAAAGAAAAATAAATGAATTAGTTAAATCAGAACTTGAGTAATGAAAAATTTATTGAACAGAGTTACAATATTTCATACATGAAAAAAGGGTTAATTGGACTTTGTGTTTTAAAGTAGCTACACACAAATGGTTAATGTGAAACAAAAGCAAAGGCAGTATTAATAAAATAATATAAAAATAAATAAAGTAAGATTGGAACCTAAAAGAAAGTCGATTATGCAAATACACAAAGATATATTCAATACAATTTTAATTTACAAATTGTTAATCATTTATCAGAATCTTAAACTATTAGCTATGTATATACAGTGGGGACTCAACCTTACTAACGAAAATTTTAACATATGAAACGGGATTTTGGAAATTTTCCACCCAAACTTACAAAACATACCAATGAAACGATGTGAAAAATCACCCCGAAAAAGTGTGTATGATATAGGCAGCCACACATTTTGACATTTGTCTAATGCATTTGACAAGCTTTCTTGAATGTCAGCAAAAACAATCGTTGCTGGACTGTAATTTCACCAAACGTACATCAGAAGAAACTGGGGAAGGTGAAAGTGAATCCAAAAAGGCACAAGAGAGTGATGATAATTAAAAATAAAGTTCTAAAAAGTGTAAAAAAGTCATAAAAATATTAAAAAGTTAAAAAAAATTTAAACAGTGTTAAATTCTTTTCAGTTTTTAGTGTTAAATTTTAGTTTGTAATACACTGTGTATGCATGCACATAATTTTTAGTAATAATTTAGAAAACATTATCACCAACCATAACTAAACCTGCAAAAACAGAATCCATTAAACTGATAATCCATATATATATATATATATATATATATATATATATATATATATATATATATATATATATATATATATAGTCCTTCAAAAGGTGTATAACTTCAGTAATAAAATTACTAGGTTTTGTTCTGATCATCCTAAACAATCAAACCAGAGAAATAGTTCAAAGTCTTCGATAGCATGCAAACATTCATGAAATTGAACAATTACACATAAAATGTACATTAGGCAGCAACTTGAATGTTTATATATCAATAACGGGAAGGTATACTGAGTGTATGTAATCCGTATGGATGTCGTAATCCTGTTGCATTGTGAACAATTAAAAATAAATTTAGTAGAGGGTGGCAAGCCCAATAACAACTACTGCGTTGGCCGAGAGTGATGTCACCGTTGCAACGGGCTACATAACTTCTTTGCTAAACGTTTATTTTCTTTCCTTTTATCCTATTTTACACGCAAGAATGTTTTTTGAGTAAGATAAAAAAAAATATAATTTACCTGTCATTAATGTATTCGCGTTCCGGCAAGTTTATTTTTTCTCACTATTTGCGAGCTAAAACGTGTATGCGAATGAGTTTCTTCTATTCTTTGGAATGGTTGTTATAGGACAACCTTACAGGAAGCCTGTTGTTCAGTATTACAGTAGTAATGACACCTTTTGTAGGACACTCTGCTGTGTTGTTCAGTATTACAGTAGTAATGACACTTTTTGTAGGACACTCTGCTGTGTTGTTCAGTATTACAGTAGTAATGACACCTTTTGTAGGACACTCTGCTGTGTTGTTCAGTATTACAGTAGTAATTACACCTTTTGTAGAACACTCTGCTGTGTTGTTCAGTATTACAGTAGTAATGACACCTTTTGTAGGACACTCTGCTGTGTTGTTCAGTATTACAGTAGTAATTACACCTTTTGTAGGACACTCTGCTGTGTTGTTCAGTATTACAGTAGTAATTACACCTTTTGCAGGACACTGCTGTGTTGTTCAGTATTACAGTAGTAATGACACCTTTTGTAGGACACTCTGCTGTGTTGTTCAGTATTACAGTAGTAATTACACCTTTTGTAGGACACTCTGCTGTGTTGTTCAGTATTACTGAATGTATTATAAATACCACTGTAATTTATTGTATTACAGTAGTAATGACACTCTGCTATCTTAGGTTTCTCAACCAGATGGTTCTTTGGGTTATTAAAATAAAGGCTAGTATCTACTTTATATTATAGTGTTAAGTGGTATTTTATAAAATAAAGTTTTCTAACTTCTAACAAAAATTTATTTCTTTAATGGCTTATTACATATTAATTCAGAATTAATTCTTCCAGTATGTCATGTAATTTACTGTTAACCAAATCAACTTTTAAAAAAAACCTTTTTTTATTTTTTTCAAATTTTACTCAAATCAATTTATATGGTTTTTAATTATTTTAACAACATACATTTTTGAAAATAAATTACAGTTATTCCTAACCTTAACTAAGTGTACGCTTGAGGTCATTCTATACAAAAGTCTAAATTTTTCTGCCAATTATAATTTAGTTGTTAATGACTTACGGGTTGTAAATTTACACATAACCAAGGGGTTATCTAACAGTTTTTGCTTATTTTTAAATTATATTGCAATTTTATTGTAATATTAATTTTAATTATTTATATATTGTTTCCTTTTTGATTTTAGCAACCTTTTATTCTATGCTTTATTTAGTTACTGACACAATATTAAATTTAAATATTTAATTAGAATTAATTATCTTGTAAGTATGATTTTTACCAAGCTACTAAATTATTTTATATCTTATTATTTCATTTGTAACTTTAATTTTTAATTTATCTTTATTCAATTTCCTTTCTTAAACTTATTTGATATGTGTTACATTCATGGAATATTTGGATTATTTTATCTCAAAATCATTAATTAAAATTAATACTGGTATATACATTAACTCATTCACTTTTAAATAAACAAATCTAGACTACCATAAGAAACATGGAGTTGTCAGCTGTACCTTATTGTTGAACTGTGCGGTCCTTTCTTATGTGTTGCGACCTCCTTCTTGTTAGTTCCAGGTATAGTATCAAGGGTGAATAGTTGTGAAAAACCAGAAGTTTTGAACGATCCAAGACCTTCCATTGTCTTGGACCTTCCATCTACTTATTGTCATTCACTGTCCAAGTTGTAATGTTGGCCCGATCTCTGTAGAAATACCATTTGTCTACTAGCATTGCTCTGGGTGCTTTGCGATTTTATATTTCAAAATCACTACTTCAAAATTCTGGTAGCCTTTTTTCATTACCTTTAACTAATTAAAATTCTTTTTATTTTATTTTGTCGTCGATTATTACTGAATTTACTTATTACTTTACTTTAAAGTATAAATTGGCAACACTAAGCCAGTCTCACTTTGTTCCACAGGCAGTTTTCCTAGCTCACGAGCACACACACACACACATTTTTAATGACACTAGGACTCCTTGTGTGCTTTAAATTTATGCTATTTACCTATCCCAATATTATTGCAGCTAATTTTTGACATTCATTTTCCTCTTGTTCCTTTCATCATTCATTATGTTTGCTGTGTTTATTTCTATCGTTTTTTTTATGTTCTTATTTTTGTTATCACACTTACACAATATATGTGTTTTACTATGTGTAAATATGTTTCATATTAAGTATATATTTAAAACTAACCTCCCCTTTACAAAACTGACCATCAGGAAATATATAAGTAGTTCATGCTATGTTTATGAAACATTCATTATCATATAATGAATACAATAGTTTGTTTTTAGGCTTTTAATATGCAGTATACATGCCATTGATATTAAATTTTTTTAATTACAGTTATTTGTAGATTCTTGACATTCACATGCTCTTCAGAAATGTGCCCCCTGTGAATGTGAAGTATTTTAATTGGTTGAGAACCACTAAATTGTACTTGTTTATTACAGAGGAAGTTGCCTGCATATGCTCGAGTCAAGCAAGCCAGAGTTCCAAATGCATATGATAAAACTGCTTTAAAGCTAGAAGTAGGTGATATCATCAAAGTGACAAAAACGAACATTAATGGTCAATGGGAGGGTGAATTAAATGGCAAAACTGGTCATTTTCCGTTTACACATGTTGAATTTGTTGACAGCGATAGCAATGATGGTACCGAAGATAGTTAAAGTCAGATATGGCAAGATGGAGGCAGAGGCCTAATATTGCTTTAAATTACTGATAAGCGCCTTATGCATTCAAATTAAATATAACCTATGCATCGTTCCGAGCCTATAAAAATTGTTATGCTTCATCTGTAAAAAATTACTACAAAAAAGTAAAACAATTTGCAGGCTAAACCTATTTCTGATTACCAGTTGTTGAGTGTTAAAACAAGTTTCTAGATTTTTATTCAAAAGATTTTTCTATTGTCTTTTGATATACAATAAATATAACCGCAAACAAATGAATTCTTATCTATCGATATTTCTAGATTTAAGACTATTTGTAACATGTACATATTCTTAACCTAAAATAGTAATAGTGGTATGTATTTTGACTTGTAAACTATTGAATACTGAGATAGAAAACTTATTATAATATTTATAGTAAACTATTTATTTGAACACGTAATCTTTAAGAACAAGAGGCAATTATAAAGGGACAAAACGTTATAAGTCAGCCTAAAAACATGGTCATATTAGGTCCAAACATGGTTAAATGTTGTTACTGAATATATTGGAATGTACTGTTATGATGCTGCCCCCTTAAAACAAACCTGTCCATGTCTGTAATTTGACGGGATTACCTTTTGTCTCTCTCTTGTATTTATTGTATTCATCTTAGAAAAAGTCAATTTTAAATTCTATGTAAATGTTTATTTTAAAGTAACAATTACTTTGTGCTTTTAATTTATATAAGCTAATTAATTATATATGAGTCTTATAGATGAAAACAAATAGTTTTTAATAATCAACTGATAAATTAATTAATTGAAAACCTTTTGCTATCAGTGTGAAATATTGAAATGTAAAACAAAACCAAAATTTATTTAGTCAGTTGTAACTAAATGAACCTATTTGTTTGTTTGTTTAATACATATGAAATAAATTGATATGCATTAATTTCTTGGAATAATTTTCTAAAATAGTTAATTGAATTATAAGTTTAATACAAATATGTTTTGTAAGCCTTGTTAAATTTATTATATAATTATTGTGAAAAATGAAACAAGGCATGACATAATGACATTTAGTTCTTATTTTGAGGATGGGCAGGACAAAAATTAATTTTAAAATATATATTTAATGAAATAGGCATGATATAATTTGTCCATAAAATGTTATATTTAAGTTGCAATAGATTATTAAATAGTACTTTAACCCTTTGCGCTCTGATGTCCATTGCATATTCACAACCCAGTCGTATATGTATATATATGTACTGATTGCTTATCCTCTTAGCTTAGATGTCCAGTCCCACTGAACACTGAATTATCTGTTCACTTGGTGCCAATGTTGGCTCTACTGCATCATTAATTGAGGAATTGTTTACTTGTCATCTGAAGTTATGTGTATGATTTAAAAAAACATTTGTTTTTCTAAATTCAAAGGGACCAAATAAAGTGTAATTGTAATAATAAAAAATTTTCAATTTTATCTTTGAATATTTTTAATATTTTCAACACAAATATTATCCAATGTAAACAAAATAATAGCGAATAATGGATCACATATTTATTTTGCACCTTCAAATAATGATAACATTACTTAACCTGAGCTCTAAAAGTTTAACAAAAGTACTAGTGTAACGTAAATATAACAAAAATCTAATGACATAGGGATGTGGTATGAGTATTTATTTCTTACTTCTTTGTACAGGCTTCCAATGAAAGGTGTTATGAACGAAACCATGAAAAGCTTTACTTTTTTGTTGATTTTAGGCTTTATAAACATAATGTAGTGTTATGAAACAAAATATAAATAAAATTGTAACCTACTCAGGAATTTATATTCAAGTTTAATGCAGAGAAAACACATGTTTTTTAACAACCAAATGACCTTGTGTATATATAAGGTAAACAAAATCAAGTAAAAGGTCTTTTAAAGCACTCTATATCTTAACAAATTAGTTTTAGAAAATAATATCAGTAAGGTGATGTCCTTCTTGTCAGATACTAATTCAGAAAATCTCAGAACTGTACACATCTTTTGTTTGTATGTAGTTTGTTCAAATGCACTCTTGATGAAAAGAAAAGAAATCATAAATCAATATTGGTAAAGTGTGGGGACCAGAAAACATTGCCAAATCGTGAAATAACATTTCTTCTTTCTTGGTATATGAGCTGTGGTTCGATCCTATTGGAATTACATGTTTCTTTATGTTTACCTGGTGCCATTCTAGTTCTGTATACTGGAAGTCGTTTGAAATGTCAGCATTTTGCATTAATATTACTGTAACTGCAGCTTAGGTGTGTCCTATCATGGAGACACCAAAACACTCATTTTTGAGTGAGTTCTGTGACCCAGTACTCCAGTACTGATAGTTCTGTCCATTAATATAGTCATTTGTTTCTTGATGACATTTTTTTAATTATCGTTTTAGATGCAGTGAAGCGAAAGACACAACAGGTCTGCAAGTAGTTGCTGAAGGTGTTTATCTTTAATCACTGCTGAGTACTAGCTTTACAAAAAATATGCATTTCCTCTACTCCCCCCACCCCAGCAATATTGCAGTAATGTCTACTAGTGTCAATATGACCTTGGATAATGTATGTGTGTGTGTGTGTGTGCGCACGTGCATTCAGATTGCAGAGGGTTAAGTAAATGTATATAGGATTCAGTTTGTCCTACAATTTTATATACCACTTCTGCATGTGTATGCATTTAAATATATGTAAGTGTATTTATATATATTTGTGTTCACTCAAACTTTTTTATGTTTATTTATTTTTAAGGGAATACAAGTACATATGTGTGTGAGTTTGTGAATATAGTTGCCTGAATATGTACATATAGGAATAGCGTTCATGGGAATATAATTATTTTTAAAAAACCTATATACAGTCATCATTGTGTGTAATTTTATTTTTAACTATTGCTCATGCCCATAAACAAGCTTAAATCTGTGTTGGGCAACATCTTTTTTTTTAAATTATTGTATTCCATTGTTTTAAATCGGAATATATTGATTGTTGAATTTGAATGCTAACAATAAAGCAACTACTCTTAACTAATGCTGTATAGTTATTTTAAAAAATATGACAGTCACCATAACTTACATCTTTTTGTTATTTATTTTTTTAAGAAATTAAATATATTTTTGTAGCTGCATTACAACCTCAGTAACTCTTAATAACAAAAATTAATGGTAAAATATTGTTCCAAGTTATCTAAACAGATATTGAAAAACATAAATCAGATACTTATTCTCTGATTTTTATGAACTATAAAATATAATTTTTTTCATGTTTCAATAGTATTTTTGTCTACTGCTATCAGCAAGAATTATAGAGCATATAAGTATAAAAAGATATAACCTACTTCAATCGCCACAGTCGTATATTAATCCCAGCAATTATCTTTTGTTTATTTACATCTGTTGCCTGCTACCTTGAATATCAGTTATCCTTTTGGCGTGGTTGTTATGGACATCCACACATAAAACCGAAGTGTTAATAACATAAATTTATTAACACTTAGGTGCAGGACTAGTTACTTGTTTTTTAAACCAAATAACTTTTCTCGGTCGTTAAGTTCGTTGGATGGTTGTCTCAGATGGTTATTGGATATACTTATAATTTCTAAGGAAAGCGTAAAATTGTTTTAGACTGATTTTTATTAATTGAATTTCACTATTTATTTATTTAAATTTAAATTAATACGCGTCTTCTAAATTAAATTTCAACATTACAACTTCTTTCTTATATTAATATTTTTTTTTCTATTTTTTACAATTAATTTTAATTTGCTTTTGCCTTAATTTTATATAATTGATTCCTGACAGAAAATATAGAAATTATATTGCTTTAACATTTAATCAATTCAAAACATTTTCACTGAATTCTAATTTTTTTCACTATGGTCTAATTTTTACACATTAAATTTATAAAACAACCTATAACTTGGTTGATCAATCTTACTCTATGTTATCTTTGTTTAGATTTGCTAAATATTCTTACAGAATTCTACAGACTTACTTTACACCACCCTCCCACCAAATTTAAGCTTTATTTGATCTTTTTTTAATTTTTTCTAAATTTCTACTATGATTGCCTTAATTGAATTTATTGATATTCAATGTTTTATTTGAAATATTTGGACTTTATGATTTATTTCCAGTTATGGCTTACTCTTAGGAGAATTTACTATTTATATCAATTCTCTTCAAACTAAGACAAATTGATACTGGAGATTTTTTACTCATTCACTGTAAACCTAGCAAATCTGTAGTCTGTAGCAAATCTAGACTACTTTATAATTAATTACTGGAGTTGTTAGCAGTACCTTATTCCTCCAGCTGTCCCGAGGTAGTCCTGGGCAGTTCGTAGTGGAGTGAACAGGTTGTCTGGCCGCTTCTGGAATGCACAGCTTCTCACAGTTGGCTGAGGTCCTTGTCGACTGTTGGGGTTGCAGTGTAGGCTTGGTCTCCGAAGTTTCGGTTGTCCGCTAGCGTTGACTTACGATTTATTCGCAAAAATTTATTTTAATTTTGTGAATTTATTTTATTTATTTAGTAGTCCCTACTTTGTACTACCGGTAATTTCTTTATAATTTTTTTTCATTTACTTATATGTCGTTGACATTTATTATACTTTTCCCTAGATTCGAATTTTTGCAACTTTTTTCCTGTAAAATGCTTAACAGGAGTCAACCGGACTGGGGCAGTCTTCAAGTTACTGAAAACACAACCTCTCACATGTGATTCCTCCAGAACAGAGCCTGTCTAACTATACAGTAGGGCTTAGTAGCGAAATTTTTGCAATTTAGGAGATTACAAATTTCCCTTCTTGCTTCCAACATCAACAGGGCATAAGAAAATGTAATTTTTTCTTTGACACCTCTCCCTTGGAACCTTCATGGTACTCACTCTCTATAGTAATCTATTTATTTTCATGATAATTAACCAATTTCAGTTAATTAGTTTATCTGCCTAGTCGAATTGAGTTGGTATACCTGGTTGCCTATGATGTTTCACTCGTCTATGACCGGGTTACCCCTTCTTCGGCTACGCTGTAAAAACTACTGCTATAACCAGGAAAATCCCATAAATTTCCACTGCCTTGTCTGATTTTCCTGATCTTGGTATCATTTTCTTTGTCTTGTTTCCTCTTTTACAATAAATTTTGATTCGTTATGCTAGCATTTGTTGTTCCTGAGATATTGACATTTTTTAAATTTTATTTATTGTTTAGTTCTTATTAATATAAATTTACATCTAATTTTCATGTTTTAAATATTGACAATGTCCTTAATATTTTAATTATAATTGTTTATCCTACTTTTATAAACATTAACCAATATATTTTACCACCAGATATATCCTAAGTAATTCTGGATTTAATCTAATTCAAAAATTTAATTAATCAAATCTCTACAGTTTAGCAAAAGTTCCTCTGTTTAGTATAACTAGTTTAACTGAATAATTTGGCTTTTATTTTACTTGCTTTATGCTATACCATTTATCTTATAAAAATATATATTTTATAAATTTATATTTCATATGACCGTAACTTAAAACATTGTCCTAGTTAACATCTTACAAGCCTGTAAAGTTTTTGCTTAATCATCTGCAACAATTTCTTGCTAATTTCCAATCTTACATTTTATATAATCATTTATCCTAAGTTATAATTATTTTTAATTTAGTTACTAGTATACATGTTCGAATTACTATACTACTTGCTATGATTATAACTTTACTTGATATGTTTATTAATTAAATTCATTATTTTTATTATTTGTCTATATTTCTAAAACTATCGGTTTTTTCAAAATTTCGTATTCTTAATATTTTGTTGCCATTGTGTTGTTAAATCAGAATTTTATTTCATTTTGACTATTTTTGAAAATTTTACAAGTCCAGCAGACGTATTACTTTATGCCTTTGCAAAACCCTGCAGGTTGGTTTCATCGTTTTTCTGCCTGGTTTTATCTGCTAGCAAACCTCTCTTTTATTTACTTAAAGCATTCTTGGTCGGCTAGCCTACTCTGAACGAATTTAATTACGTTAAATTTGTAGAAATGAAACAATTTTTCTGCCGAACATTATTTCTTATGGTTATGCAGTAAAATTCTGTTTCAATGTGTATTCTCGTTTATCAGTATGTATGTATGTATATAGTACATTTTTGGGTTCCATAAGTCCTAAAACATTTGTGTGTGTGCACGCGCACATGCATATGTTGATGACACACACGCACAGGCACACCAAGTTTGAGGACTCAGGGTACCCAAAAATATACCTTGTACATACATGCTGATACTGTGTGTGATGATAGCACACACACACATACATATGAACAAGAGAATTGGTGGAGGCTAAAAGAATTCTCCCGATTTTGATGACTTTTTAAATAACTTTTTTATATTTTCAAATACTTTTTTTATCAGATTCAAAGCTGGCTGTAATGACTTTGATAACATTTTGCTTAAAGGTAAATCATAAGTACTGTTTCCCAAATATTTTGTTAAAGTGGGAAATTTGACTAATAGTGAATTCGAAATTTAAAAAAATACATATTGGAAGTAAATTTTAAAAATCTGCACTTCAAATAAAGGGTTATTTACTAATGCCGCCTCGGTGGCCTAGTGGATAGCGTACTAGGCTTTCACCCCGAGGACCCGGGTTTGATTCCCGGCGAGGGCTTGGCATTTTCATACGCTATAAATCATCCCATCGTCTGCATTAGCCCAAGTTTGCAAATTGTCGGACGTTAAACACCAAAAAAAAAAAAAAAAAATGTTTACTAAAACTGTAAACTTAAAATTTGGAAGAACAAGTTTAGTTATGAATCTCCATATATGGAAGCTGTCTGGAAAATAACCTTCTTTAGTTATAAATACAAAATGCACAGAAATACAATTTTATTATATACAGTAAAATTCCCTCTCTAACTGAACTTGGATTATTCAAAACCCCGGTTAACCGAAACGATATGAGAAATCAGAACAAATTTCAATATAGTAATTGGTTTACACATAGATATAATGTTACGTGCAAGTCAATGACCTGATGACTAACTTCCACTTACCCATCCCCCCGCTCTTGAGTTTTGTCAATACAATACAATACACTACTGAAACTATAGTATAAAAAAGTTGTATTTATCTTGTTGAGAGACAAACATAAACAGCCATGTGGGGTGTAAGTGGATGAAGACCAATCAACAAAATGTCTACTGCACTTTTACTACATAAATGACATTTTTATAAACTAAAATAAATACAGTAATATTTAAATACGCTATAAAATATACAATAAGTATGTGCAGTACAATATAAAATATGATCCTTAACTAACTTAAGCTGATAAAGCCTACCCGGTGGATGATTCCTGAAATCTACATGTGAACTGTGTGTTCAAGTGTCTCTGTCTTCTGCTGATAACGAATACAAAAGTAGTGGATTTCTTTTGATTCAGCATTTCAGCTTTATAAACCATAATTTGATACAGGCATAAGGTACATTGATTAATCAGTGTAAAGTGCTACAATTATAAGTACCAGAAACTTCACTTGAAAATGCCTACTACAGTGCAAAATGTACAGTTAACAAGTTAACTCTTTTTAATGTATAATAATGTTAATATACATTACTCTACTCTAGATTTTTTCAATTAAATATGTTTTAATTTACTTTTTGTGTTTTTCATACTTTTTAACATGGAAAATACAAGGATATGGAAAATATCGAATATACAAAAATTTAATTTTATGAATTATCTCCACCCCCTTTACTTCGGTTAAAAAGGATTCTACTGTACATCTTACTTTCAGCACAGCCCTCAGATGACTGAAATTTGAAAAAAATCTCAACAAATGTGAAAATGTTTTTGCACATTTATTTTAAAATATAATATCGATTGCATTTACAAGATGTAGGCTTACACAATGTAAATCCTTATGTGTGTTTGTAAATTTTTCTCAACATATACAATAGAATGTATATGCTTAACTTCATTGAAGCAACCAAGATAAAAGTTGTGTTAGCCTAAGTGACATTATAAAAAAAAGTGTTATAAAAATAAATTTTAAAAATTAGTAAAGAATAAGAAGTAAACAAGATTATCAGTGCATTGACATATTATTTTTATTAATATATATGACCACTGATTGTGATGATGCATATTATATTCAAAGAACCAGCACCAAACTTACCAGTGTAAAAAAATAATGTTTAAATTTCATGTCTTCTCGTAAATTATTAGTCATGTCAACCACCTTCATAATTTTTAATGGAATTAAAAAAATATTTACCAATATGGTATCATCTTTTCTTTCAATAACAACACCTACTGGTTTTTTTTTGTAAAGGGTTTAATTTAAAGACATCCTATTATTTGGTATTTTCCGATAACTGGAATATTTGGGAGAATTATGAATGCTGAAAAATACACATTCTCTTAACTTTGCAGCACCACTGCTAGCTGCTAAGGGCATATGGTAAGGATTACCAAAAATAAAATAATCTGTTTTTATGGGACATTAAAAAAAATGAATGGTGCATAAATATTACACAAACTTTCTCCCAACAAATTTTGGTTAAAAGCTACAAAATTGTCAAGTAAAGTTACAATACCTACACAGGAAATAATGTTCTGAAAAATCCATTTCTGTTAACACTGCGGATAAGAGACAAGGTCGAAAATCTAAAAAACGTTTTTTTAAAAAGAAGTATCAAATTTTAAAAGTGACAAAGAAGAGATAAATTAAGTCTGTGTACAAATTTAAATTTTGATTTTTTTTTTTTGGAGTTTAACGTCCGACTATTGTGCACACTTGGGCTAATGCAGACGGTGGGATGATTTATAGCGTATGAAAATGCCAAGCCCTCGCCGGGAATCGAACCCGGATCCTCGGGGTGAAAGCCTAGTACGCTATCCACTAGACCACCGAGGCGGCTTTTTAAATTTTGAGTATCTTTTTTTTTAACTATCTAGATGAATCCTTTATGTTGTTTAAAGCTGTGATTCTTTATGAACGATTTACTTTAGAGAGGTTACAAAATTATGTATGCATTGAAATATTTGCAGATGAGTTCAAATAAATATAACCTTATCCTCAGGTCAATTAAGTTTCCATTCAAGATTTTTGGCCCCTCGGACAGCAAATTATTGACATCAAGAATGACCCACTAATCACAATTTAATTTGTTTTTGAGGCTTGATTTATCAAACCTATCCAAAATTAAATTACTAATTTATTATTTATTAACAGTTAACTATAGCTTAATTCATAATTAACCCAATTAAAACAATGTTGTTCTCATGAGTTGAGAAGTTTGAATTGAATGTCACTAAATACATAATAATATCTATATACATAATATTAGAACTGACAGTAATGTTTTCCGTCATGTTTATTATGAATTTTATTTCAAAAAAATTAAATATTTTAAAAAGTATTATAAAACTGAAAAAAATATCAAATTATTGATGGACAGTGCTACTTCCACAGTCTAAGAACTATTAACTATTACCTGTATTTCATTAAAAGCAGAAGAATTGTATGGACTCTTCTCTTTTTTGGTGTTTAACGTCCGACAATTGTATGGAAAGTAGATTACCACCTATAATGTGACTTAGTTTGTTTCCGGGGCTAAATGTCGATTAAATAGTAGTATTTATTAGATTTGTTGGTTGGTATTCGAAAAAATCGCAGCAAACACCTATTTCACCGACATGATAAATCGAATTTCCCTTTTAATTCAGCATTAAGCTATCACTAAACACTTCAGCAGCTTCCGCCAGACAGTAGTCACGTAAAGAACATAATAAAATATTAAGTTCACTCAGTCAATAATATAGTATCAGCTAGTCATTTCGGCCCTATTAATAATGCCAGCAAAAGTAACCCACAGGTGTCGCCAAGTATTAGGTTATTGAAGTAAAAGTTTACCGTAAAATAATACCACTTGACGAGGTAATAGGATAGCACAGTAATGAAAAGTGATGAAAATTTTCATCTACAATTTGCATTTAAATTCATATTATCTTATTCTCAGAACGGTTTCTGTTCTTACATAATCTGAGCTCAGACTTGAGACTTTTCCAAAAGCCAAATTATAGAAGAGTTTCTTGATTTCACATATTGCAACTTTAAATGTGATTTAGACAACGATTTTAAAAGGGTCTTATACAAGTATGTTTAAATAATCACCGCTTCTGACCATTAAAAATTCTTCTGTGCAAAACTATATGCATCGTGATTCCGTGTCACTTAAAAAGATACAAGAAGTCAAGAACACAAGAGAGTAAAGAAGCCATAATTTTAGCTATCGGTGTAGTGTAATCAAGAAATTACCCATGTTGTATTCAGATTTTGTATTTGTAACAACATGAAAATTTTATTTTCTAATATTCTTATAGGAGGCTACAATTTATTTTGTAATATTAAAAGTATAAATATTTATATTAAAATATTCATTCATTCAGAGGCAGATGA
Source organism: Callitettix versicolor (assembly GCA_022606455.1). Lineage (NCBI taxonomy): Eukaryota > Metazoa > Arthropoda > Insecta > Hemiptera > Cercopidae > Callitettix > Callitettix versicolor. Next base: position 70,832,073 of record CM040182.1, on the reverse strand, counting down.
AGTGTTTAGCGATGGCTTAGATCTGAATTAAAAGAGAAATTCGATTTTATCATGTCAGTGAAATAGGTGTTTGCTGCGATTTTTTAGAATGCCAAACAACAAATCTAACAAACACTACTATTTAATTGACATTTTGCACTGGATACAAACTAAATCAGTTTGTTAGGTAATCTACTTTCCATACAATTCTCCTATTAAGGCTAACGTAAATAGTGAAAATGAAGATTAGAATTTTAATGCTTTACATTCATTAGAAAATAATAACTTTTGTGCTTCTGTTAAAGTAAATGTAATCATTTTTAATAGAAGATGATTTCAATGACCACATGGAACTAGATTCTGGCATTGGTGAGAAAGTATATTGAAATTATTTTAGTAATTTATGACAGTTACAAACAAACTTAAAGTTAAGATTTTATATTAAAGTTCCAATTGAGCCAAACGGAAAGTTGAATGTAGACATTGAGTATGAAGAGGTTAAGGAGGAGTTAGAACTATATGTAATTAAATATGGAGGTTCAGGATTAATAGGAAGGGATTGAATATGATACTAGGAGTAGAAATTAAGATACTAGTCAATAATATTTTTGTAAATACAAGTTAACAGTTCATAAATTGTTTTGTTATTTTCCTGAAGCTTTTTCGTGGCAAATTAGGTATGTATAATAAGGAGAAAATTAAACTGTATGTAAAGGCAGGTGTTTGACCTAATTTTTTAAAGCCCAGACCACAGCCTTTTGATTTAAAATAAAAAGTTGAAACATAATTGGAAAAGTTATTTGAAGATATTTTAACTCCTGTAGCAAGTGCAGATTGGGGAATTCTTATTGTTCCTATTTAAAAAAAGAATGGTTAAATTAGGTTTTGTGGAAATTTCAGTCATTTTAAACCAAGCTCTTGAAGTAGATAAAAATCCTACACCTAAGTCAGAAGATTTGTTTACTGTTTTTTATCAGGATAAAAAAACAGCAAGGTATGAGTCAGGCTTATCAACAAGTATTGTTAAATGAAGATTCACAAAAGTTAGTAACTATAAGTATACAGAAATGGTTATTTTATTATAAAACAATATCTGATTGCATTGTATCAGCTCCTGGAATATTCCAGCGGATTATGGAAACATTATTTTTGGGTATTATTGTTTTCTTACATGATATTTTAATTACAGGAGTGATAAATAACATAATTAAAGATTGAAATTAATTGTCAGTAGATTAAGCATTAATGATGTGACAGCTAATAAAGATAAATGAGAATTTTTTTACAAATTCGATAGAGCATTTAGCTTTTGTAATAGATAAGCTGGTTTAAGTCCTAACAAAACTAAAATTAAAGTGACTGTTGAAGCTCCAGAACCTTTTCATTTATTATAATATTGTGTTATTGAGCTGAAAAGTGTTTTGGAAATGATTAATTACTAATGGGAAATTTGTAAAAAGTTTGTTTTAAATTCCTCATATAGATTGTTGAAAAAAAATGTTGTTTGTTTTTGACAATAATGCAAGACAAGCATTCAAAAAAAATCTAAGCGTTATTAGTTTCTTCAGGTGTTTTGTTCCATTATAACCCAGATTTGCCTATTTACATTTGCGTTTAACTTATGATGCTAGTTCTTATGGATTAGGATATGTCATCTCAAGTACTGGCAGATAGAATTGAAAGATCGATTGTGTACATGTGTCGTACATTATCTAAATCAAATGTAACTGCTTTCAGATATGTAAGAAAGCTTCATCTATTATGTTTAGATTTAAAAAATTTGAATAATATTTATGGAGTAAACATTTTATGTTAATGGATCATAGACCTTCATATTTTTGTTCCTAAAAAGGGTTTTGCATGCAATGGTAGCGAGTAGATTACAGAGGTAAATAAAATGATATCAAGTTATTATTTTGATATAATTTATAAGAAACCCAAAGATCAAGTGTTCCTGTTATAAATACTAGACAATTTAATGATGAAATTAATTTTCTGGATACATATTTACAATGTCTAGTTGAGAATCAAGTACTTGTTAATTTTGAATATGTTAAAATATAGACTAAAAGAGATATAATATTTAAAAAAGCATTATCTTTTGTACAGTTTGGTTGGCATAGTAGATCCTATGGTAAGAGTAATGAAAGTAATAATAAGGTAGAAAATGAAGAATTAACACATTATTTTGATAGAAGAGATGAGTTGTCAACTAAGCAACAAGTACTAATGTGAAGCAAAGATTTATTATTTAAAAAAAGCTTAGATATAGTTTGTTAAATGATTTACATGAGCCATTTAGGAGTAGTTAAAATGAAGTCGTTAAGGACAATGAAGTAATATCAGTTTGAAAGACCAAATCTAAATAGAGTATTTAGTATTTGGCAATATTAGCAATATTGTTAATATAGTTCTTTACATATACAAGAACTTCCATGAAATTCATGGCAAAGTTTACATCTAGATTTCTGAAGTCCATTTAAAAATAAATTGTATTTAGTAATTAAGGATGCTTATAAGTCCTTGGAAGTATGTGAAGTACAAAGCTAAACATATTGTTAGAGTGGAGCTTAAAGTTTACTTAAATATTAATAGAATTAATCAATCATATATTCTCACCACCTTTTTTGTCATAAAACTAATGGATTATCAGAGAATGCTGTAGAAATAGTTAAGAAAATTTTAAAGATAGCTCTTCAAAAAAAACGAGGATTTTGATATAGCTTTATTTAAGTTTTTATTTAGTTATCATAACAGTGTACAAAACACCTGCAATGCCTTACAGAATATTAAAAAGTAGGTTAGACATATTGAGACAAGAGTTTAAGAAAAGTCATAGCTAAAGCGTAAAATAAACAAAAACAAAATGCTGGTAATGCTAATATACAAAGAAAAAATTAGAGTATTATTTCCAGGTCAGTCTGCATTAATTATAGTTTATAAATTTCAATAACAATAACAAACTGACAAGCTGTATTGTTAAGAGACAACGTACACCAGTAACATGAGTGACCACTCTACCATACAGACGAGCAAGGTGACTGAATAGGGCACTTCAAGTCAAGGGAGGAGATATGTGAGGAGAAAAAAGTTTTTTTGAACTTTTTATTTAAAATAATTATAAATCTGATTGAACATAGGTTTATAATACTATTGTAAAATTGCCTTCATTTTTTTTCGATCTTGTGTGTTTATGGTTGTCTAATGTTTGAGAGTGATTGTACTTGATATGGATGAATAACACGTTTTTGCACCAAAAGCAAAAATTGGCTGTGAAAAATTTTTGGGGCACTTTTTTTGATTTCATCTAGGGTGGCCTCTCCATAACATATTTAGTAGAAACAGATTTAGGAATAATTTGTTAAGACACTTTACAATAATTGATCAGTTACATTTATTCGAACAAAAAACTAAAAGTAGAAAACTAGTTAGAGATGATATAAACAGTGAAATTGTTAAAACTGGAATGAACGAATCAACAGTTCCTTTATTACAAATTTTGAATACAATATCTGCTTCTATTGTTACATCTGCAGCATCAGATTTTGTACCTGAGTCTACAGAATGTGCTAAAAAGTCCTTTTAAAGTCTAGCAAAATGGAAATTATTCAGTATGAATGGAGGTGACAAAAGAGGTACTATAGCTTTACCAGTGAAAAAGGAAATTCTAATTTTAATAAGATATCCTGACAGACTAAATTTGTAAATATGATTGTTCAAATTTAAAGGATATATTTCATGTTTATGTCAAAGGTTCATGTTGTAAACAATTATTATTCATGTTTCTGTATTTGTATTTTTGAGAATTTAATATAGTGTAACAGGTTAAAAATTAACCCTGTTACCAAAACGCACAGCAAATCCTGTGTAGTACATAGGACATGCAGAAAACAGTACAAAAGTCAGTTGGTGATCGTAGCCTGGAGACAGGCAGTAAACAGTACAATGGTCAGTTGGCGATTGTAGCCTATGGACATACAGTAGACATTACAAAGGTCAATTTGTGATGACCATCATTAGTTACACTAGGAAAAACTGCTGCTCCAAGCTCTGGGTCCTGACTGACTAAGAACAGATTTTTTGTTCGGTGCTCAAGAGTATAAAAGTAGGCTGCTGTAGCTGCAAATGGGTCAGTCAATTGGCGACGACACTTAAAACAGTAGTCAGTTGATCGTCGACCATGCACAAGATCATGAGTTCTACACTCATTGACCACACTTGATAACTCTGGTCAATCTCTCCCTCTGACCCCGCTTGATAATAGTAGTAGTCGACCACACTTGAGAACATTGGTCAGTCTACAGCAAACCATTGCAAAAAAAACACACACTACCAGGAAGCAGGTAATGTACAGCAAGGTAAGAATTAGAAGCATTCAAAAATCTTATAAACTGGGCATTTCAAATCCTTAAAGTATTTAGGATTCTGAGAGCTCAAGAATAGTGAAAACCTAAAATCGTAAAACTTCCTTACACTCAAGAATATTGAGCACCTAAAACATTCTTACACTTGAGAATATTGATCACCTAAAACTTGCTTATGCTCGAGAATACTGAGCACTTATAACTTCCTTACACTCAAGATCATTGAGCACCTAAAATGTCATTATTTATTTATTTATTTAAACCAGTACATTATACATATATAAATAAAATTTACAAAGATAAGTAACCCACAGAGATATAAAATACCTGTTTGGGGTACAAAAAAAGTATTCAAAAACTAATACAGAATGAAGAACAAAGAACATATTGTATAAAAGTATGCATCATCCTATAACAAAAGCAGAATTCATAATACAAGCATATAAAATTGTAGGATAAATAGATAAAATTCCAGTAACACTTAATATAGCAATATAACATATAACAAAGATTTAATCTATGATTTTTCAAAAATCCATTTTTGCAGTTTTGGTTTAATCACAAATTTATTATTCAAGGTTTTTAATTCATTTGGACAAGGTTCATTAAACAAACAATGGCCTTAACAATACTATTTTTACTACTTAGTGTCTTAAATCTTATTGGTAGTTGAATACTCTCTTACATCTGGTTTTACTTGTTGAGTTATTGAACTTAAGTTATAAGTCATTATAATGAAATTTTAGAGCCACAAGCGAAAAATGATGTTCACTACTTAGTGGGTAATTCAGGAATTGAGAATTATTTCTGTGGATAATTTTAAGAATTTTATTTTGAAGTAATTTAGTACTACACTCACACACGCGTGCACACACACACACACACACACACAAATATTTTGTTTTATTTAAGATATATTGAATATGTTCATTCCAAATCATTCTGTTGTCAAAAATAACCCTCAAATATTTACAGCTTTCTACTCTTCTTAAATGTTTACCATTTATAGAGATGTTAAGATGTACAATGTTACAATAGTACCAAAAGTTATAAAATCAGTTAACTTGAGTTATAAATTATAACGAAGTTATAAAAAAATTTATTCTTGATAATAATGAACACCTAAAACTTCGTTACGCTTGAAAATATTGAGCACCTAAAAATTTCTTAAGCTCAAGAATATTGAGCACCTACAACTTTCTTGTGCTAGAAAATATTGAGCACCTAAGACATCATTATGTTTGAAAATACTGAGCACCCAAATCCTTGCTTCATTGAATTTTTTTATTGTATTTAAATTTTAAAATGGAAAGCCCCTTTTGGCAATGATGACTTAACAATGGTGAACAAAATCATGAAATTCTGATTTTCTCTATTAGCCTAATTATGACTCAAAGTCAAAAGCCTTTCCATAAAGTTGAACCTTGGACGAAGCCTTTAATACCGGGGGCTATCCGGCAGCAGTGTAACCAGCAGCCTGAAAATATCAGGTGCTTTGAGTTTTTGTAACAACAGGAAATGTCATATGTTGTTACTGAACATTATTATGTAATTATTAAGGGATTTGAAAATTTAGAATTTTTGTTACAGTTTTGTATTTTAAAATTAAGGCCAGAGTAATTTTAAAATTAGAGGGAGAATTGTGGTAAATTGTATTTTATATAGAGTAACATGGTAGCATTACCAGATATAAGATTTAAACCTATTGGCGCATTTTGAATATGTGAGAACTTATAGTGAAATACATTTGGTTGCTGGCTACTTTCTTGTTCCTGAACATCACCCCAAGCCTAGTTTTGCACAGCACTCTGCACTTAGGTCATAACAAAACAGTGTTCCTGTTTTATTTATTTTTCCTAAATGTCGATGAGTTGTTTGTTTTAGCAGAGATAGGCTGACCTGGAACTTGCTGACTGCAACCAAAAGCAGACAAACACCTAGCAAAGGTTGGTGAACATCTGTGAAAAAGGAAACGAAGTACAACCGAACCTAATTGATTTTAAAATACAAGGGATTTTTATAAAGAATGATTTAAAAAAAATAATAATCCAGTGTATGAAGTGGTGTCAATTATTTTTATTATTTATTTAATACATATTTTTAATTAATTTAGTAGGCTTAACATATCACTTTAATATATTATAAAGTTTATAGAGTGGTAATATTTTCAATTGGATTATTTTGCATTTTAATTATTTTCATTTTGTGAAATTCTGGTGTGTATTTTGCCACTGCTTACTGTGGTCATTCTTGGTCATGGTTGGTCATTCTTCTGGCTTAATTATTGGTTTTATTATTAACTTTGTGATAATATACAGCACTTTGTGATTATGATACTAAAGTTAAGAATGGAAAAGATTGGTTTAGCATTTCAATTAAAATCACCTTTATCTTCCTGTTTATAAACAATGAATAGGAGATTAAGGAAACAAAAAAATATGTAAATATCATAAATAAAGTTAACAAACAGAACACTTTAAATATAATCTACAAAATACTTGATAGTATTATGCTGATATTTTCAAGTGTTTAAAATGTTATAAATAGAATGTGTCTTGCATGAAATGAACATTAAGTCTTTCATTGTGGTAGTAGTGAATATATTTAATGTTAGTATTTTATTTCAGATATAAATTTTTAAATACAATTACAAGTGTTAACAATAATTTCTTTAATATAGAAATTTTATATTAGTGTGTGCAAAATTGCGCATAAAAACTAGTTATTTGTGTATACTGTTCCTACATAGTCATACTTATATCAGAATCTAAATTATGTGCAAACTATCATTTTACAAATAATTTAGTTTCTTGAATTTTCTTAATTATTCAAGAAAATATTTTTATAAGTTAAATATATTTTTCATTGTGGAAGTAGTGAACAGTTTAATGTTACTATTTTATTTTCTGTATATGATGTAAATAAGTTGTTAAATACAAAATGCTGTTACAAAATCTATTGATAAAGAATAATTATACAGTTGCAAGTCTCAAGCATAACTAATTAATTCATTTTTTTATAAAATAAAAATATATTAGTTTGGCAAAGTTATGCACAAAAGTTGTTCGAATATAGTCAAACTTTGAAAAATGTAGTCAAAAATTTGAATTTTAATTGAGAGTAAACTATCATTTTCAAATTTAATAATTTAGTTTCTTGATTTATTATTTTTTTAATGATTTTTCAGTATGTTTTTATAAAACATGTTTTCAAAATAGCTTTATATTATTGCCCTATTGTAAATTAACTAATAACATAATACCTCTTTCTTAATATCTTTTACTGATCAATTATTGTTCTACTACACAGTAAATTAATTTATGTAGTTATAAGTAAAAATAACACTGTTTTGTCACCTTGAAGTAGGTTGTAAATTTTTACAACAGTATGAATAACTAAACAATAAACGTTGTACTGATAACATTTGACTACTTCTTCAAAACAATTCTCTTTTAAATGTTTCTGTTTCAGATCAAATTTTCAAAATGAAAGATTTGACTGGACAAAAGGTGGTAAGTAAATGTAATTCAACTTTTAATCTTAAAAGGGTATTAAGGGTCATGGTTACACAATCCCCAAAATAATTTTTTGATATAATTTATTTTTAACTGACTCCAATTTTATGATAATAGTTTCCAAACCAATTCTTTAGGAAATAGTGACCCTTATATTTTGTGTACATACCTCAGGTTGAGATAAATTAACCTCAACCTTTTCAATTCTTAAGGAATTCTTTGGGAGGGGTTCTTTATTAATTTTTAATGATTTGTAATCTAAAAAGAGCTTCAATACTAAAACTTTTAAAAAATTATTCCATGAAATGGGCAAACTATAAATACATTCCAAATTTCATCAAAATATACTAATTCAATTAAATTATGTAGCAATGTGTGTAGATAAACATTAACATACATGAAAAAACTATTTTTTTGTTATACTACTTGAAATGTGATAGTCATCAAAATTCCAATTTTTTACTGATCAGCATATTTATTTTTTATATATACTTTGTACAAGTAAAAAAAATAAAATTTGTATACCAGAAACACAGAAACAAAGCCAGTCGTTATAACTAATTTTGTTGCAAATTGGGTCTATATTACCAATTTTTTTCTTTTTTCTCATTGTTCACTATAATTAATGTATATGTTTTTAATAATTTATTTATATTTTCAAAATAAAAGAAATTGAGTTTAATCCTTTTAAATTTCAAATAAAAATAAAATATTTAACATTTTGCTAAGTTTATATGTGTATGATATAATTATGAAGTTTTCAAATCTTGGATAAATCTTTGCTGTATGAGGGGTCTCCACGTGTTTCTCCAGGTTTCCCAATGTATTTTCTCCAGTGCTTTCCTCTTGCCAAAATCCCTGTGTGAGGCCTGGATTTTCATGGTTAAGAATGGCATCTCTAATGGGAACAACATATCTTTTGTTTCTGTAGGCAGCTTTCACTCTACATCCATTATAGAGAAAATTAATGGATGTACAATTCCTCTGTAGCAAAAAACTTCACGGATCAGGTTTTATAATTTCTTCATCATTCTTTACTCACCATTTTTTGCTGGAATTAATAAATTGGTCCAGGCTTTTTTCACAGGTCTAGATTTTGACTTGGTTTTGGTTTTTGGTGCAATCTGTCATTTTATCGTTCCCAATATTCTTTAACATTTGTCTATTTTGATGGCAATTTTGGCTTAAATGTTTATACTGGAAATATTTAAGTGTATCATTCAAGTGTGAATGTATATATTTTATTTTTGTTTTGTATACATTAAACAGTTTTTATATAAGAAAAACATAAACCTTGCATGAATGCAATGAATGAATAGTTTATTGAAATAACTTTCAGAACAGATAACAAAATGAATAATTGAAAAAGGTTTATCACTCATACAATATTCAGAATGGAATTGGTAAAAAAAATAATAATACATTTTTAACTCATATATCTTGAAAATCATACAAATGAATTATTTACTAACAGTTTTAAGACTCTGTATTACTTCCATACTCTTTTAATGACATGCAAATGTAATATTTAACGTTGTTAAAGTGTTTATTTCCTTAAAAAAAAAAATCAAGATTGCTATAATCAATTATTGGACTACTAGACTGTCCAACAGTTACAAAAACCTTACTAAAAACTTGAATTCAATAAACTATGTTCCTCCCTAACAATTGGATGTGAGATCTGTAAACTTCATATACAATTCAATTAATTAATGACTACTCAGGACTGTATATGTAATAGAGATCTCACATTTCCTTCTTAGGGAGAAACAGAATTAATTGTTTTGTTTGTTGTCTCGGTACAACTGCGACAAACTTTTTATCAAATTTAACTAACCTTGTGTGATCCAAATTTACTAATGACGTCTTTATATTAACATTTTCAGGAGAAACCAAGAATTATTGATCCATCAGAGTTGCTAAGGCCTGAAGAAGTCTTCACAGCTAAGCCTGTTGGTCAGTTTCGTGACTACACAGTTGACAAGAATGATCCCATCAAAGAGAGAGTTCGCATGACTTATTTAAATATGCATACTAACATGACTGTTGATTTTGTTAAAGGTATTGTTTTATGAGATATAGGGTAATAAATAACAGAAGAATTATAACTTTTTTTAATTTTTGTCTTAACTTTTAGATTGAAATTTATAACTTCTTGCTACACTTGCAGGTAAAATGTTATTTACTAATAATTTAATAAAATTACTTTCATACTACATTAATATTAAAACTTAGCTTTGAACTGGCAATTTAATATTTTGAAGACACACACAGAGCCTTAATTTTATCTTGTTTAGGCCACAAAAGGTTTTAAATCTTTCATCAGTTTGTAGAATTATTTTTCGGTCAACAAGGTATTCACAATTAAAAATGTCATACACTGGTGATAAATATTTAATTTATGCTTCAAAGGGTAAAGCTAGTCTCCTGTGTAAAATGAGTTTCTTAGTATCTATTTGTGAGCATACATGAACAGTTTATATTTCCTACAGAATTGCTACACAAGAAAGTGTACACAGATTCAGTCTCAGATTTGAGGAAGGGTGATAACCCAGACTGTTTTTTAAATATATACCAATAATCAAATATATTTATTAATTTTACAGACAATTCTATATGTCTACTTATTCTTTTGTATTACAATAAATTTAATATTTTTTTTTAGCAAAGAAAGAAAAATGGTTGAAATTTAATACTTTCAAAGCTACAGCCATGGATGCATTAATTAAGTTGAATGATCTAGTGGATGAAAGTGATCCAGATGTAGATATCCCAAATATTGTGCATGCTTTTCAAACTGCAGAACGTATCCGTAAGGAACATCCTAATGATGATTGGTTCCATCTGACAGGTCTGATCCATGATCTTGGAAAGGTAAGTTATTCACAGATTTTTTTTTCTTTTTGTTATTTTAAGGCGAAAAGCACAATGAGACTATTATCACCTCCCTAAATGAAGTGTTAAAGTCATAAGTGTAAGTGTGTGTTAGACTCTGGTACCGCGAGGGACGTCTAAATCCTCTCAATAGGTATAGCTAGTCTGCACCCCCTGCAGGGAGTTATTCAAATTAAAGTAATATTTAACAAGTAGGCATATAGTTTGTACTCAAATTGCACTTTATAAAAAAAGGTGGTCTACAAAATGTCTAGAAATAATACACAAATATTTTTTAAATCAACAAAGATATTACAGTAGTTTCATATTTTAAAGATCTTGTACAAGTTTTAATTCTTTGACATTGTTGGTTATTTATCACCTTGCAGGGTACTGTAAATATTTTTTATGGAAGCCAGATAGGTAATTCATTTTAAAGGTATTGCCTTATTGAATGAAACCCGCAGGGGTGCAGTCTGGATGCACCTATTGAGAGGATTTAGACGTCCCTCGCTGTACCCGAGTCTAACACACACTTACAACACTATACTTACGACTTTAACACTTTACACTCACACTTACATTTAGGGAGGCGATAATAGCCTCAATATGCTTTTCACCTCAAAATAACATAAAAAAACTTGTTGAATTAAAAGCGACATCCTAACAAAAGTTATGGCTGATGGAAGTTTGATTAATTAATTGCTAAATGCTGTTTTTACTCTTTATAAAAACCATTATATATCACTCAACTCATGACAATATATTACATTGCTTTTTTTAAAGATTATAATACTGTAGTCCACAAATCATTACCCTAATCCTTGTGGTCCAGGCTAGATATCAGGTATAAAGAATTTGAAAAAAGGGCACCATAGAACAATGTTTTAAAATATTAACTTTAAAAACATGATTTTAGGCTAATTTAAAAACACGATTTTTATTAACCAAAAGTCTCTGTGTCTTAAGTGAATAAAATTAAATGATCTATTAAAACTCTTTGATCTTTTCAATTTTTATACCATTTCAATGGTAAATTAAATGGAGTTATGTTGAATAGTTAATAAATGTTACTTACTTAGTAACTGTATCTATTAGAACACATTTAAAATTTATTTTTTTAAGTCATAAAACATTGCGATACTACATTTATTTACGTATAATTTACAATACTACATTTATTTACGTATACATCTTTGCATTGAGTTGTTTGTTGATGATAAGTAAACTAAAAAGTTTACTTATCATCAACAAACAACTCAATGCAAATGTAATCTATGTTACTGAAACTCTTAAAACTACACAGTAATTCAGTATAATAAAATAAAATGGTCAAGCACATGGCACTAAGCGCCTTGTTTATTGTCTTTGTAAATTAGTATAGATAGCTGAAGTGTAAACTTTTTTTATTTTCATAAAAAATGACTCATATGTAGGCCTTATTTGTCTTGTGATGCTTACAATAACTTAAACCTATATATCAAATAAACTATAAACAAAATCAGCTGATTTCCATGTCTGCTGCACTGTTGCACTTAGAACTGTCATAGAAGTGGACTGTACCACTTGTATATGATTTAAGTATTACTTTTGAAATATATTCAATATTTAAATACAAAAATGACTTTTTAAACATATTCTGCTTAATTTTACCCATATTGCAAAAGGTTGAGTAGCGCAAAAAAAAAACTTCTACAGTTGCACATGAATTTTTCAAAACATCTTGTTTAAATTCAAAAATACAAAAAATATGTAAAATTTAAAAAGGCCCATTTTTCTTGATTTAATTTAGGCTTATACATTTTTCAAAAGACTTTCTAAAAGGGGATAAGTCCCACTTATGTTCTTCAGTTTTAGTACTATAAGTTTTAAAGTACACTGAAACTTTGATTAACTATCAGAGTCAGGACTGGAACTGTGACAACTGATCAAATAGACAATTGGAATATCCTTAAAAACAAACCGCCCCCATTAATTTCATGAACAAAAGGTTTTAAAAAGATAAGTTTGAACGTACTGTGAAACTTTAACTATCAGAGCCAGGACTGGAACTGTGACAATTGATCAAATAGACAGGTAGTAGAAAATCCTTAAAAACAACTCGCCCCCATTAATTTCATGAACAAAAGGTATTGTAGAGGTATGATGGCTCTAAAATTATTTTATTAAAAAAATAAAATGTATTCTTTAATTTAAACTCCACCACTTTAAACTTTGGGCACCATTTTATAATATTAAATATGTTATAAAAAAATTTTTACTTTAAAATGCACCACTTTGGATGATAATTTATTATACAAAAATTATGTTTATGAACAAAATAATTTGCACAATAGACTGGTCTTTGATTGTAATTAGTTTTATTCATTTAACTGAATACAAAACAAAAAACATAATTTCAAATACAGCACACTTTAAGATTGCTGAAATCCATGCAATATATCAATACTAGTTTTTACATTCATAACTACAACCTATATAAATTAATTTTTTAAATTGCGTACTTGTTCAAAATTTTATTTGTATGATATCTGTAATTTTTTTCAATTTATAAAAAAAATGCTCAGTGTCTTTAATTACCACCATAAGTTAATTAGGGTTCTTTAAATGTTTCTGGTAGTTATTTTACTTCCATTAATCTTATATGAATTATACTACTGTCTTTATATTTAGATGGAAACTGGAGTTTAACTGGATGCTTTAAGTGCTGGATTAGACTGATACTTATAGTCAATGCTACAGAAGTCAATGCACTTCCAGTGGCAACAATTAACACAAACTTTAGTCTTTGGGTAACTTATAATTAAATAAAGCACTTTAGCTCTATACAAAATTATTAATTAATGATTATCAAAAATTTATAATAAAATTCGAGTCTTGGACAGAGTATCTGCCTACCATACTTTACTTGCAATAACCATTAATGCAAAAAGACTTTTCACGCTGACTACATGATGCAAAAGACCTCCCCCAGCCAACTACATGGTGCAATAGACCCCGTTTTTTCAGAATCATTTCCTTTTATCAATTTCTCAGTGACAATACCATTATGTTATAAACTAATAGCAGCAAGCCTGTCATTCAAAACCACCAGTTAGAAAGAACACAGCTTTCTAATTTTTTGAAACTTAACTGTCAACAACAGTTGCAACAAAACTGTTAAATTTCTAGCTTCCTAGCTGAATTTATGGCTTTGTTGACTGACAGTGTAGAAATTTTTACATGGATTTCTAAACCTAGCTGATACCAACGATTTGTTATATAAACATTCCTTCACGGATGAAAAAATGTGGATCACATTGAAAACTGGTGTACATCTGTTCGACTCTAATTGTTTCTAGAAGGAACATTGTTCCGATGTTTGACCAAAATAATATCTATCAACTTCAAGGTAATTCTTGGTCCAAGTCTTTAGCGAACTTGTAATTCCTGTTTGACTTCAGACTTGGAGCGAGAATTACCTCAAAGATTCCAGATACGATTTTGGCAAATCTTCAAAACAATGTTCTCGTAAAAACAATTGTGTTGAATACATGTACACCAATTTTCTGTGTTAACATATATATATATATATATATATATATATATATATATATATATATGTGTGTGTGTGTGTGTGTGTGTGTGTGTGTGTGTGTGTGTGTGTAATGTAGTAGCGTACAAGTGTGCATACAAAATGTATAAGATTCCTTGGCTTTGCTTTTGGATCATAAAAAATGTTAATATGTTAAAAGAGCATTACGTAAATAGTGCTGATTAAAAAACAGAGACAAAAAAAAATATTTAGACATAAAAATGACTTGTGATGTCCTGCTCAGACAACAGCATACAAAAAATAGCTTGAAATAAAGAAGTTAATTTCAGTAATTATCAACAACTTTCTCACAAAAACTTTTCATGTAGCCTAAAAAGTGCCACATTTTCTCGCTTTGATTATTTTGTTGTAATGATTACAATAATTTTTAGATTTTTACAATTTTTTATTATATTTATATTTTAAAAATTTTGTATGAACCAAAACTCTCATAGTTATACTTCAGTTGAATTAATTTTTTTACTAAATTAGAATTAAGATATGTTTTAAAAAATAGTTTTTTCCATTAAGTCAATTTTTACTTATTTTTCTTTTGAATTATAAAAAAAAACTTTGGACTGTCAAAAGAGCTTTCAATATAATAGCTTACAGTTATCACAAAAACATAATCCTGTGCATATTTGTATGGTTTTTAAAATGTTTTTGACCATAGAATATGATGAAAATTATTGATTCTGATACAAAAAAGCTGTCAAATGAACTGTAAATATACGTTTTCAAGGAATTTTGAATATGTAAGATATTGTCAGTTTAATAATTTAAAAACTTGTATAATATCTGGGGTAAAATTTACGGCTTAAAATTTTGTTTTTTTTAAGTTTTTCAATCCAATTTCTTTTAGCTTGAAAATGCATTTACATGACAAAACCAGTGCAAGTTTTATAATACTTAACTTAACCAGCCATGTTGATTCTTGTAATATAATGCTGCACTTTTTTTATAATATGTATGAACTTATAATACAAATATCATAAATTCTAGAATGGAATTAACTTATTTTTTTATTATTAAAATTACATTATACTTAATTTTATGTATGTCATGGCGTTATAATTACGTGTGCATCACACCGTTCTCATTTTACAGGAGGAAATATAAAATTTTAAACTTTTTTTTTACTTTTCTCAAGTATCAACAATTAAAAATGTTTACTGCTTAAGGTCATGGCATTCTATGGAGAGCCACAATGGGCAGTTGTAGGGGATACCTTTGTAGTAGGCTGTGAATGGGGAGATCACATTGTTTACAGAGATACAACTTTTGATGATAATCCTGACACGAAAGATCCTAGATATAAGTAAGTGAAATTTACGTATTCATAATGTTACCAGTATCTTCTTTATAATTATGAACATAATAAACAATTAGCTACATATAATTTGTATTTATATCATAAGTAAAATTTGTTGCCAATGATAACATTGTATTTTCACACTTTATTTTTTATGCATTTCTGAATAATTTCATTTTCAAAAACTATCAATGTGAAAAACTCTAAAACATGTCAAAAAGAATGAATAAAAAAAATATTAGGGTTGGCAACAAAATATACTCAGAGTAAATATTTGTTTAAATAGCACATAAATATATTTAACTACAAAAATAGAATTTGTAAGTATGTTTATTTGCACACATTGAAAAATACAATCATTATTTTAAAATTTATATCTTAATTTTCATTTTTTAACTATCATGTAAGAAATATATTCATAAAAATATAAATTATATTTATGAAGAATAAATTTCTTTCAGTACAAAATATGGAATCTATAAACCAAACATAGGCCTGGAAAATGTAATGATGTCTTGGGGCCATGATGAGTACATGTATCAAGTTTTACTTCATAACAAATCTACACTTCCTCTAGAAGCTCTTTACATGATTAGGTAGGTTTGTTCAAGATCAGAATTACAAAAAAGAAAAAAAGTGTATTATTTATTTATTTAATGTGCCAAAAAGGTAACAGAAAACTTTGTAAAAATTTATAAAATTGAAAAAAATATTAAAACTTTAATATGAAAATGTGACTAAAAGTCAGGGAACATTTTAGTTCTATGGTCATCTAAACATGTATAAAATGTACCGCATCTGCTGTTTCAATTAATTGACCAATTATTATAAGATTTCTTTTTCCTTTATTGAAAAATTATTTTTATTTTATAAATGTGATGATTATACACACATCACATTATACATGTGATGTACATGATTATACACATTATAGTTTATTTTTGTGTTACATGTTTTATTTACTTTAGATTTCATTCGTTCTATCCTTGGCATGCTGGTGGTGATTATCAACATCTTTGCAATGAAAGAGACAAAGAAATGATGAAATATGTTACCTGTTTCAAGTAAGTATTAAATAATTAGAGTGAAAAAACACACTCTCTTACTAGCTCTCATTTGAAATGGGGTCAAAAAATCACTTAGGTACAACTTCGTGTCTATTCAGTAATTTAACTGTTTTTACTTACTTACTATGTTAATGTTAGAACAAATTACAATATATTCTTTGATCATGAAAATTACAGAATATATTTTTTTATTTCATTCAACATACAAATTTCCATTAATTGACATTGATATTTAATTAGGTTTCAGCTTGTCTGTTTATATGAACCCAAAGTCCAGGATTTAATATGAGAATCAGGATTTTACATGAACTCAGAGGCCAAGTGGTGTTTGGTGTTCATACACCACTGATAATTACTGTATGGCCACAGCTCTATTTTGAATGGCTCTTCTAAACTTATGTAAAGTTTCACAGTATACTGCCAAGTGTGTGTGTGTATATTATTATTATTATTATCTGCGCATAGACCCTGTTGGATCACGCAAAGCACTCCGACTTATGTCTTGTTTCTAATCCTCCACACCTCCCTCATCCTGTCCCCATGGATCCTCTTCCGCTCCTTCGTCCATTTTACCCCTGCTCTCTTTGGGATTTCATTCTCTGGGACCTTCCAACCAAGCATCTTTCTCCTATGCGTGGCTGTCTTCAACATCTGTTGAGTCTATTCCTGCGTCATGTAGGTCTATTCTGACTTGTGCGATCCACGACGTTGTTGATTTGACACCTTGTATATACTTAAGGATTCTGTTGGCAAGTCTCGTTGTTGGGAGTCTACTGATGTGTCCATAAAACTGAAGCCTCCTTCTTCTGATATCTGCTGCCAGGTTCGATATCTTCTCTGTGGTCTTCCGGGAGTGCAACCTGTATCCATCTTCTGTTAATCTCGTGCCAAGGATCTTCCTCAAGATTTTGCGTTCTTCCTTCAAAATACCCTCCATGGTAGCTTTTGTGTGGAGTGCTAGCATCTCACTTGCATATAATACCTCCGGTTTTATGACTGTGTTGTAGTGTCTGATTTTTGTGTGCGTCGACATACATTTCTTATTGTAGATATCACGCGTTATACCAACAATCGTATGAAGAAAAGACAAGAGCCCTCTTCATTCTCAGTAGCCGAACCTTTGAGCAGCCTTCTCGCCACCTGTGGGTTCAAGAATTTCTCCCAGATATTTGAAGTTATATATATATAAAACCCACAGGGGGTGCAGACTAGCTGCACCTATTGAGAGGATTTTGACATCCCTCGCGGTACCAGAGTCTAACACACACTTATACTTACGACTTTAACACTTTACGCTGACACTTACATTTAGGGGAAGCGATAATAGCCTCAATGTGCTCTTCTCCTTAAAATAACAACAACAATATATATATTTAAAAAAAAACAATTTCATGTAAAAATATGAAATCATGCTAACAGAAAACTTAATTAATTAGCTAATCATGTTATGAGAAAAATTCTCATATTTTCCTCACTGAAACAATTTCTCCCACTTTTCTCCGCTACTGCTCAGCATTAAGGGGGATTAAGAAACTTCTACTATCATTGGTGAGGAATTGCTTTAACAGTTTCTTCCAATTACTGACACAAGAAAATGTTATAAAAAAAGTTAATTTGTTTCAAATCCCAACTAATATTAACAGCACGTTAATTTAATGTCATGTTTTACATTTTGAAATTTTTGTATCATTTAACAAAATTATTAGAAGCTTTTTATCTTAAAAAAAGCAATAGCCATTAATTTTCTTACAGGAAGTTTTTTTTATTTTCTTACATTAGAGTGGTTTTTATACCCCATCCTACTCACTAAAGTTTCCCTCCTCTACATGGGTACACAAAACCTAAGTTTCATAACTTGTTATAATATGATTGAAAATGAATGTCTTACCTATACCAAATGGAAACTGGACTTACTTTCCCAACAGCCTTTGTGAAATGAATTTATGATAAATAAAATTGAAGACACTATCAATGTAGTCCCCCCTCTTTGTAATGAGATGTGCATTATTTACATCATAGTGAAACTTTTTTTAAATATTAAAATTTTTTTTGTTTCAAATTTTTTGCAGTTTGCATTTCATAACAGACTTTAAATAGGGAAAAATCCTTTTATATCCATATCTGATTAACTGTCAGGGTCGGGACTGGAACTGTAATAGTTAACTGAATAGATTGATAGCAGAAACCCTTTAAAAATAACCCCACTCCCATTTATTGCATTTATGAACAAAAGATTTAAAAAATGTATATTTGTGAACTAGATATACGTTCTGCAATAAAATAAAATATAAGTGCTGTAATCACTTATTGTTCTAACAGATTGTCTTAATCATATACTGAAACCGTGAAGCCACTACTTACTAAGTAACAAATATTGTAAACAATACCAATCATTTCAGTTTATCAGCCACAACTGACAACAAGTGGTAATGTATAGTAAATTAACCAAAGTGTGAATAATTCATCAATAAAACAAAAATGTGCCCTATTTCGGTACCTGCACAGCTCAGCCATAAAGTGAATATAGCTACTGCACATAGGGTGCAGGATGTATTATATTAATTATGGTTTAATTATACTTTTATTATTTCTCCAAGCACTATGTTCCACTGTAACATACAGTAAAAATCCATATTTTTACATGCATTTTTATATTACATTACTACTGCATTCAGCCCTAATAAATCCTAATCATTTTGTATAAACAATCAGTATTTAGATAAAAGTATTGACAATAATTTTTTACATGAAAAAAATATAATTTTAAATGAAATGATTTTTTTTTAATTTCAGTAAATATGACCTTTACACAAAGAGTGCAGAAGTACCTGATATTGAAGCTTTAAAACCATACTATCAGTCTTTAATTGACAAATACCTTCCTGGGCAGTTGGAGTTTTAATTCATATTAGTAGTGTCAGATTGCAATAATTTGTGCTTGTAATCAAACTTACAACAGTACATTAAATTAACTACTGTTTTATATAAATTAATTGTATATATTCATTTGCTAGTACTTATAAACAAAAACCATTGTGAATCATAAATATTGTAGTGATCGAATAACCTATAATAAAAGTCTTCTATAAAATTGTATCCATTTATTTTGTTCCTTCCGGTGCAAAAAATATGTTAGCAAAAAAATAAATTCCCATTCCTTTCCTTAAACAAGGAGTGGCATAAAATAAATATTATTGTAATCTTTTCCAAGTACAGTACTATATAAATGGAGGTGATATTTTTTTAAAGTTTTATTAGAACCTGAATTTATTATCATGTTATATAACTAAAACTAGACTGAAAATCTAGACAACATATATATATACTTTCTGGCAAACCTCAGACTCAAAACAGTAAAATGTACACTTACCTGACTTTTAATATTTTCAATTTATAATTAAACCTATTAAAAAAAAACCACTGTACAGCATTTTATTTTAAACATATACAAAAAGAAAAAAGATGCAAACAATGGTCACAGTTTACTTTAGTATTTTTCAGTGTGTGTGCTAGCTCAGAAAAATGAATACACTACTGAAGGCTCATGGCCCCAGTAAACGGTTTTAATCAGTTTTGCGAAGGTTTACACATCGAGCGTGAGCTGCGCCATGTAACATCACATTAATCAAGACTGCCAAGTCGCCTATCTTTTTCTCTCTTCATAATGTATCGCACACAGACCATCTAGTATTTGTGGGCAAAAGCATTATTTGTATTTAGCAATGCTATCTCCTAATGCCACTTTAAATTATTAGTTAAAAATAATATGTAGATAAAACTGCTGTTAATTCATGACAATCATGTTGTTTCACCATATTCTTTCTATATTTCCTTTTTTCTAATTTAAATACTTTTATAACAGATTGTTTTCTACCATTACTTTTACAGTAATACGTAATTATAAAGACCAGGCCAGACAATATACATTATCGAGGTAAATTCAAAATTAAATATATTATTGTTTTTAAGTAAAAAACAATTATTTGTGTGTGTATATTCTCTAGATACCCCTCCATGGGATTAAGATTTTATAACCATACAACTACAATTTACACGAAAAAAAATCATAGTAACACTGTCAATTGGCTGACTTATTTGACTGCTAGAGCCCTTAGAAATATCTTTTTTTTTAAATAAATCAATGCCCACCATATTGTTTCAAACAGGCAAAAGAAAAATTGAGTTAGCCTAAAAATTATTAAGCACTGTTTAACAAATATACATGTTTCCATTGAAACCTACTGTGTCAT
This sequence comes from Callitettix versicolor, assembly GCA_022606455.1. Classification (NCBI taxonomy): domain Eukaryota; kingdom Metazoa; phylum Arthropoda; class Insecta; order Hemiptera; family Cercopidae; genus Callitettix; species Callitettix versicolor. The sequence goes on along the minus strand of CM040182.1, from coordinate 70,811,138 downwards.
TTTGTAGTGGAGCGCTGACAAATTTGGCATTTTAATGTAACAAATAGATATTGAGTAGATATTGGTCACTTGGACACAATGCCAGCAAACGTTCCAAGCCTGACCATTTAACTAAATGCTTTAACTGTGGGAGAGAGGGCCATAAGGCTTAAGGTCGTGTCAACCCACCAAACTACAAATTATGCCATGGGCTTAGGAAAAGTGATCATTAGTATATGTTATTTAAGAATTTATGATTTCATCCTAGCAACTTATTTATCCTATTTGAAATTACTTATAAGTTGTTCCTATCTATTTCACCCCATTGGGTGGTGATTTGGATGAAAGATATGATGAGATGACACTTCTGGTGAAGAAAGGAATCCAACAAGGTAAGACAGATCAAAATCGGACAAGCTGTTAAGAAGTTATGACGGAACAAACGTACATACATACATACTTACCCAGCCACGAAAAACACAACACTCCTTTTTTTGGCAGTCATATAATAAAGTTTTTCTCATCGTTCTAGCAATAAAAAACATGTTACCTGTAACTAGGTTTTTCATTAAATCAAATTAAATAGGTTTTTCACCCACCAACTGTGTCAGTAGGGTCATTGAGTTTTTGAAGTGACTACTTCATTACTCCAGGTATGGGTGTATATTTTGCGTAGGGAAAAAAGTTGTTTTTTTTTTTTTGTTATAAGTGGCCGTGACACTCTACCATCACAGAACGCTCTAACACATCCATAGGTGTACTTTAGTGAGCGCAAGAATTATATTTGTTTAATGATTAATAAAATGTATTTTTGAAGTGAAAACTTGTATGGTCATGATTATTCAATCACACATACTGGACTGATTGAGATGAAATTTAGAATGAACGTGGTTTAAGTACCTGAAATGGACATAGATGTATTCTTGTTTTAAAAATCTGAATCTTTATTATTTATTATAAAATTATTGTTTATAAACATACATTTGCAATGATTTTAACAAAAAAATTTTCAAAAAGCCTTACAATTCCAAATAACCTACCTTTCCAATTTAAAAGATTGCAGCTTCCATTGAAGTTGGCATTTACAATGATAATTAATAAGTCGCAGGATCAGACATTAAGAGTAGCAGGAATACATTTGGGAACACCATGCTTTTTCCACGGTCAGTTATGTCACCTGTTCTAGTGTCGAGTAGCAAAAACCTATGAGATGGGGTAATATGACCAAAAGATCAAACAAACAAAAGTTCATTCAACCAAATTCTATACTAATATTTTGGCCCAATGAACTTTTGGTCATATGAACCGTGTTTTTAAGAGGCAAGATCATATGACCAAAAGATCAAACAACCAAAATTTCATTCAACCAAATTCTATACTAATATTTTGGCCCAATGAACTTTTGGTCATATGAACCATGTTTTTATTATTATTACATTTTTATTATTATTTTAAACACCATCATACTACTTACCCAGTCCAACTTAATTATTTGGCATTCAAGGGTTAATTCTATAACAGTGACATTTTATACATTTATTATATATTGGTAGGTGTGAATAATAAATGTTTACATTATTTTAAACGCCATCATACTAGTTACCCAGCACAACATAATTACTTAGTATTCAAGTGTTAATTGTATAACAGTGACATTTTATTTGTGTATTATATATTGATAGGTGTGAATAATAAATTTTTAAATTATGTTAAACACAATCACACTACTTACCTAGTCCAACTTAATTATTTAGTATTCAAGGGTTAATTGTATAATGGTGTGTATTATTAATTTAAATTTTTAGCACTGAAACTTACCTATATGCAATATAAAAAAAAAAGTGAATATATAAAATATTGACAGTATATTCAACTGTAGGCCTAAACGCTAAAACAATATGGAAATGACGGGTCTGGGTATGTAGTGTAATGGCGTGTATTATTAATTTAAATATCAGTAATGACACTGACCTATATGCAATAAAAAAACCGTGTTTTACAAAATATCCTCCTTTGAAGGAAATACGAACCTCGATGTTTTAATAAATCTTTAAGTTAATACACATTTTTGGTCGAATGAACCTTTGATGTTTTGATTTTTTGGTCATATGAACCACTCTGTTAAAAACATGGTCCGTGTGACCAAAAGTTCATTGGGCCAAAATATTAAAATATTATTTGGTCAAATGAACTTTTGGTTGTTTGATCTTTTAGTCATATGAGCCCTTCCCAAATCTGTATGTCTTGGCCAAAAACCATAAATCGTATAATATTGTATATAGAAATATATTAAATTGAAATGAACATTTTCTTTTTTGAAAATCAACTATAAATTTTATTACCTACATTATAATTGCAGGCGAAGCAACAACGGGTAAAAGCTAGTTAAATCATAATAGGGAAAAAGTAAACAGTCAGGCATGCCAAAAGAAATAGTTACTTCTGTTGGCCAGTCCCGTGAATGCCTACTTTTTTTTTAAATACAGGTTTTCTTATCACCCAAAAACGTATTAGTTTTTTGCTCGCCACCCAACAATCACGTCAATGAAGTCATTAAATACTTTTTTTTTAAATAAAGGTTTTTGATCATTTATAAATCAAAAGCATGTTACCTACTTTCATGCAGTAGCAATTTTGACATTATGCGGATCATTTATTTTCGATTTTCATAGTACTTCCTGTGCTTTTATATTTTGGATTAGTACTTTGGGGCATGTAAAAGTGTTTTAGCAAAAAAATTGAAAACAATCTCACTGTATATTTATTTTTTTTTTGTTACTTGTACACATTAAATCAAGCGTTTTTTGTGACCATTTTTAAATTAATTATTTATACAGTGTAGGTTGTTTTTTAAATAATGATTTTTTTTATTTTTTTTTTATTTTATGCCTTATTATTTAATTAATACATATTAACCTGTGGAAAGTAATTTTTTTTTTAAAGATTACTTACGATTTTAGGCCGTTTTTTTTTTTGGAACCATATTGTGACATCATTGGTGTACATTGCATTAAACATATTAAGTTTCACGCATGGATTTACTAGTCATACATGTTATTATTAACTACATGTACTTACCGCTCATACACATTCTGACAGCCATTACTCTTACGGTTTAGTCCTTTTTTTTGAAGGTTTTTTTTTCGATGATTCGATCTCGTAATGAAACTTTGTTAAAATGGCATCTGTTACTTGTGAACTTCATGATTTACCTCTTTTTCAACCTAACAACCATCTCAGGTCATAAAGGTTTTTTTATTCAAAAATATGTTACCTACAGGATGACTAGTTTAATTAAATAGCTTTTTCATGTCAGGTTATTGAGTATTATTTTTTTAAATAAAATTGTTTTTTTTATCATGCAACAACCATGTTAGGTTGATTCATCACCCACCAACCGTGTCACTTAGATTATTGAGTATTCTTTTTGAAAAAATAATGGTGTTTTTATCTATCACCCAACTACCTTGTTAGTTACATTCACCACCCAATAACAATGTCAATTAGGTTATAGTGTATTCTTTTTTTAAAAAAATAAAGGTGTTTTTATCAGACAACCGTGTTTGCTAGGTTCACCACACAACAAGCGTGTCAGTTAGGTTAGTACTACTTCTTCTGAACAAAAATAATAGGTTTTTTACATTTCAGCGATCAAAAACACGTACCTACTTTCACACGGTAGCAATTTTGAGGTTATGCAAGTCACTTTTATTTTTAATGTTTACCATACTTCAGTTTTTTCTGCACTTTTATATTTTGGATAATTGATTTTGGGCATGTAAGAGTTTTAGTGAAAAAATTACCAAAAATAAAAAAAAATCTACACTGTATATTTACCAATTATCTTTAATGTTTTTTTTTTTAACGTCCGACCATTGTGCACACTTGGGCTAATGCAGACGATGGGATGATTTATAGCGTATGGAAATGCCAAGCCCTGGCCGGGAATCAAACCCGGGTCCTCGGGGTGAAAGCCCAGTACGCTATCAACTAGGCCATCGAGGCAGCTGTGTTAATGTTTTAAAAACATGTTATTAACACATTAGTAATTTTCACGCAATAGTAATGGTTAGGTTATGGGGTTTTTTCAATCTTCAAGTAATTTCATTACTTAAATTTTCAATTATAACAAACAGGCAGGAATTGAGCTTTTACATAAAAATATAGCAGTGTTCAGTAAATGAATATTTAACAATTAATAATTACAGGAATTAACTAAAGCGTTTTCAGGTAAAATATATATATTTTTTTGTTTAACATCTGACTATTGTGCACACTTGGACTATTTGAGGAAAAATAAATGTTAGTAATTATCACCCAACAGTAATGGTTATGGAGGTATTTTTCCCCGTATTTCCTTGGTTTTATGTTTTCGAATACCTTCTTTCGCCCAAAGTTGCCTCGGTGGCCTAGTTGATAGCGTACTGGGCTTTCACCCCGAGGACCCGGGTTCGATTCCCGGTCAGGGCTTGGCATTTTCATACGCTATAAATCATCCCATCGTCTGCATTAGCCCAAGTGTTCACAATAGTCGGACGTTAAACACCAAAAAAAAAAAAAATAAAAATAATGGATTAATCTCTATAACCTATGAGGATATTTGCCAATATAAATATTCCATTAACAGTTTTAACAATAGTATTGTATTATTGTTTGTATATGCAATAGCTTTTTCCGATCGCATTTTTTTTTTTTACTTTGGATTATACTTCTAACCATTTTCTATGACAATAAGAAACGAAAAAATTAAACAAGTTAGAGATGTACATTCATTACGTATTAAACACATTTACAGCTTTAAAGACGCAGTAATTACAGAAGAAATTTAATTTTATTTAATCAATTGTTTTTATAATAAACACTACACTTCCGTATGCGTTTTTTTTCTTACATGACCAGAACATTTACGTTGGAAGCGTAAAACAAATTTGCAAAGATATTTCTTTACCACCACAACCACTGTGCAGACGTTATTATAAATTACCATATCACGTTATGGTACGCTAAACACGATCTATAATAATCTGTGCTACTAATTACTAGCGTAGTTACTAATTACAATAATCCAAATAATCAATTACAGAAATTTTATCCGATTAATAATTGTTTACGCTTTAAGGCTCTAATATTACTAAAGTTTATTTTATCTGATAAGTGGCATGAGAGTCTGTTTCGATACCGATTACGAGTACCAAAACATAATCTCGATGACATCGATTAATAATCGAATACAGAAACTTTTCACGATTAATAATCGAATACAGAAACTTTTCACGATTAATAATCGGTTACTCTCTAATTTTTTGTCAGTCTGTTTTGTCGTTGATAAACATTACGATTATGATTATGAGGACCGATTAATAATAAGGACGTTATCAATGATTTAGGATTATTATGTTCCGATTACAGACTCAAGATACAAGTTTAGCAATTAATAGCAAAACGATTATTAAATCAAATTATGGCGATTATGCGGTCCATAAATTATTTATATTAATAACCACTCCATTACAGATAGTGAATTATTAAGAATAACCTAATTATAAATAAATTAATTAATAATTATATTTAAATCGCTTGCGTGAGAATTTTTTGCGCATGTAGGAGAATTTCCCTCCAGCTTCCTCCAACAGTTCAGTGACACAGTGACAACCAGTCTGAGTCTACAAACTGGTCCTAATGAACTATAGTAATGGAAAAGGAAAGAGCTATTGGGAGAAAAGACTCGACCTCTCACTCAAACATTTTTTGTCTCTGTGCTACTGGTGTTTTTAGCAGGCCGTTTTCTAAGCGGCTGCCTATAGGGTTTTAAATCTAAGTACACAATTTTTGTATTATGCTTAGGAAGTTAGTCCTCAAAACTTTTAAAAATATTAGGGTGTATCTAAAAATTCAGGTGAAAATAATAAATTACTTATCATACAGTATAATACTTTAATTATTCATGAAAGAATAGATTCTAGTTTTTCACAGGAGCAAGAAACTACTGTATCATATAGTTAGAAGTATGTAACCATGAAATTAATAGTTGCTTGTTGCCTTGTATTCAAATTACATATAACCTGTAACTCTTAGTATAAGGTATTCATTAGAAAGTATTCAACTTTTTTACCAATATTCGGTTAAAAATGAACTATTCAGATATATAATTTCATATTCGAATTACTAAACATTTTGTGTCAGTCTGCAGGGGTATACTCACTCATATAATGCTAAACTCATAGCGTTCTAGGTTTTTTTTAAAATTTAGCTATTATTTCAAATAAGAACGATATAAATAATTGTAGATAAAAACAAGTTATTTTAAGGTTAGAATAAACGTGTATTCAATTCGCATGTAATAAGAGCTAAACATCTTTTATCGTATATTGGAGCATGAAATGAAAGAACTTGTATAGGTTTTACTGGCAATCGAAATAAGTTGACACTATCTTGAATAGTTGAATGTATTGCATTTGGGGATTGCATTCCAGTATACTTATTAATGAAAACTATCTTTATGCTTACAAACGAAACACAAAAAGTTTAGTTTAGCTTATTGAACATAATTGAATTTTTGAGCAAACTTAAAATAGTATAACAGATAAATGGTATTGTTTTAATTCTAAAATGCGAAAATTTGTATCAAATTTTTATCTTTATTAAATACAATAATTTAAATGTTCCATATATTATTCTTAAATTTAATGTTCATTTCAGACGACTAAATTGCAAGTTAATTTTCTTAATCATGCTAGCTGTATTTTGTGGTAAAATTTAGGGCTGACATATCAAGGAAAGTAGTTCTTTTAGGAACAGTAATTGAACTAACTGTGGTTGTTTAGGGCTTAGTGATGTTTTGGTAACTAAAATCTGAACTGTGAACTTTGAATTTGTGTAAAAAATGAACATTTACAATAGTTTTAATCTAATTTAGGACAATCGATTACGTCAGCTTTTGTGTATCGTTCCGCGCCGCACTACCTGCTCCGAGGTAAAGTTGTGCCTGGAAGCTGGAATCTACATCGTGAATAAAATTTATATATATTTATTAGTTGTTGTAAAAAATAATATAATTAGGCTTAAAAATATTCTATTGATAATTTATAATTTATTTAATAATTGAAGTTTCTATTTAAGCCTGTGAATTAGTATAAATAAAATTGCCAAAATTCCGGTCCCTACAATTAAAGTAGAAGGTGCCTATCCCGGCAGGAACGAGGAGGGTAGGATGAATAATAGCAAACGGAAAAATCGCTCGAACACGGGAAGGTATGTTTAGAATTTTATTATTAAAATTTAGTGTAATTTATTGAACAATGTATATAATTCTCTTCTCGCTTTTTTAAAATTTATAAAACTTAGGTTACCAAAATGTCAATAAAGGAGCTTACATTGCCAATTCATTGTAAAAAATTACTATTTACCACAGGTATTGCATATTTGTTTTGTGTAACCGAAACAACCTACTTTAATATTGTAATTCCTTATTATGTATTCTTATTTATTTATGTTATGGTGAGATTCATCTGTTCAGTATTACTTTGTATTTTTATAGACTGAAAGTTTATTCCAAATAGCCTAGACATAAGCTACTGTTATCAATTACAGTTATATTTATCTCAAGTTTCAACAAAAGGTTTTAATGGTATAAGCCTGGCATGCACTTGTCTAACAGAATGTTGTATGTTTTGATATATCCTACAAACACTTCCTACTTCATAACTAATAAGTCCCTGCTTATTGTTGGTTAATCTCTTGAAGGTCTGAAGGCCTTAATTTGATGTTGGAGGGCCTATTATTTGTCTTATTGTTTAAGTGTAGACTACTTTTATACTTACTGGTGTGAGGAACATTGTATGTAGAATAACAAGCATTGTAATTAGCATATATATTAATGTTTTTTTAGATACTATATTTAGTTTTGGGTATTTCTGAACTTTCAGATGATTTGCTAAAGTAAAGGTTTTTGAAACTTTTTTTAATTATGTATTTTATTATAGAATTAAAAGATACTCACCCGTGGAAGATTAAATTTCTTATGATAAGTTATGATTTTAAGTCGTTTTTAACAGAACTATATTGTGACAGCATTGATGTTTACTTTGCGTGCAGCATACTAGATTTCCTATTCAGGATTACTATTCCAATGTGACCTACCTGAGTAGTAACTCACGTGCGTTATTACATTATAATAAGTCACTTATCTTGCTAATTCTTTTTAATTCTTGTATTGAAAACTTCTTGCTCAAAGGTTAATCGTTTTAAAGGTTGGTCACATTTAAACAGAATACTAGTTATATACCCAATAACCTAGTTGAGTTAGGCTTAAATTAAAAAAAAAATAATGTCAATATTCTTTTGCATTTAAGTAATTGTTTTTGCGAAAAAAAATATGCTACATACTTAGGTGCGGTAACAATTTTAAGGTTATGTTGGTGGTAACTTTTTCCATTTTTTCCCAAAACTTTCTATAGTTTTGACACTTATATTTTGTATTATTACTTTTGGACTTGTAATAAAGTGTTGTGGTAAAAAAATTACAAAATAGATAAATCAACCAAAAAATGCAATTTATTCAATTTCGTGATTTGTACAAGTATAGTAAGATATAGGTGTAACTTCAAATTAAGTCTTTTCTTGTTATGTAGGGTGTATATAACTTGCCATGTAGGCCAACCATTTTTCTGTAACAGATTATTTTTTTCTTATTACGGAAATAGGTCTGCCTTTTACCTAATTTAGAAACATTGAATTTTAACAATATATATATATATATATATATATATATATATATATATATATATATATATAACCTGAATGCTAACTGAATAGGTGTATCATAGTTAAAGATAAATTAAAATGTATTATTTTAATAATAATGCATATGTAGTAGATTATTTTTTTTTTAATAGGCCTATATTTGATAAACCTGATTTCAAATGTCACTTTTTTCTAAATGGAAACAATAACACATTAGAATTAATTGAAAGTAGCACTTCAGTAAACTGCATGTTGTCATTTTACAAAGCATCGGTATGTTATCAACACTTGTATCATTATCAAAATCATGTTAGGTGGTATTTTTTAGTAAATAAAATTGTCATTAAAGAAAAAATTGACCATTTAATCTAACATGGTTTTGTATGCAGATAAAGTCCTCTAAATAAAAAGATTATATAAAGCAGTTAGCTATGATCTGTAACCAGGATAAAGATATGCAGGTCCTGGTGTAAGATTTCTGTAGTCAGTAGGGATCTGTGTTTAGGTATCTGCTAGACTGTGTTATATGAAAAAAAGAATAAATAATTAACAGTATTTATGTTGTTTCACTTGTTTTATAAAATTAATGATGCTTTAAATATTTTTTTTTATTCTTATATACTTTATTATTCAGTTTATTATATGTAATTATTACTCAGTGAAATATTCATCTGTAAAATATTAATTTTTTTATAATAAGTTACAATTTTTAATAGAACTATATTGTGGTGTCACTGCCATTTACATTGCATGCTGTATTACTCAGTGTCTTGAAGCATATTGTATATACACATACATATTGCTGTGGACATACATTTACACATAGGTATTTTATTACATTATATCATGGAGCATGTTACATTTACAAGTTCAAGGTCACTTGCCAAAGTTATTAATTACATACATTTCATTAATCGTTAATCTACTTTATACAAAACCATGTTAGTTAGGTTCTTAAGTTAACTTAAAAACAAAAGTTTCTATTGTTTTTATTATTAATTACACACATTTAATTAATTGTCTTTGCGATGAAAAAATCGTTAGCTACTTTCACTTGGTAGTAATTTTTAGGTTACTTCTATACAAAACCGTATTAATTAGGTCCTTAAGATATTAATGAAATGTTAAAGTATTTCTTTTGTTAAGTTTTTATTGTTTTTATTTTTATTACACGTAAAATTAATCATTAATATTGATAAAAATATATTACTTTTGTGTAATATTAATTTTTAAGTTATGCGGGTTTCGTACAAAATTGTGTCTTGGGTTTTTCATGTAATATTCAATACTGTATTATTATTATGTATGTAGATTAGAATCTCTTTATTGTTTTAAACATTTGTTTAATTTAATGCTTGTTAGACTATTAAAGACTGTGAATAGATCTAGGCTATCACACATTAAAAGTCAGTGGTAGTACAACTGAAATGAAACTTGCTATTGAAAAACATTTAAGTTGAAGTCATAGATTTTTTTGTTTTTTGTTGGTGTTTAACGTCCGACTATTGTGCACACTTGGGCTAATGCAGACGATGGCATGATTTATAGCGTATGAAAATGCTAAGCCCTCGCTGGGAATCTAATCCGGGTCCTCGGGGTGAAAGCCTAGTACGCTATCCACTAGGCCACCAAGGCGGCTCAAATGCAAGTCATAGAGACTTGCACTAATACAGACTTGTCAGGACTGGACCTTGTCCAGATCACTGAAAGTTTGGATTAAACAGAATCAACTTTAAAATGTATCAGAATCAAGTTTATAGGCAAAAGAAAAACCTTGTTGATTAAAAATCAAAGTTTATTCATTAGAAAGTATGTATGTACTTAAGAAACCTATTTACATATAAATAAAACTATGTACTATGTATTGTACATATGTACAGTAATTGAAAAGTGTAAAAAAAAATTATATACACTTCACACGAAATAATCTATAATATTCTTTTCTTTTGTTTTAATGAAAATGACCTTTGTTTGGCCGTGCAATCTCGTAACTGCTTCCAAGGTCAGTATCTCAGCAGACGATGTGTTGCATTGTTGTCGTTTTGCCATGAGTTGGTCCAACTGATTCTCAGTACCTTCCTTGTCATTTTCTTAAGTATAGATTTCATTTGCTGTGTTTGTAATGCACACCTTCATATTCATCTTCATTTAACATTTGATAACCAATAATACTGTCACTTCATCCATTCTGATATGTCTTCTCCTCTACGGTAACACAACCCTTCAACTGTTGAAAAACTTGTAAAAAATCAAAGTCATTTGAAGTTTGTTAAGTTTTGTCTTGTTCCTGGTTTCTCTGTGAAATGCTTGGCCACAATTTTTTCCAGCTTTTTTGAAGAGTTGATGGTTTAATTTCTTCCCACGCTTCTACAAACAAATAAATGACTGTCTTAATGGTCACGTTTTTAAGAAGATCCATTAAGTTATCTGACTGATCTGCTTCTTGTTGCTGTAAAAGAGACATGGTCAATTTTATCCTATGTCACTGTTTTATTTCTTTAGTCACACCTTGATCCATTGGTTATATCAAAGCAGTTACATTTAGTGTCAGAAATTTTACAAGAATTACACTATCGTAATTCTTCTTTACTCAGGTGACACGGTGTATTAGCAATGAACAACACAGCTTTTTTGGGGCGGTTTTTCTTCTTAAAAACTTTTTTGTTATAGGAACAAATTTTTCAAAAAACTAATTTTTAAGAATTTATTTGTTTATCCATGGCAGTCTTTGTGAACTATACTGGACTGGAAGAGCATTTTTACTAGGATTTTTAAGGGCCCTATGCTTAGCTGATTTAGCTATAACCAAAAATGGAATTTTCAAATCACCAGAAGCGTTACATTAAGGAAGCAGACGCACTTGTTCTTTTTTTTTACCTTATGACCTTTGGCTATAGAATCCAAATTTGAGGTTTTTTTTGTGGAATCATTTTGTAGTTTAATCCTGTTTTGTCATTAAACACTTGACAAGACTCTTAAGTTTTCATCTTTAACAAACTTCAAATTTTACTTTAAAGTCTTCACTTGCACTCTTGTCACCTAACAAAATTTCACTTACACAAAGTTCACGAACACAATGTCAATCTTTCCATCGAAACAACCATCTCACACTGGCAGTAAAAGCAGGGTCATTTTTTAATTTTCCATTGAGTTTGAACATAATCGCTTGTAATGTTACACCCGACAGCGGAACAGTTGTTTACGTTGTTGACAAAACTAAATGTACAAAGCCTCATCTAAAGTTATGTTTTTTGATTTTTTTTAATGTGCTTCTGTCTTTACTCACCATTTTTGTGTAAAAGTCTTCAATTTATTTATTTATTTCCAAAATTCCTTAAAAACAAAAATTCTTTCCAATTTTGCTTATACAATTGGTATGATCTAAAAAAAATCAATTTCTTTCCCACTGAAAGAACAAACAGTTCCGTTTTCCCACCCCTAAATCCTGCATGATTCTACTTAATGATTCTCCTGCATCAATAAGGCCTGGTGTTTTTGCTCCATTAGTACAGTCATATTCTTATGTTTTGTAGTCATTACGTTGCTAATAATAAGTTCATACAATAAGACACTTCCACCGATATGTATATCTGTCATATATCATAGACATTATATATATATATATATATATATATATATATAATTATTATTTGTGTATAGACCTTGTTGGATCACGCAAAGCACTCCGACTCATGTCTTGTTCCTTCTAAACCTCCACATCTCCCTCATCCTGTCCCCATGGATCCTCTTCCGCTCCTCCGTCCATTTTATTCTTCCGTTCTCTTTGGGATTTCATTCTCTGGGACCTTCCAACCGAGCATCTTTCTCCTGTATGCGTTCGTGTCTTCAACATCTGTTGAGTCTATTTCTGTGTCATGTAGGTCTATTCTGACTTGTGCGATCCACGACGTTGTTGATTTGACTCCTTGTGTATACTTAAGGATTCTATTGGCAAGTCTCGTTGTTGGGAGTCTACTGATGTGTTCATAGAACCGAAGCCTCCTTCTTCTGATATCTGCTGCCAGGTTCGATATCTTCTCTATGGTCTTCCGGGAGTACAACCTGTATCCATCTTCTGTTAATCTCGGGCCAAGGATCTTCCTCAAGATGTTGTGTTCTTCCTTCAAAATATTCTCCATGGTAGCTTTTGTGGGAAGTGCTAGCGTCTCGCTTGCATATAATACCTCCAGTTTTATGACTGTGTTGTAGTGTCTGATTTTTGTGTGTGTCGACATACATCTCTTATTGTAGATATCTCGCGTTATACCAAGAGCCCTCTTTATTCTCAGTAGCCGAACCCTTTGCGCAGCCTTCTCACCACCTGTGGGTTCAAGAATTTCTCCCAGATATTTGAAGTGCTTGACTTTGTTTATCTTAACATATTTTGTGTTTAGTTCTTGAATATTTAATTGTGAACAGAAGAATTCGGTTTTTTTAAACGACATCTGTAGACCGACCCTCTCTGCATTTATCTGTGAGTATGGCTAGGTCATCTGCAAAAGCTAGGCACGCGATTTCTGTGTTGTCTGTAGGTCTTCCAAGTAATATATATATATATATATAAAAAAAAAAAAAAAAAAAAAAAAAAAAAAAAAAAAAAAACTACTATTCTACTGGTTTAGTGGTGATTATGCATAATTATTGGTTATTATATATAATCACCAGTTTATTACTTTTATTGTAACATATGTATATGTCTCTACAAATATGTATTGTACTGTATGAGCACCTGTCGCCAGCATGAGTAAGCATTGACTGAAGGAAACAAAACTAAACAACTCGCGGGTATAGATTGAGCCACTTTTCCAAAAGCAGACAATGACCAGAAAACTGGCGTTATGATTTCCAACAACTGAGGGCAAGCAGACTCTTTCTTGAAATTATATATATTTTCTTCTTTTTCTGTTTCACACAATGTTTTTTAGATAACTTGGGTTTAACATGGATTAACCGGATGTCCGGACTAGCGGGGTCCGGATTAGTGAGACTATATTGTACTTTCTATTGCTATACTTATTGAGCTATATTGCTGTTATACTGAGGTTGTGTAAAGACTTACGGTTTTTATTGTAAAAAATGTGTAATAAATATTACATTTCAAATTTTTAAATCAAAAACCAGCTAAATTTCATAACATGTATTCTTATTCTCTGGGAATTCTTAAGAAGATCCATTAAGTTATCTGACTGATCTGCTTCTTGTTGCTGTAAAAGAGACATGGTCAATTTTATCCTATGTCACTGTTTTATTGCTTTAGTCACACCTTGATCCATTGGTTATATCAAAGCAGTCACATTTAGTGTCAGAAATTTTACAAGAATTACACTATTGTAATTCTTCTTTACTCAGGTGACACGGTGTATCAATTCATTTATAAGGTTTATAAATGTTGATAGATTGATGGAGTTATGAGAATTTACTTTATAAATTTATTGTTAATTTAACAATAGTGATAAATGTTTGAATATGTAGACCAGGTACTGAAATAAAACATGGGATTTTGTAAAATTTGTTAATTTGAACTACATTTCTTTAAAAATGTTGAACACATTATATTTTTTGCAAATGAGACTACTGTAATTTTATTTCTCAGTAAGGTGCCTCATGCTGGAGTAGTGATTTCAACAAATTTTTTTGTTTTATTATGAACTTTATCATTACAGTAACACATATTCATCTGTGGAAGATTCAATTTATTATAATAAATTATTTTAATAATAAATTATTATTATTATTATTTACATTCAACAGTCAAGTCAAGTTCCCTTCTTAAGTTTATTTCTAAATAAAAAAAAGCGTATATTCTTTTCATTATTAATAACACATCTAATTAATTATTTTCACGATCTAAAATGAAATGGGTTTACCTACTTTGCACTATTCATTTTGAGGTTATGATTATCACTAATTTTCATTTCTTTTGTAACTTCCATTGTTTCTGCACTTTTATTATTATTATTATGCATATTTATTACAGTGTTTCAATGTAAATTTGACAAAAAATTACATGTTGCCCAAAAGTGCAGTTTTACTCTCAGCAATAAGTGCTATAATGTTTTGCAATCAAGAGATAAAATAATTATAATATTAATAATGAAATTAAATAACTACTATTATCTATTATAAGCGCCCCAGGGTTTTTTTTTTTAATTGTATAAGTATTTTCATATCTATAAAAATTCATTGCCACAAATTTTTAAGACAATCCATGTGTGATTATGAATCTGTATAGGTTTATAAATGTTGATGGATTGATGGAGTTATGAGAATTTACTTTATAAATTTATTGTCAATTTAATAATAGTGCACATGTCACCATTCAATATTTATGAGTAAGCCAATATTATTGTATTGTCATCAAGTTGAAAGATGTACACAAAATTTCAAACCTCTAGCTCATCGGGAAGTTAATTTAAAATCGATTGCTAAATTCCACCCAGATAAAACCCAAAGTGACTTAATAAAAACAAGATAATATTAGACCTACTACTTTCTGACACAGCCTAGTCCAGACTGTAAGGTTAGATAGAGCAAGGTTAGGTTTTATGAATTTCTCATGCTTTCGTGGAATTTTTCCTTTTTGATTATAACTAAATAGTCCCAATAAAATATCTTGAAGAAGTAAATTGAAACTGTCCTGAGTTCGAATTTAATCACTTTATATTGTTATAAGTTACAATTGATATACATATGAAATTTTTCTTAAATTACTTTGAAAAATAATTTATATACAAGCTGAAATTAGTTTCAATAAATAATAAATAAATAAAGTAATAATAAATGTAATAAATAAAATGAAACAATATTTTAATGTTATATATCAAATAAATACCCCAACTTTTCCAGTAATGTATATCTAAATTTAGTAGTGTATACACATTTCTAAATTTAAAACTGAAACAAGTTTGGCAAATTGGTTTTATTTTATTAAAGTGAGAGGAAATAGGCATTAGTAGGCCTACTGTAAAATAAGTTGATGCACATTTATTTTTGACTATGCAATACATATATTGCTGTTTCAGGTTATACTGTAATAAAATATCAAAATAAAGCTTATGTTTATTGATTGCTGAAAATAGTCTGTATATTTAAAATTAGTTAAAGTAAATTTAATAATATGAAATATTTATTTATTTAATCAATTCATATTTACATTGCTAAAATACAACACTATAAATCGCTGCAGAGGTACACAAAGTACATGTTCACAGGATTGGTAAATTTATGAATATATTTATTCGGAGGATGAATATATTTATATTAAATTCTATTGAAATTTACATTAAAACTAACTAATTTATGTTAAACATTGTTTTTTTTGAATTTAAACTTTATATGCAGACTTTAAAAAATGTATATTTTAAGTTTTTTAACCTTTGGTTGCATTTTCTATTTTTCTTTCAGAATCTCAGATTTTTTATATTGTGTTGCTAGAATTAGAAAGGAATCTAAATTATTGCAGATTAATAATTTCATATGAACGTAAGTTTAAACCAGGGATGGGTTGCATCACGGTGTTTTAGACTGTGGCATTACATATTTTATTCTTATGCATTAGTTTTATGCGCTCTACCTTGCACCCCGTCAGTATCTTACAATCTACTACACATGACCTTGGCTGTTACCTTCTTTGCTTGTATCATTTAGTCAGTGGAAAGCTTTTGTATCCGGTCATTTACACCGTGCACAATTCCTCAAGTAGCCTGTTTACCGGTTTTTTTCTCCGAGTACGACCTCTTAGTTTTAACTATTTTGTTTTTATTATTGCTTTGTTATTTTTGTTTGTTGTTATTATTGTTTTGTTATTTTTGTTAGTACTTCCTTTACAATTAATTGTGATTTAAAAAAGTGTAAATATTGAGTTCATGGAAGAGCAAAGAATTTTAAAACTTATGGACAGTGTTGAAGAGGAAGAAAAACGAGATGAAGAAAGAAAAGAAAATCCTGGATCAATCAGGTGACATCTGTTTGTTAATGAAGAGCCAGTCGATGAGAGAAATGTATTGATGAACTTGGATCAGATAATAAGCTAGAGCATTATCTAGAAGTGAATGATTTTGATTCTGATTCTGAACAGTCTGCCGAAGAAGATGGAGAAAATAGTACAACTACAATCGAGGATACACAAAATTTTACCAGTCCTCAGTACTTAGGGAAAGATAAAGAAACACGCCATAGTCTCTGTCCTCCGCACAACAAAACAGCTTTTCACAACTTAATACAAAAACTTCCTGGTGCAAATATTCGTGAAGCTATTATCCCTCCAGTTTAATGTTTTAAACTTTTTTTTACTGTTAACATACTTAGTGATATTGTTTCTTTTACTAACCAACATATTATGAAAATCAGACCAAATTTCAGCCATGAAAGGGATGCAATGGAAACTTCTAAAACTAAAATAGAAACCTTTATAGGGCTTTTATGTACGGCAGGTGTTCTCAGAGTGAATCATTTGAACCTATAAGATTTGTGGGCGGTCTTATAAGAACATAAGACAGCACTGGAATGGAATTTTTCAGGAACTGTATGAACCTCAAAAGATTCAAATTTTTGAAAAGGGCTATTCGTTTTGACGATGCTAAGACACGAAAACAATGTCAAAAACTTTCTCCAATTTGTAATGTTTTTTAGAGCATTGTTGAAAAATGTAAATATAACTCTACTCCCAGTGAGTTTTTGACTATAGATGAGATGCTGGAATCATTTAGGGGCTTTACATATGTTCCTTTCGGCAGTATATAAAAAATAAGCTGGCAAAATACGGCATCAAAGTGTATGCTATGACATGTGCTAAGACATTTTACACAGTAAACAAGGAAGTGTATACTGATGAACCACCAGAAGGACTATTTTGTGTTAAAAACTTGGGATTACCTGTGGTTACAAGACTCATAGAACCATTTAGCAGGACTGGAAGGAACATAACCACAGATAATTGGTCAATCAATACCTCTGGCAGAAACTCTTTTGAAGGACTATAACCTAACCTTAATTAGAACTATAAGAAAGAATAAAAGGAAGATTCCTGTGAAGTTTATTGCTACAAACAGACCTGTAAAATCAACAATGTTTGTATTTAGAAGTAACATGTGACTAATGTCTTACTGTCCAAAATGGAATAAGGTAGTGCCACTTATTTCTACAATGCACCACACAGATGAAATAGATCCTGAAACCGAAGAGGAAAAGAAGCCTTACATTTTAACTTACAACTCAACTAAGGGAGGTGTGGATGTTGCAGATGAATATAAAGCACAGAACCAGCAACATCAATAAGGCCATTGACCTTATTTTTCTCTTTATTGAATATTACTGGTCTCAACAGCTTCATCCTATACAAACATAGCAGTGGAAATTTTGGTATAATTAGAAAGAACTTTTTAAAGGAACTGTAAAGAACTGTGCAGAGAATACATGTTTCAATGAAGTTTAGTTCCTCAACTGCCACGACCACTAAAAAGGAACATTTGACAAACGTTAGGGAGTCGAAGAGGAAAGACGCAGCTAAAAGAAGAACAACAAGGTCCTAGAAGGTGTTACTACTGTGACTGGAGGAAGAAAAGGAAAACAAAATCTAGATGTAGACAGTGTAATAATTTTATCTGCAAGGAACATTCGTGTTACATGTGTCGAGTTGAGTGTTGCCAACCCACTGTTTCAGAAAATGAATCTGAGTAAATCGGCTGGTGTGTGTGTGTGTGTGTGGCGCGCGCACATGGGTAAATGTTTCTAATAATCTACACAAGCCTGTCTTTTTTTATTCAGTGTTAGTCTGCCATTAGTTATTGTGCATAATTTAAAATTTATTTTATACTTCATTTTCATAAAATATAATTCTAATGTCTTTTACTTTTATTCTATTTAGTACACATATATGTTACTATTACCATTTTGTGACATTTTAGGGTTAATAAATTGTTTCATTCATTTTGTAGCATTTTTTAAATCATGGTTAAAATGACTATGCACGACCCGTCATGTTACGTTTTTAATGCATCCAATCTCGGGTTAATTGTGTGAACACATTTATATTAATTCCTTTTGAAATTTACATTAAAACTAATGTTATATTAAACATTGCTCTTTTGAGTTTTGAAACTTTTTACATGTGGGCTGGAAAATTTATATTTGATTATACATTTGGGTATATTTTCTTTTTTTTTCAGTTATTTTGGAGAATCTTAGATTTTTGATTTCATGTTGCTAGAATTGGAGGGGAAATCTAAATTACTTCAGATTGCTGCCATGTATGGTAAAAGTGTAATTACCATGCAGCAAATTATCTGTTTAATCATGATTTGTTGCCACTATAATGATATTTTTAAAACATTAAAATAAATATTCTTAATTAATCAATTTCTCCCTAATGTAATAATATTATGTAGGCCACTTATTGCAAGAAATTATTTTTGTTCATTATATTTGGAAAAGTAAGATTTGTAGCTCTGTTCGATATGGCAGGAAGCAGAAAAAAATGTAATTTTTTATAAGTTCTATATTACCGCACATTTATTTTTTAAATTTTTAAAGGATTTTATTGACAGGTAAACAAATACCTACAAAATATGAAACTATTATCTTGGTCATAGGTCATGAACCCAAAACAATGTATATGCACAGTGGAAATAATTTTAAAATTTACTATTTAATTAGTCTATAAATGGTTGTTTAGAAGTTGAAACCTCTACCTAGGCTATAGATAACTTACAAAAACGTCTTCATACGTATATGATAGCAACATAAATATTATACTTGAAAATTATTTGTAGAATTAAGTAGAAAGTTATGTTTCTGTTATGGGTTGATAAACAAAATCGGGCATATTCTATGCTTAATCATAAAAATAAAACATGAATTTTTTATTTATTTACACTTTCTGCTAGCATAAGGATAATATAAGAAATAACTTCTGTACAGTGTAATCTACAGAAAGGCGGACTCAGAGATAGGCTACAGTATGTTTACCAATGATGAGGTTTCTACACTCAATTCCATGTAAGTTAAATTTAATTTATGTTGGGATCCAATTATATTTACAATAAAAGCACAAAGAATGTGCTGAAACCAATATAAATAAGATAATCTGTCTGCTTACTTAAAGCATATTAATGAGATCATACAAATTATTTGTTGTCTTACAATCGTACATACCACTCTTGGTCTGTTTTACTGGCCAACTACATTTAACATATTTTTATTAAATGTACTATAATTTCTCTTTCAAAGTAACAATTCTTCACAGTAATTTTTCTTTCTGGAATAATTATAGTAACACATTATTCAAACAGTTATTTGTTGAACTCTATATTTTCTCATTAAAAAAAAAATTGAACTACAATTTATACTACATATGAGTTGTGGCAATTAAATAACCAGACTGGTGCTGCTACTGACCGGTAGGTTTGAACATGTCTGTGCCTGTTGAAGTTTCCCTTACCCTCATGGTTTACCCTCGCTGTTTACTCGTAGCAATCATCCGTTGAAGTCTTTGTGTTAGTGTTTCGGACAAAAATGGTGCCAAAACTTCTCACTCCATAGCTAGAGGAATCGAGAATCAGCATTTGTGCTGACCTCTTGAACAACATTGATAATGATCCAGAATTGTTAGACAATTATTACTTGTGATTAATTGTGGTATTTTGCCTATGATCCTGATACAAAGCACTAATCAGTGCATTGAAAGGGTGCCACCTCACGGCAAATAAAAGCAAAAATGAGCAAATCAAGTCCACAACAATTGCTTTTTTTACAAGTGTGGAATTGTCTAATGAAGGCCCTCGAATGTCAGACATGGTCAGTCGACATTATTGTCGTGGTTCTGACAATCGTTTATAAACGAGTAAGAAGACGAAGACTTGATTTGTGGCGGAGCATTTCCTGGATATTTCACAAAGAAAATGCGTCTTGCCTCTTTTGCCTTCTCTGTGAAGGCATTCTTTGCGAAATGCAGCATCACCGTATTGGACCATCCACTGTACTTGCCTGACCTGGCCTGTAATTTTTTTTTATTTCCTAAGGTCAAACCTGAATTTAAAGGGACAAGATTTCACAGTGTGCAAGTGATGAAAGCAAAAGCAACAAAAGTTCTCAACAAACTGACAGAAGCAGACTTGCAGCACTGCTTTGAGCATTGGAAAATTTGTATGGAGTGTTGTAGGGATTGATAAGGAGAGTTCATTGAAGGGGATAAACTTTGTATTGTAATTGGTTATCAGTAAAATGTTTTGTAGCACTAGTCCGGTTATTTAATTGCCACACCTTGTATACATCCGATTTCTAAAACATTTATTTAATACTCCAATTTGTAAATACTAGATTAACATAATCGCTAATTAAACGGCATTCTGGTTCTAGAAAATATTTAGTCAGAGATTACCAATTCTCCTGTCATTAACTTTAAAAGAAGGTTAATTGGAGGGAAAGCGGTTGTTTTCAAATGCATGATCAACATATATTGTAATTTTTATGTTATGTGACTATACTTTTTTGTTTTCTTGCTTACATTGTTACTGTTTACATTGTACTATAAGTTCTTTAGTACTGTAGACTATTATATTTTTTTGGGAAAGCAATACACAGCAGTATGGGATACTTTGAAATATAAACATCACCTTTTTTACTGAACCTAACCTAATCTTAAACTATTCATGAAAAAAGCATGTCAGTCACTGTTAATTCTTGATATTATTATCTACTATTATCATAATTTTTTATACTCATAAACTCACAGCAGATAAGGTCTAAAATCAAGTTATAGGCTATATTGTTATTGCCAATAATTATTTTGGTAAAAAAACACTAAAACTAATAAATAAGATTTAAATATTCAAATGAAATCATAATAAAAACTAATAGTTTAAGGACAGTTAACCCTAGAAAGGCAACGTTCAAAAAAATAATGGTAAGGGGTAGTGACAAAATAATGGTAAATTTGATGTACATTTCAGAAACGTAAGGTAATGTAAATCATAGGCTGCCATTTTGAAACTGAAGTGAATAGGAAAAATTTTAAACATGTTGTTCAGGCTTTTTACCTATGCACCAAATTTCAAAACAATTCTTTTTATAGTCTTCTTCTTTCCTGCTAGGATTATTGTCAATATATTCAGTATAATAATCTGCCTTCCCTAGCTTCGTCAATTCTACTTTCGTTGACGTGTTTCGGAGAACCTCCATCTTCAAAAACTATATCTATACTCTGAGTCACTTGTCAATAAAATAAATTAGCATAACAAAAAAGTAACAAATGAAACACTGACAACTTTGTAAATTTTGTAAAATGGAATAGTAATTACCAATCTGCAATTAAAATATTTAATTGACCGATATTGGGACATTAAATTAATAAGAGTTTAATCTTCAATTAGAAGTTAATGGTTGTTCTAGAAACTAAATTTGATGATTTAATTAAAGATTATGTTTAATGATGGATTAAATAAGTTAATGAATGTTCTTGAAACCAGCAAATAGACTAAAACATTAAAAAGGAAATTAAGTAGTTTAAAAGCCTACATGACAATAGATTTATCATTTTAGTGCTTAAAGGACATTACTGTCAGATTGAAAAATGATTTTATAAAATTTATTGAGTTAAATTTATTAATTTAATTAATCACTAATCATAAAAAATGTTTAAAAATCTACATAGTGTGAAATACTGTGTCCTAGGTGTAACATTCACTGTAAATTCATCTTAATCTGTTGCAAATGCTATTTTCCAGTGTAGTGCTATATAGCCCATTTGGCTCCTTGTAAAGACTCGTGCTACTCGATTTATGTAACTCCTTTGAAAGTTTTGTTCAGCTCTTCTATTCACACAAAATAAATATATTTTATAGTGTTATGCACAGTACTATATTTAGGGTCTGGTATATACCCCCTTAATCTGAAACTGTTGGAGAATGGGCGAGAATAAAACTTCCTAAGTGCAAAAATCACATTTTAGAGCATTTTTCAATGTAAATCCTAAAAAGTAACTTTTAAAGTTTATTATGTACTTGTAGGAAATTTGTTTATACAGTATTATAGGATACATTAGAAGTTTTATATTTAAAAAGTTATAAAAATCAATATTTCAATTTCAGAATCAGTGAGTATAGAATTGATTACGTTAAGCCTACTATTTAATACTATGACATTAATATTTATGAAAATACTGTATGTAAAATTTACTGGTAAATTGTAGTTACTACAAATAACAAATAACAATGGATTGGTTGTAGGATTGTTTTGTACCTAAACTTCATACTTATGAAGCTATTAATAATACCTTCCTAACTTAGTAGTCTTAAAATATCTCTTTCATTGATGAGCACAGACAAATATTGAGCCTGTTTTTTACAATGAAGATTTGAAACCTGTTTTTAATAAACTTGAATTTTAAAAATTATCTTTTTATGTTCTTGTTTGTGAAAGTGTTAAACTGAATCAGTTAATGTCCCAGTTGCGGCATATGTTTTTTGCATTGCTATATGTTTTTTTGCTATTATGTTATATACCAGGCATTGCTATATGTTTTTTGAAACTTGTAGTTACAAAATCTTAAACAGAGTTAGTTCATTTCCCAATTGATCATTTGAAGGAAGACGTTGTTGCGATGAAACTTCGATTAACCGTCAAGCCATTATTAAAAGTTAATTACAGTAATTAAATATTGTAACTACATTTTTTGTTATACCTATCGTTTAGAGAAATAATAAAAGCAAAAAATTAATGAAAGTGTAAATAGTAATTAGTGCAATATATATACTACACCTTATGTATAGCCAGACTGGTGCCACTTCGGTACAGGCAATATACTGCACCTTATGTATAGCCAGACTGGTGCCACTTCGGTACAGGCAATATACTGCACCTTATGTATAGCCAGACTGGTGCCACTTCAGTACAGGCAATATACTGCACCTTATGTATAGCCAGACTGGTGCCACTTCGGTACAGGCAATATACTGCACCTTATGTATAGCCAGACTGGTGCCACTTCAGTACAGGCACATAAACTGTCGCTAATGTTGTCAATTGCATTTGTGGCTGATAAGCTGTAGTGATTAATGTAGTTTATGTTATTTGTTGCTTAGTAAGTAGTAGCTCAGCTGCATCAGCATATGATTGAGACATATAAGTATAGTTCCCATTATTATAGTTGGTCCAATCTAACTTTTTATTTGGAATCGTTCTCATCTGGCAATGCTGCACTCCCTACTTTAATGGAACATGCATTGTACCTGTCACTCGTGTCGATGACAATAACTTTAATGACAAAGTTGTTCTTCTACAAACAACTTTTTTAAAAAAAATCTGTGTCAGAATAATATCTAAAATTTGCTTCTTAATAAGCAATTTCCCCTGATAATTCTTATTAAAAATTTATATTGATCAGACTAATAACACCATAGTTTCAAAAAACAAGTATTATAATTTCTATATTAAAAAATATATTGATTCCATTTATTGTAGACTATCATCATCTTACTCAGCTGTTTCTTCCAATAATTACTTCCTTATTGTTTGGCCTATCAATTGTTTATCCTATCCGTCTGATAGCCAGTCAGTACAACTTTGTTGATCTGTATTTCCAATAAAAGTTCTATAAACCTAAATGAAAGTTAGGAGAACCATTTTTTTTTTATAGTGATTGCAGCATTTTTATATTTTATTTTATTGTAGAAAGTATATCCAGTTCATAAACATGATATTTTTTAATCCTTTGTTTATGTGCAATCGGTGGGGTGGGTTTTTTTCAAGGGTTTAATGTTAAGTTTATTCGATTATTAACAGTCATAGTTCTGGTCCAGACCCTGATGGTTAATTGAAGTTGCACTGTTTGTGTTTCTTTTTAAAAATATGTGATAACAGATCTTAAACTGAATTAGTTTATTTCTCATATGTTCGTCTTAAGTCATTGTAAAATGTTTTTTTAGAACTTTTAAGAAATCATAAACTGAATTAGTGTATTTCTCATCTGTTCGTCTTAAGTCATTGTAAAATGTTTTTTAGAACTTTTAAGAAATCATAAACTGAATTAGTTTATTTCTCAATTGATCATCGAAATCATTGTTGTATGTTTACTAAGTTTTGTGATGCTGCAGTTATCTCTTAATTAGTGACTATGTCCAGCTTCTTGAGAAACCCAAAACAGATATGAACTAGTTTTGTATCTCTTAAGCTTAGGCTGTAATTAAGATTTAAATTAGTTGATCTATGACATTAAAGAAAAACTATGGGTACATATGGGGTCTGCTCAACTTCAGATGCTAGAACGTAACCAATGTATTGTCAGACGGAGGCAGCTGTGTTAACATCTGGGTCCTACAGAGTTTTGATAACTTGTAACAAAATATCCCAAAATACTATGTAGAGTGCTTTCTATTGTTGACATTTTGTTATTCAAACCTAAAGCAGTATCACCTAATTTTTCTGAATCTTCTTTGTTCTCTAAAATTTCAACAAATTAATTTATGCTTGTTTATAACTTCAGAAGAGGACTTTCTTAGCATCTGATATAATTAACATGTTTTTGTACATTTTTACACTAGAATTTTGCAGTTCCTGCTTTTTTCTTTCTTTTTTTTTCAAGAAATTGGTTAAAACTTTTTATATAAGTTAAGGCTAAAAAGATATACTCCTAGAGTACCTGAGGCAAACTCCACATGTTTTAAGTTAGAAACTTCAGCCTATTAATAAAAGAAATAAACGACCCAAGAAAATAATCATTTGTTGTCAGTGTTGAATCTAAGTTTATGGAGTAACAAAAGATTATAAATAATGTTAAGCAACAATATTTATAATGTGATATGGAACAATATTTGCAAAAGCATATCAGAGCAGAATAAAAAAAAAAAAAAAAAAAAAAAAAAAAAAAAAAAAAATACTAGACATCAGAGGTAATCATAATTTACATTGCTGCACTGTCGATTAATTAATTCATTGATTATATTGTTACCAGTTGACTGCTGCCTTTGCTGTATTCCTAGAAAAGTTTAGTGATGTCACCATGCTATTTAAAGTAACACCCTTACATTACCCCACAGGGGGTGCACACTAGCTGCACCTATTAAGAGGATTTAGATGTCCCTCACGGTACCCGAGTCTAACACACACTAACACTAACAACACTACACTTATAACTTTAACACTTTCACTCACACTATACATTTAGGGAAGTGATAATGGCCTCAATGTGCTTTTCTCCTTAAAAAAATCTTCCTGTTATTATCTGTCAAGCACTACAAAATAGTTCCCTCATTCATAGTGTGATATAATAAATTAATAAATTACCACCAAGATATATTTCATTTCATTTATTTCACTAAATATATTCACTTATTATTAAATATCTTTCAGTCCTTAACAAATTCATTAAATAAGCAAATTTACTGGAGGAGAAGAGACAAGGCCAACATAGCTTTCTGTAAAATAAAAGAGGCCATGTGACTCATGGACAAAATAATATTGACTTTCTCTTTACTCTTATAACACTGTAGCTCTATATAACACTGTTGGTTCTTCCTTCCATCTATTGAGTTCTGATTTTTAGAAAGAGATAAGTGAAGTAGAACCAAAGTGTTGGTACCATTGGAACATACATATAATAAAGTTATGTAAAGTGAAAAAAAATTGTCAACTTCGCCCTCCAAGTGCCTAATAAATTTATCATAATTGAAGTGTCAAAATTTTCTCTTCCAAGTGAGTCATATAACCCATTTTAAATTTGGGCAACTAAATTTGTAGTACATGATTAATTTCATGTGTGTATGTGTGCTTTCTCTTCTCTCTCTCTCTCTCTCTCTCTCTCTCTCTCTCTCTCTCTCTCTCTCTCTCTCTCTCTCTCTCTCTCTCTCTCTCTCTCTCTCTCTCTCTCTCTCTCTCTCTCTCTCTCTCTCTCTCTCTCTCTCTCTCTCTCTCTCTCTCTCTCTCTCTCTCTCTCTCTCTCTCTCTCTCTCTCTCTCTCTCTCTCTCTCTCTCTCTCTCTCTCTCTCTCTCTCTCTCTCTCTCTCTCTCTCTCTCTCTCTCTCTCTCTCTCTCTCTCTCTCTCTCTCTCTCTCTCTCTCTCTCTCTCTCTCTCTCTCTCTCTCTCTCTCTCTCTCTCTCTCTCTCTCTCTCTCTCTCTCTCTCTCTCTCTCTCTCTCTCTCTCTCTCTCTCTCTCTCTCTCTCTCACACACACACACACACACACACACACACACACACACACACACACACACACACCCATAAACACTACATTGTAATGTAAAAAAAAAATATTACATAATTTAAACTTTGATCAGGATATAAACAATAGGTTAAACGGTATCAGTTCCAATTTAATGTAAAAAAATAATTGGTAATTTCAGGTTAGACTAGCATTTATAACATCAATTGCATTTTAATGTAAAAGGTAAGTAATGTAAGCTTTGACCAACATATAAACCACAGGTTATAAAGCATCAGTTGCAATTTAATGCAAAAAAGTAATAGGTAATGTAAGCTTTGACCAGCATATTAACAGGTTTAATAGCATCAGTTATAATTTAATGCAAAAAAGTAATTGGTAATGTAAGGTTTGACCAGCATTTAAATCACAGGTTAAATAACATCAATTGCATTTTAATGTAAAAAAGTAATAGGTAATGTAAGCTTTGACCATCATATTCGCAGGTTTAATAGCATCAGTTACAATTTAATGCAAAAAAGTAATTGGTAATGTAAGCTTTGACCAGCATTTAAATCACAGGTTATAAAGCATCAGTTGCAATTTAATGCAAAAAAGTAATAGGTAATGTAAGCTTTGACCAGCATATTAACAGGTTTAATAGCATCAGTTATAATTTAATGCAAAAAAGTAATTGGTAATGTAAGGTTTGACCAGCATTTAAATCACAGTTTAAATAACATCAATTGCATTTTAATGTAAAAAAGTAATAGGTAATGTAAGCTTTGACCAGCATATTCGCAGGTTTAATAGCATCAGTTACAATTTAATGCAAAAAGTAATTGGTAATGTAAGCTTTGACCAGCATTTAAATCACAGGTTATAAAGCATCAGTTGCAATTTAATGCAAAAAAGTAATAGGTAATGTAAGCTTTGACCAGGATATTAACAGGTTTAATAGCATCAGTTATAATTTAATGCAAAAAAGTAATTGGTAATGTAAGGTTTGACCAGCATTTAAATCACAAGTTAAAAAACCTCAATTGCATTTTAATGTAAAAAAGTAATAGGTAATGAATGTAAGCTTTGACCATCATATTCGCAGGTTTAATAGCATCAGTTACAATTTAATTCAAGAAAGTAATTGGTAATATAAGGTTTGACCAGCATTTAAATCACAGGTTAAAAAACATCAATTGAATTTTAATGTAAAAAAGAAATAGGTAATGTAAGCTTTGACCAGCATATTCGCAGGTTTAATAGCATCAGTTACAATTTAATGCAAAAAAGTAATTGGTAATGTAAGGTTTGACCAGCATTTAAATCACAAGTTAAAAAACCTCAATTGCATTTTAATGTAAAAAAGTAATAAGTAATGTAAGCTTTGACCAGCATATTCACAGGTTTAATACCATCAGTTACAATTTAATGCAAAAAAGTAATTGGTAATGTAAGGTTTGACCAGCATTTAAATCACAGGTTAAATAACATCAATTGAATTTTAATGTAAAAAAGTAATAGGTAATGTAAGCTTTGACCAGCATATTCGCAGGTTTAATAGCATCAGTTACAATTTAATGCAAAAAAGTAATTGGTAATGTAAGGTTTGACCAGCATTTAAATCACAGGTTATAAAGCATCAGTTGCAATTTAGTGTAAAAAAAATAATAGGTAATGTAAGCTTTGACCAGCATTTAAATCACAGGTTATAAAGCATCAGTTGCAATTTAGTGTAAAAAAATAATAGGTAATGTAAGCTTTGACCAGCATATTCACAGGTTTAATAGCATCAGTTATAATTTAATGCAAAAAAGTAATTGGTAATGTAAGGTTTGACCAGCATTTAAATCACAGGTTATAAAGCATCAGTTGCAATTTAGTGTAAAAAAATAATAGGTAATGTAAGCTTTGACCAGCATATTCACAGGTTTAATAGCATCAGTTATAATTTAATGCAAAAAAGTAATTGGTAATGTAAGGTTTGACCAGCATTTAAATCACAGGTTAAATAACATCAATTGCATTTTAATGTAAAAAAGTAATAGGTAATGTAAGCTTTGACCAGCATATTCGCAGGTTTAATAGCATCAGTTACAATTTAATGCAAAAAAGTAATTGGTAATGTAAGGTTTGACCAGCATTTAAATCACAGGTTATAAAGCATCAGTTGCAATTTAATGCAAAAAAGTAATAGGTAATGTAAGCTTTGACCAGCATATTCGCAGGTTTAATAGCATCAGTTACAATTTAATGCAAAAAAGTAATTGGTAATGTAAGGTTTGACCAGCATTTAAATCACAGGTTAAATAACATCAATTGAATTTTAATGTAGAAAAGTAATAGGTAATGTAAACTTTGACCAGCATATTCGCAGGTTTAATAGCATCAGTTACAATTTAATGCAAGAAAGTAATTGGTAATTTAAGGTTTGACCAGCATTTAAATCACAGGTTAAATAACATCAATTGAATTTTAATGCAAAAAAGTAATAGGTAATGTAAGCTTTGACCAGCATGTTCGCAGGTTTAATAGCATCAGTTACAATTTAATGCAAGAAAGTAATTGGTAATGTAAGGTTTGACCAGCATTTAAATCACAGGTTATAAAGCATCAGTTGCAATTTAATGCAAAAAAGTAATAGGTAATGTATGCTTTGATCAGCATATTAACGGGTTTAATAGCATCAGTTATAATTTAATGCAAAAAAGTAATTGGTAATGTAAGGTTTGACCAGCTTTTAAATCACGGGTTATAAAGCATCAGTTGCAATTTAATGCAAAAAAGTAATAGGTAATGTAAGCTTTGACCAGCATATTAACAGGTTTAATAGCATCAGTTACAATTTAATGCAAAAAAGTAATTGGTAATGTAAGGTTTGACCTGCATTTAAATCACAGGTTAAAAAACATCAATTGCATTTTAATGTAAAAAAGTAATAGGTAATGTAAGCTTTGACCATCATATTCGCAGGTTTAATAGCATCAGTTACAATTTAATGCAAAAAAGTAATTGGTAATGTAAGGTTTGACCAGCATATTAACAGGTTTAATAGCATCAGTTAAAATTTAATGCAAAAAAGTAATTGTTAATGTAAGGTTTGACCAGCATTTAAATCACAGGTTAAATAACATCAATTGAATTTTAATGTAAAAAAGTAATAGGTAATGTAAGCTTTGACCAGCATATTCGCAGGTTTAATAGCATCAGTTACAATTTAATGCAAAAAAGTAATTGGTAATGTAAGGTTTGACCAGCATTTAAATCACAGGTTAAATAACATCAATTGAATTTTAATGTAAAAAAGTAATAGGTAATGTAAGCTTTGACCAGCATATTCGCAGGTTTAATAGCATCAGTTACAATTTAATGCAAAAAAGTAATTGGTAATGTAAGGTTTGACCAGCATTTAAATCACAGGTTAAATAACATCAATTGAATTTTAATGCAAAAAAGTAATAGGTAATGTAAGCTTTGACCAGCATGTTCGCAGGTTTATTAGCATCAGTTACAATTTAATGCAAAAAAGTAATTGGTAATATAAGGTTTGACCAGCATTTAAATCACAGGTTATAAAGCATCAGTTGCAATTTAATGCAAAAAAGTAATAGGTAATGTAAGCTTTGACCAGCATATTAACAGGTTTAATAGCATCAGTTATAATTTAATGCAAAAAGTAATTGGTAATGTAAGGTTTGACCAGCATTTAAATCACAGGTTATAAAGCATCAGTTGCAATTTAATGCAAAAAAGTAATAGGTAATGTAAGCTTTGACCAGCATATTAACAGGTTTAATAGCATCAGTTATAATTTAATGCAAAAAAGTAATTGGTAATGTAAGGTTTGACCAGCATTTAAATCACAGGTTAAAAAACATCAATAGCTTTTTAATGTAAAAAAGTAATAGGTAATGTAAGCTTTGACCAGCATGTTCGCAGGTTTAATAGCATCAGTTACAATTTAATGCAAAAAAGTAATTGTTAATGTAAGGTTTGACCAGCATTAAATCACAGGTTATAAAGCATCAGTTGCAATTTAATGCAAAAAAGTAATAGGTAATGTAAGCTTTGACCAGCATATTAACAGGTTTAATAGCATCAGTTATAATTTAATGCAAAAAAGTAATTGGTAATGGAAGGATTTGACCAGCATTTAAATCACAGGTTAAAAAACATCAATAGCTTTTTAATGTAAAAAAGTAATAGGTAATGTAAGCTTTGACCAGCATATTCACAGCATATTCGCATATAAGCAACAGGTTAAATAGCATCAGTTACAATTTAATATAAAAAAGTAATGGGTAATTTTTAGTTTAGACCAGCATTTAAACCACAGGTTAAGTAGCATCAGTTGCATTTTAATGTAAAAAAGTAATAGGTAATGTTAACATTGGCCAACATATAAATCACAAGGGAAATTGTATCAGTTGCAAAAAGGTACAATGTAAAAAAGTTGTATTAATGTAAAAAAGTAAGATAATTTAATCTTTGACCAGCATATAAACCACCATCTGATTCACTGTTTGCATCTGCGTCCATTCTGCTTGAGATTTCAGATCTTTCTTAATAATCATTGTTGGTCATTGTTTTTTTTGTAAACATTAGCCTTTGTCACAAGCGATAACATATTTAAAAATTTTAAACTTGCTTTAACCTCTGCCTTCATATTTATACAGTGTAGGCAGGCAGGCAGGCATGCTAAGCAGGGGATGCAGTACCTGTGTAAACTTCTCTTCCTGCTTGTACGCTTACGAGACGAAATGTTGCTATCAGCTCATTCACCAAGTGTGTAATTCATATTTATACAGTGTAGGCAAGCAGGCATGCATGCTAAGCAGGGGATGCAGTACCTGTGTAAACTTCTTTTCTGCCTGTACGCTTACGAGACGAAATGTTGCTATCAGCTCATTCACCAAGTGTGTAATTCATATTTATACAGTGCAGGCAGGCAGGCAGGCATGCTAAGCAGGGGATGCAGTACCTGTGTAAACTTCTCTTTCTGCCTGTACGCTTACGAGACGAAATGTTGCTATCAGCTCATTCACCAAGTGTGTAATTCATATTTATACAGTGCAGGCAGGCAGGCATGCATGCTAAGCAGGGGATGCAGTACCTGTGTAAACTTCTCTTCCTGCCTGTACGCTTACGAGACGAAATGTTGCTATCAGCTCATTCACCAAGTGTGTAATTCATATTTATACAGTGCAGGCAGGCAGGCAGGCATGCTAAGCAGGGGATGCAGTACCTGTGTAAACTTCTCTTTCTGCCTGTACGCTTACGAGACGAAATGTTGCTATCAGCTCATTCACCAAGTGTGTGATTCATATTTATACAGTGCAGGCAGGCAGGCAGGCATGCTAAGCAGGGGATGCAGTACCTGTGTAAACTTCTCTTTTTGCCTGTACGCTTACGAGACGAAATGTTGCTATCAGCTCATTCACCAAGTGTGTGATTCATATTTATACAGTGCAGGCAGGCATGCTAAGCAGGGGATGCAGTACCTGTGTAAACTTCTCTTTCTGCCTGTACGCTTACGAGACGAAATGTTGCTATCAGCTCATTCACCAAGTGTGTGATTCATATTTATACAATGCAGGCAGGCAGGCAGGCATGCTAAGCAGGGGATGCAGTACCTGTGTAAACTTCTCTTTCTGCCTGTATGCTTACAAGACGAAATGTTGCTATCAGCTCATTCACCAAGTGTGTGATTCATATTTATACAGTGCAGGCAGGCAGGCATGCATGCTAAGCAGGGGATGCAGTACCTGTGTAAACTTCTTTTCTGCCTGTACGCTTACGAGACGAAATGTTGCTATCAGCTCATTCACCAAGTGTGTAATTCATATTTATACAGTGCAGGCAGGCAGGCAGGCATGCTAAGCAGGGGATGCAGTACATGTGTAAACTTCTCTTTCTGCCTGTACGCTTACGAGACGAAATGTTGCTATCAGCTCATTCACCAAGTGTGTAATTCATATTTATACAGTGCAGGCATTCAGGCATGCATGCTAAGCAGGGGATGCAGTACCTGTGTAAACTTCTTTTCTGCCTGTACGCTTACGAGACGAAATGTCGCTATCAGCTCATTCACCAAGTGTGTGATTCATATTTATACAGTGCAGGCATTCAGGCATGCATGCTAAGCAGGGGATGCAGTACCTGTGTAAACTTCTTTTCTGCCTGTACGCTTACGAGACGAAATGTCGCTATCAGCTCATTCACCAAGTGTGTGATTCATATTTATACAGTGCAGGCAGGCAGGCATGCATGCTAAGCAGGGGATGCAGTACCTGTGTAAACTTCTCTTTCTGCCTGTACGCTTACGAGACGAAATTTTGCTATCAGCTCATTCACCAAGTGTGTGATTCATATTTATACAGTGCAGGCAGGCAGGCAGGCAGGCAGGCAGGCAGGCATGCTAAGCAGGGGATGCAGTACCTGTGTAAACTTCTCTTTCTGCCTGTACGCTTACGAGACGAAATGTTGCTATCAGCTCATTCACCAAGTGTGTGATTCATATTTATACAGTGCAGGCAGGCAGGCAGGCAGGCATGCTGAGCAATTCGATCATGTCAGAAAACAGATATCTCCTTTTTCCTTGTTATTACACAATATATTTACGGAGCTGCAACATGAACGCTTTGGAGCGTTAGGGCTGGCAAAGGGCTCATCAAGCATTCAGTAGTCTTCACTTTATTTTTATTTTTGATAAGTGCATGTATTGATGAATCTGTACATTAAAGTACATAGTATACAGCTCTGGGAAGGAAACAGGTAAAATGTGTCTGCTTTGTTTTGTTGTTTTTCTTTAACTTTAATGTAATTGGATGTTTCAAACAGTAATGTATTCTGTTTTCAGCAATAATAGCATTGATGTAGTAATATATTTTTATATGTGTAATTAATTTTGTGACTAATGCAGTTGTTTTTTTTATTTCCCTTGTCTAGTTTTTGAGTATGAATTTTCAGAGTTGTGAAATTATGCTGTATTGTTATATTTATATTTATTTTGCAAATGTCAAGAAAAAAACTTGAAAGACATATAATCAAAGTATGATATATTAAATCACACTTTTCTCTCCAAATGGTCTGTACTAGGGAATGGAAGAACAGAGGGGGAGGACAGAGAGGAGGGCAGGATTTTTAAAGACTGTACGTCAAACATTCGCCCTTCAAAGAATCGACCGGACAGTCATCAATAACACATTACTAAAAGTACATTACATGACACGCTATTCAAAAAAATAGTGAATGAGAAACATGAGATATGGATAATTAGAATCCAGTTGAAACTTGTGCTGCAGTTTGATAAAGTTAAATAAAGAAGAATCAGAAGCTGCTTTTGTTGAATATGATTCTTAAAGAAAATAGACTCAGATTCTGTTATGCTACCATATCACCCCAGTCTGAGTTCAATAAAACTAATTGTTATGCCTGCATCTAATGTATCATTTACAACGTAGTAAATACCGTAAATTTTAAACAGTAGTGTAACATTTGGCAACTTTTGCCAATATATTATCTTTAATGAAATTTGTAGGCTGTGAGAACTTTAGTTACAAAACAATATATTTTATTATGTATGATTACACCATTAATTCCATTTTATTTGAATTTAATTGCCATTAAAGTGCATAGTGCACTATAGCACAGTCAATCATTCGTATACACTTTGCATCTGTTATCCTTATGAATTCTAGTCAGATTTTTTATTCAACTGCATAAAATGAATACCTCTGCAAAATTATAAGAAATAAAAATAATTACACCTTCATGCTGCCGAAAATTTTGTGACAGTACAAACTTTTTCTGTATTTTCCACATGTTTATAATTTTAATTTTAAAAATAAACTATTTTTAGTAACAGAAAGAAATTTAACAATACATAAAAATCCATAATAACGAGAATTTAGTAAAAGTTAATTCTTAGGTTGGTGTTAGTTCTAGAACACAAAAAGTAAAAGTCATGAATTTTGAGAATACAGATTTGTTAAGTTAGATCGTTAAACTGTAAAAGAAAAGTTGTACTGTATTATTACACACACACGCACGCACACATGCACGCACACACACACACACACACACACACACACACACACACACACACACAATAACCTAATAATAATTAGGTTATTATTTCAGGTTTTCTTTGGCTTAGTTCATCAGTTTTGTTGTTTAATATCAGGACTGGCATTATTTTCCTTCAAGGATGTCAGTTAAGCCATTTTGTTATGATAATAATAAAACATACAAATTACAATCAAATCTATAAGTTATAGTTTTTATTGTGTAGGTCTGTGCGAGTGAATTAACCTTCTGATTCAGTTGTGCCTCAAAGTATCAAATGCAATACTATTCATATATGCTATACTATAATGTTTTTGCAATATCACACCATATTTCAACTCTTATCAAAACACTATAAGTAGTACAATTTAGATACAAACATATACAATGAAACTTCCTTTAAAGGACCCTTCAAAATAACGGACTGTTCTTCATAACAGACACTTTAGTATTCCCTGAATGAGTTGAAGCTATTCTAGATTTAAACGAACTTCAAAATAGTAGATTCTTAAAAAATTGATATGGACATTAAATCATTGATTCATGGCTTGTTGGAACTTCTTAATACCAGATAGCAGAACATGGTAGGTCAGCTTCTTTTGGAAATTCTTGATGTATTGAAAGCCAACAAAACTTTAATTTTCGTTGTTTTCCAGGTAGATCACCTCCTGAGAACGAATTTAGAAAAAAGGCATGCAAGTGGGGGAGGGAGCAAAAATGATGCTATGTTGCATGTATGAATTACTTAGCAAAGAAATGGTGTGGCAATGATGCTTGCACATCTTTTTTTTGACAGTTTCAAAAAAAAAAAAACTGAAATTGTCTAACTTCACCCCAAGCTAGTGCTTCAAAGACTGTATGAGATGTGTCTTTCCTGTAGTTTCATCATAATTCACATGGGGGCTCCAGCAAGGAGGAAAGATTAGCGCACTTTGTTGTCATGTTATAGGTATAGATGGACAAGTCAACATGGGCCGATGGTATAAATCCAATTTTTAGCCAATATATATGCATGGAGCCGATCTAGATATATTACTTTTTCATACATTACACTGTGTTTATACTGTCTTACAATCTAAATGGACTTGTCCATTTTCCAGGAACTGTCGATATGTAGTCATCGACAGGCACATGGTGTCAAACAAGTCTTTAATGCCAACATGGTCACACAGTCCTTAATGCCAAGGTCGGTTGTGAGGTTCTGTACTGATTTGCAAATACAATATTCATTTATCTTAAAAAAATGTGTTATATCTTAAAGTCAGTGTTTTTAAATAGAAACCATTTCCATGTTTGTATTATTTTAGCAATTACTGTATTATTTAGGTTAGAAATGAATACCTTATTAGTGACCTAAGTAGATTACTATGTAAAAAAAATAATCATATGATTATTATCTTTAAAAAAAAATTGCAACATTATCACAAAATATTTAATTTAACAGTTTGTTGTAGTGATCACTAGCCTATAGAGTTTGATTCTTCCCAACAACGAAAACTTCTTTACAAGGTCCAAGCGGTGTATGTTGTTGGAAGGTTTTACTGTATATGCTATCAAAATCTCAAAAGTGTTAGATTAGGTTAGATTAGAGTCTACAGGAAAGGATAGTACAACACCCAGATACTGTGATTAATTGAACTATTGTAAAGTGTTACATAATGAGTGACTTTGGCATTAAAAAAGAAGGTATTTGGAAACATAATATTAATGGTTTTATCAATTAACAATTAACTGGTTAATAAATAAACAATAATTTATTTTAGGTTGGCTGTAATAAAGTATTTATGAAAATACTCGCTGGTATCTGGCGTGCTGCTGCTGCTGCTGCAAAAAAGAATTTTTTATGTTAAAGTGATTTATTTATTTATTTAGATCATTGTACTAAAGTGTTGAAACATTTAATCACTTTTACAGTGATACAAATTCTTGTATCATATTAATAAATATAAAAATATTGAACGTAGAATAAAAATAAAATAATATTTATTTTCTTGTTGATAATTAGTTTGCATAATATTAAGTGATATCCGTCCCACTTTAATATTGAACCTCCCAATAAATTATGGGATGTCATAGACAGCTTCATTGATGGTAGGTGCCATTGTAGCATCCGGCATGCTGTCCGGCGTATTTGAATTGTGTAATGGTCTGCCGATAAGTTGTCAATTGAAGTTTTGAATAATCTTATCAGTGCATTATGTTGGTGGAAAAATGTTTGCAAATAGTATATTATATGGTGTTTGGTGCCTGAAATTGCATCACAATATTGATCAGTTTTTGCATCATTGTTATCCATAAATGAGATTTGTAGAAATTTATGTTCAGCGTCCAGAACTGGTAGAAATGTACCAACACATTGATATAAAGTTGATTTGGATAGGTTTTGTTCTGAAAGGCTTACGTCCAATGCTGTAAACGTATACTCATTTACATATGTAGTAGTAATAGTAATAATATAAAACCATTGTTTGAAGGCTGCTTTATTGAAACCATATCCGAATTGAATTAAAAAAAGAGC
The DNA here is from genome assembly GCA_022606455.1 of Callitettix versicolor. NCBI lineage: Eukaryota > Metazoa > Arthropoda > Insecta > Hemiptera > Cercopidae > Callitettix > Callitettix versicolor. The sequence continues at coordinate 70,773,704 of CM040182.1, read as the reverse complement.
CCTAAATTAATTAATTCATATTAACTTACGAAAAACGATGTTTTTTCGATAAAACACAAATTCTATTTTTCTTTACAGATAATTGTCAAAAATAAACATTAAAACATTTAGATGTTATTGACCATTAAGTCTAACTGTTTCTTTACTAATTACCATGAACTTGGTTTTATTAATGATTAATTAATCCATACAAATGATTATTATTTTAAGGATTTTCTTGTTAAGTCCTTTTTACCAAAAAAATGTCTTTTTATTTTTCCTTCAAAATGGCAAAAAAAAAAAAAATTTAAAACATAATTTCTGAAGTATTTTATTATAGGAAAATACTAGACAAATGAAAAAGATATGAAATTAGGAAATTCTACAGTTTTTTTAAAGATCCAAACCGGATTTGTTGACAAATATAAAAGCAAGAAAATTTATGTTACATTTCTGAACTGTTTGTTTTATTTTCTAAGACAGACACTTAGCAACGTTTAAATAATATGAGTTTTCTCATTAGCAGCACGCAGCAGTCTCGCTGATGTGATAGAGCGAATTTTCAAAACAATTTTTCTTTATCTCACCTTTTTTGACATTCTGATTCTGTCATCGTAATCAGCATTAAAAGCTGCACATACCAGCACTTACAACTTTCAAATTACGTTCAAAATAACCTAACTAAGCGAGTTCTACTTGTTAGATAAAAGATACTGAAGCGCCTGCAAGCAGCGGCGTCACTAACATATACACACAGTGCAACACTCTTGACAGAACTGTAGTCTCTATGTTAATACACAATACGAACCTCTATCGTATTACACAGGTCGATCTCTAACTTACAACACGGTACCTTCGAAGGAAAAATGAATCTCTAAGTTAATAAATCTCTAAGCTATTACACATCCCCTTTTTAAAGTAGGCATGTAATGATCTTGGAAAACTTTGTATTCATAGTCGGATGAATGGTATGGCAAAAGTTCTGAAGAACACATTTTTCACTACAATGAGTGATTTTTAAGGGTGAAGGAATTGAGTATTACACCCCTCTTACAGCCTATAACCTTCCTGGGAAACTGAACATTTAGCAAAAAGCCCTATCACAATCAGATGAACATTGCTAAATTACACATAAAAGGCAGCGCATAAAATACAAACAAACAAACATTGATTTTTATATATTAGATAAATCTTTCATTATGCAGAAAAAAAATGAATCAAGGAATTATTAATTTTATTTATGGATACCAAATGATATTTTGGTCGCCTACTGTAAACTGTTACACATGTTGTCAGTTGCAGTTCTGGCTGATAAAGTATAGTGTGTAGTGGTTTCTGTTCCAGCCTATGATTAAGACATTCTATTGGAACAGTATAAGTAAAGGGTGGCTCAAAAAGAACACATGGATTTGAGTTGAGTAGTATACTTCTACCACTCGGTGGGAGTGGAATGTAGGGGTGTGGGACCTCCAGTTTCAATAGCAATGGCTGAGTGGACTGTGCAGCATCACGTTTTCGCTGTTGAACATTTTTTCAAAAGTAATGAATCTTTTGTCACAGTTTTACGGCTTTTCCGTACACAGTTAAATGTTCTGATTTTTCCATTTTTTTTGGAATCAGGAATCAAGTCAGGTTTCTTACATACTAATAAAACCCCTATTTTAAAAATACAGACAATGAAACTTACATTTTATAAAATGCAATATTCTAGTTAGTTGAGGTAAACAAAAACTGTCCGTCACCTAATTGTGTTGTGTCAGTCAACCCTGTGCATGTTTCCAGATTCTAAAATTCCATACTATGCCTTACTGTGTGGTTTTTATTTTATTTGTATAGGTTAATTTCAGTACCGTACGTAACATTTTAGTTTTACTCGTATTTCAACGGGTCTATCCCTATTTATATAGGTTATAGTAATTTCTGCAGTGTTGTCAGTGGATAAGTGTACTTCTAATTAAAATAGAGCCAGTAAATATGATGGCTAAGAATAGAGGTATGAAAGAGAAAAAAATGATCACTTTTACACTCTGTGCTCTGCCAGTGAAATGTCTGTTTAAAAAGTAGGCAAGTTATTATTAAATGAATTAAAGCATTTTCAGAACTAACCACTTGATTATAGAGTCCCTCGTCCATCAGGAGTGCCAGGTGTACTTTTATTGTTAGATATAACTTTTGGTGTGCGACACCCTTCAGTGAAGAACTGCATTAGTGAATAGGTTAAAAGTAAGAGATCTGTTTAAAGATGAGGTTTGTTTGTGAAAATATTAAGGGGAGATTTCATTTATTGGTTCAGACAATAAAAATGGTTTCACAGTTATCATTATTAATCTATAGATTCTAATTAGACAATTGTTAAATAAAAAAAAAATTATCAAATTCGTTGAATGAAACTTCAGTGACCTTGGTCGTACATTTTAGAATTTTGAAAATGGTACAGGTGATGTAAATGTGGCAGATTAAATTAATGCTAAATTGTAGACCAAGATACTAGTTTAACTCATTAACTGAAAGTGACACTAGATGAAATGAAAGTGATTCAAAAAATGTTAATTGTGAATAATACAAGAATGACTTTGTAATTGTTATTTGTTCTAGGTCTCCACGTTCGAGAGGTCCAGAGCGAAATGTATCTGCGGAAGGAATTTATAACAATTCTCAATTTATGCACGCTATAACAAGTCATATAGGAAGCACTGTCCAGGTAAATCATTAGATCTTGTGTGTAGCCTTCTAAACAATAGATTTAGTAATGTGCTTGAAATTAGTTTTTATTATAAAGTTTTCTATAATTGTAAGGATTTTTGTTTTAAAATATGATTGGTAAAATTTTTTAAAGAGCATTTTGAATAACCATAATTTTTAAAACATTTTTTGAAATAGCTATACTACTAGACACTTGGAAGCATGCCAAAATTTTAAGAATTATTTCAATAAATTATTAAAATTTAGAGATTTTGTGTGTGTGTGTGTGTTCATAATAGAACCTAGAAAATGTTTCTATAAGCATTTTTCAATGTTGGGCTAAATGATTTGTCAAAACAAAAATTGCAGAAAGATGGATGAAAAATAAAGCAGTATTTCGTAAAGCAGTTTCATAAACTGAAAAAGAAATAATATTGAAATAATAGCCTTTTAATAAATATTTAATCATAACAAACATAACATAAGCTACTTAAAATGTTAAATGTTAACCAAGTGTATATTAATGTTTGTGTTTATACAATGTGGTATTTTTTAAATATAGAATGTAAAATGTTAAAACATACCAGACTATGCTATTAGTGAAATAACATTTATTATTAAAAATCTATTTGAACTTTTACCATTATTTATGTGTAAATAAGTACTATAATTTATTGTGTTTAAAGAAAATGAGTCAACTCTCTTTATCATATACCTAACCTATTGCATGTACCTAATTTAACCTAACTAAAAGTCAAAACATGTATAAATCAAAATAAATTTTTGATTTATTTTTGATCAAATTTTTGCTATGTTCTAACATAGCATGTACAATAACATTTTTTTCAAAATTAAATTTCTTTTGAAACAATTATAATTTTTTGAAAATCTCATTTTATGTTGTAATCAGTATTAAAATCTTCATAAGTTATTATTTGAAATCTTGTAACATTCAAATTTTTGTACAACTTCTCAAAAATTGTACAGAGGTGCATATTTCGTGGTCTCAGATTTGGGTCGTATTATGATAGCCACTAAAATACTCCATAGTTCATTTTCCATTGGATATTTGCTAGGCATTGATACTAGAATTAATATCTGTAAAATGGAAATTTTTTAAAATTTGTGTTCAAATAAAATTTACATAAACCATGTTCAGTGAATTTCTTATTGAGTAAAAAGATTCTTTCACTGTAGCATGATTAATATTTAATGGTTTTGAATTAATTATTAATTTGATGTTTTATACCTTTAGTAAAACATAAAACTGTATAATTATATCAACGTGTCCATTTCCTAACTTGAACAGTAAGTAGGAATACCAACTGTACAGTTATGTCTACAGTTTGGTGTGTATCTGCATACAAATATACGAGGGCTGTCTAGAAAGTAGGTTACGTTCTGATCTGTAGATGCTAGGGGCAGGGATATCGTGGCCATCTTGGTGTCAGAGCGTTCGTCTGTTCAGTGGCTATCCGGCCGTGCTAATGAGAGGTTACTGTTGCTGCTCATTCCCATACAATACTAGTTTGAAATGTGCACCACTATTGAATATCCCGCGATCTGTGAAGTGCGGTCAATGAAACGGTTTTTGTTGGCTAAGAACAATAAACCAATTGAGATTTATCGCCAACTCTGTGAAGTTTATGGGAACCATGTGACCACTGAAGCCGGAGTGCATCAATGGTGCATGAGGTTTAAAAATGGCTGAACTAATGTGCACGACGAAGAACGAAGTGGACGGCCAAGCATTGTGACCAATGAAATTGTCTCTAAAGTCAATGAGAAAATTAAAGAAGACCGTCGGTTCACAATAACAGAGCTACCGCTTAGTTTTCCACAAATTTCAAGAAGTTTGTTGCATGAAATTGTTACACAAAAGTTAGGTTACCAGAAATTTTGTGCAAGATGGGTAACGAAAATCTTGACTGAAACCCATAAAAATCAGTGTATGTCTGCTTCATTGACATTTTTGGACAGTTACGAAAAGGATGGTGACTCACTACTTGATAGAATCATTACAGGATACAAGACTTGGGTGAAATATGTCAACTGCAAAACCAAATTGCAGTCTATGGAATGGGGGCAGACAAATTCCCCCAAAAAACCAAGGAAATGCATGCAAACGTTGTCTGAGAGGAAGATCGTGGCGTCTGTTCTTTGGAACAGGAAAGGAGTCCTACTTGTTGATTTCTTAGAACTTGGACAATAAACTCTGCAAGGTATTGTGATACCTTGGAAAATTTAAGATCAATTCAAAATAAGTGCAGAGGAAAGTTGAGTTCAAAAATTCTGTTTCTGGACGACAACGCCCAACCACACACAGCCAACCCAAATCGAGAAGTCCTGGATGTTTTCAAATGGGAGGTGTTTCCATATCCACCTTACAGTCTGGATCTTGCTCCCAGCGATTATCACCTATTTCCTGCAATGAAGACCTGGCTTGCGTCACAATGTTTTGATGATGACTTGGAACTGGGAAGGCGTGACAACCTGGCTGAAGTCTCAGGCGGCAGAATTCTACAACATTAGAATTTCTAAACTGGTTCACCGCTATGATAAGTGTCTAAATTTATATGGCGACTATGAAGAAAAATAGTATTTTAGTGCCACTTTCAAATGTATATAATAAACATTTTTTATTGTACTTCGTTTTTTTTATACCAAAATGTAACGGACTTTCTGGATAGCCCTCGTATTTGTACTTTTTCAGTAGACCTTCTTCTAGCCCTTTAAAGACGTATTGACATATGTCTCGACCGATTTATGTGAAAAGGAGTAATGATGTTCTGGAAATTTATTGGACCAAGATTTGCATGACTTTACTTTTTAGTGTTTCTAAAACAGATGACATGACATTTATAAGTGTTTGGGCTATTGAATTAATTGGTTTGTGTGTTCTGCCTTCTAGGGGAAAGTTGGTGAAAGGTAGTGGTGACAGACTATAAATAATCTAAACATCTGTTCTTCATGCCTAATGTCAGTAATGTTTTTTTCTGTTTACATTGTGTAAACTGCTGTCATTAGATTTTATAGGCAACAATTGTTGATGAACTTTTAAGGTGTGAAAGATAAAGCATTTAGGTTTTCTTTCACACCTAAATCCCCTAAAGCGTGTTTTTTGTTGTAGGAAAATATTGTATTTCAATCCAATCATATTGAAAAATAAATGTAGTTAAAAAAGAATTTTAAAACATTTTTGTTGTTGGAAAACCTTTTGATTCCACAACATAATAATTTAAAAAAATTATGATAAGTGAAACATTTTTAAAACAAAATATTTCAAATTTATATTTTCAAGTTTTAACTAAACAGAATCTACAAGGCAACAAATAGCCAATTGCACTGAATGATTTAGGACCAGGTGAGCATATTGAAGTGTATGTGTGTGTGTGTGTGTGTGTTGTGTATGCCGCAAGTGCAAGTCGTTGGTTGTGTGTGTGTGTGTGTGTGTGTGTGTGTGTGTGTGTGTGTGTGTATGTGTGTGTGTGGTGGGGTATGTACACACTGTTTTACTGTCATGTATTGACCACTCTGGACATTTCATTTATTATTTCCTGTTTTTTTCACTAAAACTGTAGTTTTTAGTACTCGTTGCCATCCAAGCTTATGTTTTTATGTTTTAGGTTACACTATTGAAACATCATGTCATGTGTTCCATATACACAAACTATGGAAATGTCGGACTAAAAAGTATTAATGTTAATATTGCATCATTAAATAATAAATTTAAGAACAATAAAAGAAGGTTAAATTGTTTCTTTATATTTGTTAAAGCAATTTCAGTAATTCATATATAGGGGCCAGTTAATTTAAATCATATTTTTAGTTTATAAGGTAAACTTTTAATTACATAAGTTTTGTTGTGGAATCTTGATAATTGTAACTAATTGGTAGTGAGGATAGTTTAGATTACAAGGTGTGGCAATTAATTAACCGGACTAATGCTGCTACCAGCATGCTACGGCAGGTTTGAATTTGTGAGATGATATGCACCGTAGATGACCTTCAACATAAAAAATAGACAACATCTAGAAAATTAGTAAAATGATCCACATGAAAATCGTTGTCTGAATGTCCGAGCTCTTGCTGAAATCTCAGAAATTAACAAAGAAAGTATGTGTTAGATTTTTGCATGAATTATTGAACATGTAGAAAGTTTGCACAAAAATGGTGCGAAAACTTCTCATTTCAGAGCAAAAGGAATTGAGAATGAACTTTAGAGCTGACCTTATAAACATCATTGATAATAATCAGAATTGTTAGAATGATTACTTGTGATGAATCATGATTTTTACCTATGTTTCTATATATATATATATATATATATATATATATATATATATATATATATATATATATATAAAATAAAAATAGACTTAAAATAAAATATATATAGACTTAAAATAAAAAAAAAATTACATTACATTACAGTATGTACTTTAATGTGATAATCTAATTTACTATGTATAAGTCCTGCTGCATGAACTCGTGTCAACTTACAAGGTCACGCATCTTTATTTATCCTGAAACAAACTGGTCGTTAACCTGCAGTTTTGTTTTGAAGATTAATATATTGTTGAGACCTAAATACGTAATTAGTTGATGCAATATGGTTCCAATGTTGCTGTTAAAAGTGATTGCTCTGAATGTTGCTGTTCAAGTGATATGATACCTTTACTATTTTGTAATATTCTTTAAGTTATAAAAGCAGTAAATTCTGTACAATATGTCAACTTTTGTCATTGTGGAAATGAAAAAAAAACTTTTTAATACTTAAATGTAAATAAATCTTTTCATATAAGTCAGAAGTTTGTAATTACACCGATGATTACATCCATAGTGTGACTTACTATTATGTTTTGAAATTTTTTGATTGGCTTCACAGGCATAAAACTTGGTGACTTCCGCTGTATATAACACAAATGTCCAAATATCAATATCCCTTATAGATGAAACTTGGCATGACTGTATATAAGAATTGGTGGGAACTATGTAAGAGTGGTAAAAGGCGGAAGTATCATGATGTTTGTGGATGTACAACTTCAATACAAAATTTTCTGGTATTGTTGCTATTATTATTTATGGAACAGGTTAACAAAGTTTGTGACTCCTGCTGTTTGATATCACAAATCTTCATGACAGATGACATTTTATTGTGTATAAGACTTGGTGGGAACTATGTAAGAGTGGTAAAAGGCGGAAGTATCATGATGTTTGTGGATGTACAACTTCAATACAAAATTTTCTGGTATTGTTGCTATTATTATTTATGGAACAGGTTAACAAAGTTTGTGACTCCTGCTGTTTGATATCACAAATCTTCATGACAGATGACATTTTATTGTGTATAAGACTTGGTGGAAACTATGAGAGAGTGGTAAGATGAGGATATAATGTCGTTTGTGGATATACCACTTTGTGATTCATTTGTAACATGACAAAAAGCTTCGTGCAGTTTTTTCAGTTATTGTAGCTGGAATTATTTATGCTTACTGCATTTGAATCAATGTTCAGGTTATTAAAGTTCCATTGTATTTGTTTCAAATGATATATTTTCATGCTATTAACTATGTTTTCTTGTTTGTTTTCTTTTTTTATTGCAAACAGTTGCAGACACAAAATGGATCTGTATATGAAGGAGTATTTCGCACCTTTTCTAGCCAATTTGAAGTCGTTTTAGAAATGGCTCATAAAATAGATCTTAACGATCCTGAAAGGATTATTGTAGATAATATTATAGAAAAGCTTATATTTAAACCAAACGATATAATACAGATTCAACTTGTCGATGTAGATCTTGAATTTGCAACCAAAGGTAAGTATATTAAGGCTTATAACATAATAGTACTTAGCATTAATTTTTAAGTAACACTTAAACAAGTATTACAGTAGATTCTTGCTAATTCGACCTAAAACAGGCACGGCCGGGTTGAATTAGCGTGAAAGTCAGATTATATGGAAAACCATAAAAAAGTATTGAATTGAATTTATTACATTAAAACTTTGAATTACATATATTATTACTAAATGTATTGTACTAAAACAAAACTGCACACAAAATCATTACATCAAATCGTCAGACTTGACGGAAAAAGTTTGTTTTTGTGTTTACCAACTGTTTGGTAACATGTTTTCTCACCGCTTCATCTCACAATCTCATGAGAAGTAAAATATGTTTTACCTTTTAGAAAACAGCAAATAAAAAAAAAAAAAAAAATATGGGAAATGTTACGAAACACAAGCAGAATGCACTCTTAAGGACAACTCTTCCAAGAATCTGAATTGGTACTAAAAGACGGAAATGAACGAACAGAGAAGGTATAAGGGTGGCCGACCCCTCTCTTTCTTTTAAAGAGAATGTAGGTCTTTGGTTGGGCGCGTAATTTGACACGTAGGTATAAAGGCCGGACACGAAAGTGGCGTGTGGGCGTTGTACATTCGGTTTTGCTACAAATCTTTTAAATTCCTTGAAATATTGTTCTTTGAGGCTAGGTCGGATAAGCGGGATTCTACATATAAATTAGTATCATCGATAATTAATTTGTGTGTTATAGACAAATATTACTTATTTAATTTTTTTGCCCCATTGAAAATCAAGATTCGGGTGTTTTGGTAGGATGTCACATTTTTGTTTTTTATATTGATTTTTTACACTAATAATTCACTATACTATTGTGACTTTCAAGTGATTTGCTAATGATGATGATTTAAAATTTTGTCTCTTAATTCCCAGAAAACAAGAAAAGACCAACCACTATAATGCGTGAATGTGGCTTAACTGTGATTTTTTAAGTGAGGTTACTTGCTGCATAAGAACTGATTTGTGCTGATCAAGCCATATCAGAAGAAGAATAGTGTCAGAAAATAAATATGTGTTTTATAATTATAAAAAGGCAATTTAAAAAAAATTATTTTCATTGACCCATTTTTGTTTGTAATTTTAAAATTTTATTTTATTTTGTTGCTATGGACTTCCTCTTTCAGTTACCCCAGAGATAATTGAGATTGTAATATGTTTAAAATTTGTTGTTTTTTAAATTTAGTATACAATCAATTTACACAAAGTGAAAATTTAATTATTGTCCTTGTGTTTCTAGATATTCACTTTTTTTATTTTTGTATATTTACAGGTGCTTTCCAAACAGATACAGGGATTAGCAAATTTAACGGTGTAATAGGAGAAAAAGAACTAGAACCCTGGGATGGCCCAGGTTATAACGGAGACGATTTAGAATTAGATGGTACAACTGCTGTAAGTGTTGTTAATATTTTATAACAATTAAATTGCATCCACTTGCTACTTCTCTAAGTTCTGTCTTTTATTATATTTTAGCTGACACTGTTTTTATCATCGCTATTATGATTGTTTACCCTTGGAGATGAACTTCTGATGTATAGGAAATTGCTAATTCAGCGAGAAAAATTGCTGATGTATTGGAAGTTACGAAAAACATTATTTTTTTATTTTAAATGTGTGTATCTCAAAAATTATTACTATTCGGGTAAATAAAGAACAAAGAACACATTGAAAAAAATATGAAAAAATTATAACTCTACAAAAAAGTACTACAAATATTTGTTACACAACCATATATTTCATCATTTCTCATTGATACTGGACTATGTTAGTATTAGCATTTGTTTGTTGTTCCAAAGGAAGTTCATTTTGGATCCTGTGAAGTTGACAGATTACTTGAGAAATGAATTTGGTGGTAAAATATTGAATTACAATAGTTTTATATACACAGTACTCATCTAACTTTTCAAAATTATGACAATAATATTTTTGTTAATTTTTGTGAGACAGTGTCCGATTAATGATATCAGATTGGTCTAAGGTGCTGTACTTGGCCAGTATCCTGGGTTCGAATCTTGCATCGGCCATTGATTTTTCTATACAACTCATTTAGAGTTTGCCTGTTTATGGTAGAGGGAGAGGCGACACCCACCATATATAAACTGTGGATGGTTCTGGTAAAGCTTCCAGTAGTACATGCATGTCCAATAATTTTGCTACTTTTTTCTCACTATGTGCTGTGTATGTCCACCGGAATATATTAATAATCATTAAGTATGTTCATTAGGCTTAAAGTATGTCCAAGATAAAAAATATTAAATTTTCGTCCATATAAGATAAAATCCATGGTACTTGAAGGATTAAATAAAGAAATCCTTATCTATATAACTTTAGGTTGTCGCTGACATCAAAATACATAGCTTTAATCCTATGTCCCTTGAGCTTTAACATGTCGACCTGATATAGGAGGTCACTAAAGAAAATCCATGATACTCTAAGTGTTAATGATATGGTAGTTAGTTTTGTTTGTTTATGATTTAATGAATTTTTATTGGTTATAATTATACAAAATTTATCTGTATTAATGTTAAATAATTAATTTGTACAGAAATTGTAGTAATGTAAAATTTACCTCCTGGCCCAAGAAAATTCTATTTAATTTTTCTGTTAAATTACTAGTTTTGACAATTTATATTATCATATCTGTATTATTTATTTACCAAAAGAAATATTACACAACATTCAAAATATAATTAACGACAATTAAACTTTTACAATAATTGGTATCAATGCATAGTATGTCTATGGATTTTAATTGTGAAAGTTTGCTTACTTGTGAAGTGTATTGTGAATATGTTATGATGTGTAATGTTTCTTTTATTATATGAGTAATATTAATCTGAAGATGACATAAATTTGTCAAACCAGTAATCTAATAGGGCCAAAAGGTAATTCAAATTTTAAATTAAATAATAAATTAACATTAATGGACAAACATTTGTCATATTACTGTGGGCTGTTTTACCTAATCTATCTAATACAAATTTTCTAACATTGGTTTATCAGGTTATCTTAAGTATGCATCAAATTACCTATTGTTAATTATCCATATGTTCTTATTAATACAAGAAATACATATTAAAATTTTGATCAATACATATTGATTTAGTTTGTTACCTAAATTTGTTTTTACAGAATGGATGGGATGTAAATGAGATGTTTAGAAAGAATGAACAAATGTATGGAGTAACATCTACTTTTGATACAACAATGTCAGGTTATACAATGCAGTTAACAAAACGAGACACCAAAGAATTCAAGTAAGTTACAGTTGTATTACCGCAAACACAGTCTACAAAGTGTGGCAATTAAATAACAGGACTGGTGTTACAAACATTTTATTGATTACCATTTACTTTTCAAAGTTTACTCTTCAATGTACTCTCCTTGTAGATTCCAACAATGCTCCATAAGAATTTTCCATTGCTCAAAAAGCAGTGCTGGAATAATGTTGATTGACCATCTGACCTTTGGGGATCCAGTAAACATACATAACTAAAAAAAAACCTTGAATTTTGGTTTGCTCATTTTCATTCTGTTTGTCATGGTGGTGGGGCTTTTCAAGTGCATCAAGTAGCTCTTTGTTTCGGGATAATAAGTAAAAAACCATGATTCATCACAAGTAATCACTCTGTAACAATTTGGAATCTTCATCGCTGTTCTTTAAAAGGTCAGCACAAGTGTTCGTTATTGATTCCTATTATTCTGGTGTGAGAAGTTTTGGCACAATTTTTGTGCAAACATTCTGACGGAACATTTTCTTCGTAAACTTGTTCAGATTTCAACAAGAGCTTGGACAATCAGACGATTTTTGCAGATCAATTTATCAATTTTCCGTAGTCATTTTTTGATGTTGAGGGTAGTCTAGGTCACAGATTGTCTTCGGTCATTTTACCTCCCTCCTCAAACCTTTTAAACCACTCAAAAACTTGTGCGTGTGATAAACATTCACTTGCATACAGTTACTTTAACATGGTATGAGCTTTTGTAGCAGTATTTCCCAGTTTGTTGCTCCATCGGAACACTTCACATTTTTTCGACAAGGTGCTAGTGCTAGGACTTTTAACGGGCAATTGTGACAACGAAACTGAGTGATGTACAATCAACTGTGCCTATCAAGCTGAGGATGGGGTATGCATTAACAGGCACAGAAATGTTTAAACTTCCTGCAACACGCTTGTTGTTTTCAGGTGGCAGCACCAGTCCAGTTAATTTTCACACCTCGTATAGTTAATTAATATGAACAAAGTGTAAAATGATTCAACATTATTTTGCATCATATTTGGAGTGTCTAAGGGGGGATTCACAGAAATTGCCATTTTGAACAGTTGCTAAGATCAGATTATTTTTTTAATTATTATAGACCTTACATAAAACTAAGGACCATCAGTAAATTTACGCTTGTTTCCATCTAACTAGACAATATAGTCTGTGACGCATATAGTAACAATAAAGTATGTTAATAATCATTATAAAATTTGACACGATATATTTTTTCTAAGGACTCAAATCCAGGAAAAATATAGAGGTTGATGGCAAAAAATATTTAAGAGTTCTAAGGGGTATCTTGCAGACAAAATTTTATTATTTTTTAATTTATCTACTTTAGATGTCATTTGAAACCATAAATGATTACTGATTCTGAAAATATATATAGTTTATGCACATTAAGAGTTCGTATTGAGCTACCAGACGGCTTCAAAAATTCAAGTTTTCATGGCCCTGTCTTCTAATTTCAGCATGTTAGGTCAATGAATCTATAAACTTCGTATACATCTAAACAAAACAAAAAAGAAGATTTTCTGTGATTATTCAATAATTTACATATTTGTGTACTTCTGGACTTCAATATAAGTGTGTTTTGATTACTCATCAACACATTATAAAAGGTTTTTTTTATGTTACAATGTGGTTAAATGCGACTAAATTATTCATATTAAGTTTTTCCATAATTTAGATCATATATGTTACAAAAGGATCACTTCAACTATATTCTTCAAGTGGTACAGTTCATAAGGCTGGGAATGCTGATAACACAGAAGTCAGTGGATCTATTCTTGATTCAGTTTTATGATTCTTAAAAAACAAGGGGACTTGAAGGTCAATGTGGCTAAGCCACCGGTCAGTCTGCTGTCTCTCTGAACTACGCACCATGGCTAAGCCACCGGTCAGTCTGCTGTCTCTCTGAACTACGCACCATGGCTAAGCCACCGGTCAGTCTGCTGTCTCTCTGAACTACGCACCTTAAGGTTCTAGTTCTAACCATGGTTACTCCTGTTGCTTTCCCCTTGCCATTAACACTGATCCCTAGTCCTCATTAATCTGATTCGTATAAAGTATGGACGTTAAGCAAAAGGAAAAAAAATCTTAAAAAACAAAACACTCAAGTTTACATTGTAATGGTCGATACTGATTTACAAAGACAAGAAAGAGGTTCTCAAAGACTTTCTATATGTAGTTTAAGAGCATGTGCTTTGAGGGAATCAAGAGTTTTTATTCAACTTATATTTAGTCTATATCTTAATTGGGGAGGAAATGTTGTTTAAAGAAAGTTATTGGTCTTCTTCGATTTTTTTTTTTTTTTTTTTTTGGTTAACGTTCGACTATCTATTGTGCACACTTGGGCTAATGCAGACGATGGAATGATTTATAGCGTATGAAAATGCCAAGCCCTGGCCGGGAGTCGAACCCGGGTCCTCGGGGTGAAAGCACAGTATGCTATCAACTATGCCACCGAGGCGGCTGTCTTCTTTGAAGCCTTGATAATTATTTATAAAAATAATTTAAAAAATGATTTATTTTATTACTGTTACAAAGGGTGAGGTGATAATTGTAGATTAAATGTCTTTTTTAAATGGTTTTAGGGATGCAGAAATGAAAGCTGCTAAAATAGCAAATGAAATTGAAAATAATCCTACTTATAAAGCAAGAATCGAAGTAGAAAATGATGAAGAAGAAAGGTTTGCAGCAGTTGTACGACCAGCAGATAGCAAACCTTATGTGCCACCAGCCAAGAGGAAAACTCCTCAAAATGTTAAAGTAGTTAGAAACAATGCCCCTCCACCCACAACGGTTAGCAGCAGTACACAAGTGTCATTTCATCATGTTCCTCCGCCTTTCCATACGTCTCAAGCCAATGGTTCTCAGTCGCCTAGTACTACTTCTGCCTATCCAAGTAGTCAACGAGAACAGAGAGTTAACGGTCAAATAGACTTGCCTGCCCCAAAAACACAAAGGGTTCCAGTACGGACAGGTAAAGTAGTATTCAGTATATAATATAAGTTGTTTATGTAGCTGTTTCGTTATGGAATCCTGCAACTGTTAGCTCGACATCGGATCAGGCCAAGTAAATATAATTTTTATTTTTATACGATAGTGTATGCAATACAAATACATATTTAAATTACAAAAATAAATAAGAGATAAATAATATAAACAAAATCAATTTAATTATCATTGAAGGTCTAGTGCATGTCCAGTTTTAATCATATTGTAATAGCATTATTCGACAAAGCCAACGGTGGTTGACGTGTCAATGAGCACAGTTCTGTCAGTTAGTCGGTTTATTTATTGTGATGCTACAGTGAGAAAGGAGTATATAATACAGTCAACACCACATCAAATTGGGTATATCTACATTAGATTGCACTACTAACAGATTGGTCACCACTTCTGTAGATCTGTTATAAACGTAACATTATTATACCCAATGTGTGGGCTGTGGATGTTTACACAGTTCCTTGTTTGAACTAGGGGTCTGCAGGGTCCCAAATGTTATGGGCCGGGTTGGGCCAAATTGAAAAGCCCGACTTTGTTTCGGGTCAAAGATGGTTCAGGCCAAGTAAATATTAACTTTTACTTTTAGGCAATAGTTTATGCAATACACATATGTATATATTTTCACATTAAAATATGTAAAAAACAATATATACAAAAAATAATTTAATTATCAAATATCAAGTGTCTAACCACTTACAGTCATATTCTATTAGTATTAATCCATAAAGCCAACTACTGTTGACCTGTCATTAAGCACAATATTATGGGTTAGTTTTATTTCTTATTGTGTTGCTACAATGAGAAGGGACCAAATGGTCTGTACATGTTTACAAATATAGTTTCCTTATTTGGCTGGTTAACACATTGCCTTGTCAAATAAATAAGTGAATGGACTGACATCGGTACACAATCAGTTCAGATAATCTGCCTGCAGATATCCTTTTTTCAGAACGGTATTGTTTCATAATTATTGTTTCACTAAATTCAAAAAGTTGTATTTTTTTCTGACAAAAATCAAATGAAAATATCAACACTATGATTGTAAATGAGAAATTCGATTTTACCATATTTTTTTTATTTGAATGGTATTTGGGCACTGGAGACAATTTATTTATTCACATTTACAATCGTGGTTTTGACTAACCAGTAACACACAGATTGGCTGTATTAATTCAGACCAACAGAGCCCGTATTGCATCAACCTGTAACGGTATTCACACAACTTTTGCTTGCCGATGTAATCGGCTCTTGGCGGTATTAACAACTTTTCTATGCCGTGAATCAGCCCGTGGAGGTATTCACACAACTTTTGCTTGCCGATGTAATCGGCCCTTGGCGGTATTAACAACTTTTCTATGCCGTGAATCAGCCCGTGGAGGTATTCACACAGCCCGTGGATGTAATTGGCACGTGGCGGTATTCAGTTAGACCAACAGAGACCATATATTACATTGGCCCGTGGCGGTATTTAGTCAGACCAACAGAGCCTGTATTACATCAGCACGTGACGGTATTAACACAAATTTTGTGCGCCGATGTAATCAGCCTGTGGCGGTATTCAAGCATCATTTAAAAGCTGATTATATCGAGTAATGGCTGTCTATGGATTAAATATGAAATGTGATTCATACCCGAAAAGCCCGAGCGCCGAAACAAAACCCAAACTAAAATTTCGGCTCGCAAACCTCTGGTTTGAATGTCGATACAGAAATACATTTGAGAACCTGTAGCATTCTGCAGATATTCTTTTTTCAGAATGGTATCATTTCATGGTTATGTCATTGAATTAAAAGATTTCATTATTTTTTGAAGACAGATCAAAAGAAAACCACTATGAATTTAAATGAGAGATTCGCTTTTACCACCCTTTATTCATATTACTTTACCAACCTTATTGAGATATTATTTTGATGCATGGGAAACCTCAATTTATTTATTTATCCACATTTACAAGCATGTTTTTTTGAGTAACTAGTAACATATAGATGTCTGTGTCTAAGAAAATAAGTTTAACCAACAATACTCTACTTAACTGTCCCCAGAGAACCTTACACTATTACTCTTAACTTTAACCAGTAAATCTCTGTAAATATCTGACAAGTAAAACTAAGTATTTACCAAACCAGTTTGTTTACAATAATTGACATATAACTTACAAAGGTAAACAAATCCTTGTATGTGGACAGGTACTTTAAAACTACATTTAACATTAAACAATGTTCAAATAAAGTTATCCTACAACATTTTTTTACATATTTTATATTCAACAAACACATCTATCAGCTTGTATTTATTGATTTATTTGTGTTTATAAAACCCAAAACCCACAGGTAGTCAGTTTTATTTTACTTTTTTTTATTTATTTATTTTACCATTTTTTCATCCTTATTTTTTTAAAGAGCACTTACTGAATGACAATAGTATCACATTCCGAAGTAGTAAATTTTATACATTCATTGCCCTTATATAACTGTTCACTTACTTCTTTACAATTTTGGGTAATATTACACTTTTATTCCTTGTCTTGCTATTTGAATTTATGTGTATACCTTTCAAAAGAGTAATAATGAAACAATAAAGACTCCAGTTGGTAAAGTTGCGTTAGTATTAAAGGTTTCTTCTCTGTTAAAAATTCATTTTTGTTTATAATATTAAAAATTCTATTTTGCAATATTTGGAGTAAAATTATTGTACGCTCCACCCCAAACTATTTGGTATACCAAACTCGCAATACTTTGGAAAGAAGCGTAATATATAAGCATTAACATATCATCAATCACTATTTTTCACAACTTATAAAATACAAAAATAAAGTATTTTACTTTTTTGATTATATATTCAATGTGTGTATCCCATTTGACATTAAAATAAAAAACAACGCTTAAATATTTATAATATTCAACTCTTTATAAAATTGTCTTTAATTTTAATCTCAACCTCTTCTGGAACACTATCTTTATAATTGTCAAAAGTAATAAAAACCATTTGGTCCACATTAAGAGACAATCAAGAGCTAGCCAGTCAGCTATGACCAAGTAAGATATTCATTGTACTGATAGTATCCTTCATTGTACTGATAATTTGAATTATCTTCAGATGAAATTATTGTTGTATCATCAGCATAAGAAATAATCCAGCCTTCATGGATATCATTTAAAAAATATAAAGTATAAACATCAAAGGTCCAGGTATAGTACCTTGTGCACCCATTGTTATTAATTTATTTTCACCCAGACTTTCATTAATTTAGTTTAACAGCTTCTTATAAGATCATTAGCTACACCCCTAATTTCCATATAATACAATTTCTTCGATAGAATGCCATGATCGACCGTATCGAATGCATTAGCTTAATCCAAAAACGTGACTAAAATGGGTTTACTTTATCTAACTTATATATCTATAAGTTGATTTAAATTATATCAAGAACAAAATATTATTTTGTATTTTGGTTACGCAATAGTTTTACATTTCGGTCATGCATGTGTAGTTTGTTAAACCTGTTTGTTTTGCTAACTACTAGAGTGCATTGTAGCCAGTTGTCTTTAACTTGTGGAGAAATTTCTATAAATCGTTTACTAGTAATTTTGAAACAATATCTTGTTTTCTATTGAAGAAAACTTTGTACAAAATGTGCATTGTTAATTAAATTATGAAGTGTGAATGCCAAATGTTTTAATTTCCTTCAAAAAGATGCAAATATTATTTTGATTCAAAAATTCTGTTGGTAAAATCGTCACATTTTAATGACCCGTTAACATTTCCCACGTTTAGACTTAAGGTGATTGATTAAACTGAATAAAGGGTTAATAAACTAAATGGATAGTTTGATTATGCAATGTTATATACAGTAATATTACCATATTTGGCCATTATTTGATACTTCATACAATGCATAAGCAAGCATAAGCTTGAGATCAATTTTTAATATAATAAAACAATATAAAATTAACTGTAAATATGTAAACCCTAAGATAAGAGAGCTTGAGAAACAAAAGCTGAAATGTTGAATGATTTTACAAAAATCGTAATTGAAATAAAGTTTTTCCTTTTTATTTCCATAATAAACTTTCCATCTTAAAAAAATATTAAATGTATTAAATTTTGATTTGAAACTCAGATTTTTTTCAGAATACTTTGTATTGTGTTAAATCATTAAATTCACATTACTAGAAACAAAATGGTAATGATGGAATGTGAGAATTTATTTGGTGGATAAGCTATCAAGGATTTAAATTAAGGTAATAAGTAACTTAATCTGTATTTAATGTTTATCATTAAATTATTAACTAACATTACTTCTTCGAAATTTTACTTGTTGTGACTAGACAGACAGACAGTAATTTTTTAAAGTGTTAGGTCCTACAAAGTTGGAATAATCGACTGAGCAAAGCAAGGTCTCTGTTTCAACTCGTCAGCATTTGGTTTGTGTTTGTTACACAGTTTTGGCCAAATTCATTAACCGATTGTTTTGAAATTTGGTATGAAGGTACCTTGTATAAATCTAGAACTACATATATGTAAGATTTTTCCACATCCATTTTGTTTTCAAGATAGCGGTCTCTGATTTAACAATGGTTTTGGCCAAATGCATTGAGTGATTGTTTTGAAATTTGGTATAAAGGCACTTTGTACAAAACCCGAACGATGTATGTGTAAGATTTTTTCCCAATTACTTAATTTTACGGTTACCAGTTAAGGTGTAAAATAAAACAAAAAAGTATTCAGAAATCACTATTTGAAAAAAAAAATTAAACTGCATAAATACCCATTTTGCTGTGTTACAGAAATAACTTTGTGCTGAGTTAATATAAATAAGCCTTTGATTGATGGGTGTTTGGTTTTTGTAGAACAATAACTTCCATTATAGTTCTTAGTTATCTCTTCTCAGAATGCCCACTCCCATTCCCTTTTCTGTCACCGCACCTAATTTAACTTTATGTGTCAATGTATTACCTAATTTGTTAGAGTATTAAAAAATTTAAACAGTTATAATATTATCGTGTTACATACTTTTGATTTTTAAATTTAAGAAAACATCATGTGTCTTTATATGCCAGTTTTAAATTGTTGTTTAAATCCTGTTTTCAATTTTTGAACAAATTAAAATGATTTCTGTAAGTTTCTGTTGTAAATGCTGATTCGCAGAGCCGTCTGCTCAGATAAGTCTTCTTTCTGGAAGACTCTTAATTCTTATCTGGGCCTACTTTTAATTTTTATTGAGACCTACTCTTTAATTCTAAATGTATTCATAAGAAACATTCCAAGTTGTGTCTTTTATAAAATTATTTGTATTGTTACTGTAATACAATTTTTTTAAGTTCATTTCACAATTACATAGATTATTTTAATATGCTTATGTACGAACCTGCTATTCACACTATGTAATAGTTTTCTTACTGTACTAAAATTAGCTGAGAAAAGTATTAGAGCTATATGCTATAAGTATTATATACTATATAGCATATAGTGTAGTGTATATTATTTATACTACACAGTCTACTTATAAAACCTAATTATGTAAAGCTTTATTAAGGGCAAGGTATTAATGCTTAATTTTGACAAAGAGCTGGATTGATCCAGAGCCTATTGTTCTACATTGAGAACTGACTTCAACTTGAACCTCATTAAACATATGTAAAACAATAATCTTCATGTTTTGCCAGTATATACACTTTACTACTGTGAATTTGAGTAATCTTATATTTATGGTGTTCATGCAATGTGCACCAATTTTATATTTGAATAATTGTAGAGCAGTGGTTTTAATATAAATTCAAAAAGAAACATAATCACTTAAATGGCTAAAATGATATTGCTAAAAATAATATTTATAACAAAATATTGTTTAAAATTAGTAACACACTTAAATGTTTCAGTTTAATTGTTTTATAACATATAATTTAGATTTGTTTAAACAATTTTCAATGCATTTTAGACACATTAAGATACATAATATAATTCTCTTTAAAAGAGCTAAAT
Organism: Callitettix versicolor; assembly: GCA_022606455.1. Classification (NCBI taxonomy): domain Eukaryota; kingdom Metazoa; phylum Arthropoda; class Insecta; order Hemiptera; family Cercopidae; genus Callitettix; species Callitettix versicolor. Next base: position 70,752,922 of record CM040182.1, on the reverse strand, counting down.
CTTATATACGAGATATATTTATTTATTTTAAGGCGAAAAGCACATTGAGGCTATTATTGCCTCCCTAAATGTAAGTGTGCGTGTAAAATGTTAGTCATAAGTGTAGTGTTGTAAGTGTAAATGTTTGTTAGACTCGGGTACCACGTCTAAATCCTCTCAATAAATGCAGCTAGTCTGCACCCCCAGCTACTAAGTGTCACATGGGGCAACTCAAGTCAAACTTTTATATATATTGACTTTATTTATAAAGTTTTCAACAGCCCCTCAAAATGTGTTCAAGGAGTTATGTTAGGATCTTCTATGGTGATCACACATGTATTTTCTAGGTTTAAGCTCACTGTGTAGGTCATGCTAATAGCTCACTTTTCCAGAGGAATTTCGCTTCGCTATTATAGGGTTATATGGAAACATGCAACGGATTCAAAAATGTTGCCGATACACACAGGATTAAACAAGGGTAGTCCCAATACACACACACTTCAAACTGACTAGGGGGGGGGGGGTTCAGAATACATACTGAGCAAACAAGGTATGGAAATGTCTTATCTAAAAACATTGTTGTAGGGCAAAAATAAAGTGATATTCTGAAAAGGCATTACAAGAAATGCAAAGGCATACAAGTGTGTGTTAGCGCAATCATGTTCACAGTTTTGCTTTGATTTGATTAAAACGATTAAAATGTATCACAAAAATTGATTATGATAATAACTTGGACAAGTTTGTTAACTAGTAAAGTTTGTTCAACAGTTTCTTAAGTGGTGGTCATTTTAAATCTTTAAAAACTTATCACTTGTCTGATTCTTCATAGTAGTCATTATTAAAAACTACATAAATTAGAGTTTGAATAATCAAAATCCTTTGAAATTAAATCATTTTTTGATGACAGTCAGGGTTCATTTTGTACTTTGGCTATAATGTGATAAGTTAAAAATACTTATATATGCAGATTTGAATGCTGATTGTCATGATGAAATCAAAATTTCAAAAAAAAGGTATGATAAAAAAAAATATTTTTGGAGATTTGCATATATTGTTTCACCAATAAGACAGCACACTTAAAATAAAGTGTGCCATAATTATTTTTTATTTTAAGATTTTTCAGAAGGAAACTGATTTTCATTGTAATTTTTCTAGGCCGAAGTTATTCCAGTTCAGAAACCCAGAATAGTGTTGCTCCCAGGTATCAAACAGCAAATGGATCAATTGAGACTGCACGGACCTCCTTTTCTCAGTCGTCTTCTAATGAGCCAACCATGAGCCCACCTGTTGGACCATTACATACAATTCCAATTCAACCTACGGCAGCAAGCCCTCCTCACACATCAGCCTTCCATGTACAACAACAAGAACAAGCCAAAGCGGCTGTTGTCGATCAGCACAACAATAATTCTATACCACAAACCACAATAGCACCACGAAAAATTAGAGGTATTCACACTTAAAATACTACAAGGGAATGTAGAGTAGCTGAACCTATCTTTTCTAGTTTCCATTACCTGCTATTTACAGTTAACACATAAGACAACCTTACACATTTCTCCTTGCAATATTTTATAATTTGAGAAAAATAAACAATATAATGAAAATAATAAGGTTATTAAAAAGAATTAGTTAATTAAAATTTTTGAATGCTTACTTGCATTTGTGTGAACTCAGAATAAAGGTCATCCCAATGCATGCTGTTAATTTGTGTTTATGTCTTAACATAGGGAAAAGTAAAAAACATAAAAGTTATCAAGAACTTTAAAAATTCATATTTAGTACACAGAATGAAAATATAAATCAATGTTAGATCCTGAGTTGGTCTCGTTCTTGAATTTAATTCCACAAAAGCACTTTCTATACAATGTCTGGATGTTGCAAAATCACGATACAAGAAAATGTTCTTCTAATCTATTATGCCTAAAATTATCATTTATTATTCTATACATTACGCAATTAAAATATAGTTGATTTTAAAAGGCAGTGATGAAGTTCCGTATTCCATTGTTTCTTGGAGAAGGTGACAGAGTCTTCTGAAGCATACATTGATTATTAACAGAAAATATTAATTAAATTAAATTCTTGAGAACAATAAATTAGAAAGTTTAGCTGTTTTCTTGTTTTACAATGACTTAATTGCAACAAAGGTTCTTTAACATTATGCTGATGGACTGAACTTGGAGAGATTATTGTTCTACATTTGTTGTTAGGCTGGGGAGTGTGCCACCTTTCTCTCATGTTGTTACATTTTTTAAAAAGATTTGTCACTTTTTGTGACTTCCCTCCATGAAGTTACTGCTCTCACATTTTGAAATGATTCACAAAAGTAAGGTTATGTAATATGAATTTGTAGCACAAGTTTTCTCGTACGACTACACTGTTCATTTCTGATTCTTCAAGATGAATATACAGTATTATAAAGGTAAGTTAAAGTAATCTTGTTTTTGTCTTCTTATTTTAATTGTTAGTTTCTAATTCTCCTGAATAGACTAATTTCACAAACAATGTGTAACTGAGGTATCCCTCCCTAAGTGTTTCATAAATTCCTCATCACTTAACTAATTAGTTTAATTTAATTATAATGGTTGACCATTTAATTTTAATAAAAAAAGGTCCAAACATGTCAATCATTTTTGTGGCTGCATGTTATTTTACAAGGGTTATACACATTACATACATTCCAGTGTAATATCTTTGTTGTAAGGTATAGAAATCTGATGTTTATAATGGTATAGTGGTAATGTATTTCTTTTTCATTTGTTTCAGTTACAGTGTTAAACACAAGTGCTGGTATGGGGTGTACCAGCAAACTAATTTATTAATTCAATATGGGGAAGAGTGAGTTTCAAAATGTCTGGTTTGAAAAGACATAGTAGAAAAGTGAAAGTTACTCTTTGGGGTAAAAAATATATTGAAACAAACCTTTTTTGTTTTTGTATACAATAAACATTAAACAAAAATGGTTTCGAACAATTGATAATATTTCACAAACTGCACAGTATAAGTCAAATTTTGATATTAATTTTTTTGGAAAACCAAGGAAACCTAGTCATTCAAACGCCAGTGACACTACAAGACTTGCATGGCAGTGGCTGCAGAATTGATATGGATAATGAAGACAGTTTGTGGCAACTAGTTCAATGCAAAAAGATTACAAACAAGGAATTACAGATCATTTCATTTTCGTCAGAAAGCAAGCATGAATCTTGCAAGAATTATAATCCGTTGCTGTAGGCATAAATATTTAGATTTAGAAGATACAAACACGTTCTTTTAACTGACTGAACTCCTCTTCCAGTTGCTGTTCATCATATTTCCACACACCAGAGCTCAGCTGTACATTTGGTGGCTGCCTGACCTAATACAATTTTATTTTATAAGTTGTGAGAGGGTACTTGGATCTGATGGCCCTAATGTCAATAAGTGTGTATTTAAATTGTTTGATGAAGTAAAAGATACAAAGAAAAACGCTTGAAGCATGTTGTTACCAAACCAGCAACTTAATGGGAGGGCCTTTGTCATTATTTCTTAAAATATATTTAAAGAAATGCATTGAAAAAGACAAGTATTATTTAGACAAGGTCATATAAACATACTGTGAGTTTCTTGAAGCAACCTACTATAAAAGCCAGAGTCGGTATTATAAAGTGTTTTATTGTTTAAAGTACAAAATAATATTTTCATTGTATTATTTATTTTCAATATATGAAATTATTATAAATGTTTTCAAAAAAGTAATAAATAAATAAAAATGAAGGGAATACAGGTACCAACTGGTCTCTAGCGATCAGTTTTGGTCAGTATGTTTAAAAAGAAATGATTTTATTTATAAACCAGAAATTTGAAATGTTTATTGTAATAAATTTTTTGATAGCTTATAGCACTCCTCACTGTGTTGTTTCTTGTAAGTTCCATACCTTTCTGGTTACAGAAAGTTTCAGAAATATTGGTAGTTCTTGCTTTTGTGATTGGTATATTTCAGGTTTAGTTTGAGCACATGTGATTGGTATATTTCAGGTTTAGTTTGAGCACAATATTTTTTCATTGGTTGATGGACATATGATTCCCAACATTTCGTTGTTTTATTTAAACAAGTCCCACTTTCTAATGCAGTTCCTATGTATTGTGCTTTTATTATAAATTTATATATTAAGACCTATTGCTGTTGCCTGCATGTACGTCATTAATTTAATAATGAATGTTATTTATTAAAAATCAATTTTTTATTAATATTATTATTGAAATATCACGTATATTACACTTGGTTCTGCTATTACAAACAATTTCACCCTTAAATTAAAATTAATGAAGTAAATTGTTCGTTATGGTCGTTAATTTTATTCACTGTTCTTTTACCTAAGTTTCTTCAATTAATTTTGAACTATCTTACATGTACCATGTGGTGGATCTGCTGCAACTGCCTCCCATGAGTCAATCTTATGATAGATAAATTAAATACTTGGATTAATTTCATACAATTTTTTGTTTTCTTTTATATACTAAATTTATACTTGTATATTATATTTTTGGCCAATGCATAAAAAAATTGAAGGGACTTGCATGAAACACTGCTTGGTCCGTATGTTTTAGCTTGACAAATTAGTCCAGCGAAATCATTCTAGTCTTTCCTTCAGAGGCATTTGGCTAAGTGGGACATCTTTGCTGCTCAGTTTAATATTATACATAAAGACATAAATTGCAGTAGCCACGTTACAATAGTGACATTTAAAAAATTAAAACTGAAGGGAAATAATATAGGTAATGAGGTAAATATGATGGTAAAATAATTAATAAGTTTTATGAAACAATAAAATGGTGAAACACTTACTGAGGTCCATATCCATATACTCCTTGTTTCTGGTCCTGTAAATTAATATTGACCGTTGAAATGTAAACTTAGTGTTTTACACATAAAATGCAGTACTCATATTTACTTGTACTTTGAAGCTTACATTGACATATATGAAATTGGCTAAACTATGAACAAGAATAGAGCAGCTGACAAGTACCACAGCAGGCTGTAGTACTTGTACTATTTGGTTTATACTTGATGCTCAAACATAAAAATATGGTTTTTGAATCATATTCTACTTACAAAAGTATAAAACTACACTATGAAATAAACTTCTGTATTTGTTAGTGAATTTTTCAGAACACATTTTTTCGTCCCAAACTAGGTTTATAAATTTTTCAAAATTGTTTTAACCCAATATGTTGAAATTAAAATAAGGGAATATGAAAAATCTTGGAGAGTACTGGTGGCTTTTTATGTGGGCTACTCATAATAAATAATATATATGTGTGTGTGCCCGCGCGCACATGCATGCGTGCATGGGTGTGTGTGTGTATGTGTATGTGTATGTTTGTATATTAATACTCGTAATAAATAATATTTTATGAATAGGACTAGCTATATTATAAGCTATATATATTCAGAATCAGTATCACTTCTAGTTCATATTATTATGCTGGTAATTACCCACATGAGATTAATACATTTTCTTGTCTACTATAAATAATAATTATAAAAATTAATTATTCTAATTAATTAATTATAAAAAATAAAAATACTTCTTCTCTTAATGCTACTACTATTTAAGTTAAGGTCTATTTTTTCACTTTAACTGCTTCTTTAAAAGACTATTTTCATGAAATTTTATAAAGTTAAAGTTGAAAGGTATTTATGGCCCATCTCACCTTATTCAAATCCACAATTTGGTTTGCGATTTTCCAATCTCCCCTACTAGGCTTAAACATCAGACACTCGCTCCCTTCCTACATCCCTTACCACAGAGTCAGGAAAATGTTCTCTGAGTAGGAATTCCAAGGTGTCCTTCCCAATTATTGTATACTCCCCATTAGGACCAACAAGGGTCCCCATAGGGTTCAAAGGGTCCAAGGCTAGAATTTTGTGAAGTCGTGCCCCCTGAGAAGTACGACTGACCTCCCCACAGAACTTCCTCAATGAGTCCTGTCTCGCCCTTTTTAATGCCTTATTATACTCGGTCAGGGCCCGCCTATAGGCCTCCCACTTACCGTAGCGCTTGGCCGCATTGAACAGCCTTCTAACGTGTCCCCTTTGCTTAGAAAGTGCCTGGGTCCACCATTTAACATTAACCCCAGCAACCTTCTTCATAAGGGGACAATTCTCTCTCATGAACGGAGTCTGCAACTATCTCCGCCAGTTTTCTAGCTGCATATTCTAATTCATGCGAATTACTTACCGGCCTTCCAAGATCCCTAAGAACAGTCCTAAGTTTTTCTTCATAGGCCCCCCCTATCTAGTACTTCTAGGATTTCGATAAGTATTTACTGATCTATTTATCACCCCGAGATCCATGACGATATGCCTATGATCTGACATAGACAGCTCTTTAGACATTACATCGACATGTGGCGGAATTCACACAACTTTTGTGAGCCTTTGTAATCGGCCCGTGGCGGTATTAACACAAGTTTTGTGTGCCGATATAATTGGCATATGGTGGTATTCACATAGCTTTTGCTCGCCAATGTAATCAGCCTGTGGCAGTATTTAGTTAGACAAACATAGCCTGTATATTATATCGGCATGTGGTGGTATTAACACAACTTTTGCGTGCTGATGTAATCGGCCCATGGCGGTATTCAGTCAAACCAACAGAGCCTGTATTACATCGGCACATGCAATATTAACACAACTTTTGTTCTCCAATGTAATCAACCCGTGGCGGTATTCAGTCAAACCAACAGAACCTGTATTATATCGGCACATGCAATATTAACACAACTTTTGTTCTCCAATGTAATCAACCCTTGGCGGTATTCAGTTAGACCAACAGAACCTGTATTATATCGGCACATGCAATATTAACACAACTTTTGTTCTCCAATGTAATCAACCCGTGGCGGTATTCAGTTAGACCAACAAAGCCCGTATTATATCGGCATGTGGCCATAGGCCTACTGTATTCACAGAACTTTTGCGCGCCAATATAATCGGCCAGTGGCGGTATTCAAACATCGTTTAAAAGCTGATTATATCAACTAGTGGCAGTGAAATTAAGAACATTTTAATTCTGATTTTTGTTTTAACTCAGGGCTAGCAAAAAATGTGATGGTTTCCCCATTTAACTGTTTGGCCCGACCCGACCCAAAAAGCCAGAGCGCCGAAAAAAAGCCTGACCCCGAACTCAAAAAAATTTGGTTCATAGACCCCTATATATATATATATATATATATATATATATATATATATATATATATATATATATATATATACACACACACACACACACACACACACACACACACACACACACACACACACACACACACATACACACAGATACACATACACACACATACATATACACAATCTTCCAAATTCACAGTTTACATCACCCTCACATTGTTGACTATATTTACAACACTATGTGATTCTAGTAGTCATTGTGTTAACATTCCAATTCCAAAAGAAAGGACATGGCATTTTCAAATCATTAAACGGTGCAATAAAAACAAATTTTAATTTGTTTTATATTTTATATGCAAAAAGGCAGAGAATGTATGTTTTTGAGTCTATAACTTAACAAAATTTTCTTGGGAAAAACCCCCAGATCCCCCTCTTTGTGGGTGGGTACTCCATACCCCTCCCCAGTTAGTCCCTCTCGTGCAAGTCCTAGATCTTCCTCTGCATATACTGTAGTTACAACGTTACACCAATAATACTAAATTTTATTTATATTATTTTTAAGTTGTTTCATCCATGAATTTCAGTGTACATATAATAGATATTTTCTGGCATTTGCTAACAAATCTTTTCATATAGTGTTTTATAATAAAATTCATTGAAATATTTAATATACTGTTGTAAAGAACAGGCTTTCACTAATAATGTACATATCAAAAATAGGTGTTTGTGACTTATATTGCATTCTACAGTTTATAGTAATTTGTTTCTTTTTTTTTAGGACGGGAGGAACAGTTATCCGATTTGAAAAAATTTGGATCAGACTTTAAATTAGGCGAGTCTAATTTGGAAGAGAAAAAGCAACACACCTTAGTTCCAGTTTCATCAGCAACATCAAACAGTACAGTATCTACAACCAATACGATAACAGGAACAAATGAACCAGAACAAAGGATATCGGAAGCGAAAGAACAAGTGAATGGAGAAATGGACAAAGTAGCTTCAACTCTAAAGAAATCAACACTTAATCCTAATGCAAAGGAATTCAATCCAAATGCAAAACCATTTACACCAGTAAGCAAATTAAAATTATATAATAATTTTTCAAAACCTCATTCAGTTATTTTAAATATTTTTTTTTGTAATCAGTTGTTTGTTTATAATCAGTGGTTGGACTAAACCATTGTCAGTAACACATCGACTGGCCAATCACAGCATCATTTTTGTAGCTTGCACAAATACTTTCACATCAGGTTTTTTTTTGTATTACAAGCCATAATGACTTTGTATATTTATTATTTCCTTTATATATTATTATTCCTTTATATTATTTATTCGTGTAATGTCATTTCCTTTTTTCAATTATAATTTTAAAATCTAAAAATGAAGACACACACACACACACACATATATATATATATATATATATATATATATATATATATATATATATATATATATATATATATATTATTATAAAAAAGAGAAAAATAATTTCTTCTTTCTATTTACTTGTACTACGGTAAAGTTTTTTTAATAGGCAAATAACAGTCTGAAAATGATGTTTTGTAGGAAGGACTAACAGTCATCTAAAAGATAAGTATTTAAAGCTATTCTGATGAGCGTTGTTATCTTATATGTCTGGATAACAGGCAAAGGATCCCCGCCTCCAGTTGCTCTAACCTGTAGCTCATTTCTGTGACAATGGTCGATTGAAGATGGATTTGCCCTCAAACATTTTTAAACTGTACGAATTGTGTAAATTGAAAGAAAGATATATTTCATTTTTGTAAAACGCCAATATTCAACGGAAAAAAAAAATTGTGATATGCTCATAAAATGACTCAGTATTACTGGCAGCCATGAAAGGTGGCATTGTAGGAAGAACTTACAATACCAAACCGACAACTCTGGTTGGAAAATTTACAATTGGGGTATCGTAAGGTTTTAATGTTTATCTTTTGTTGAAGCCACAAACTTATAATTGTATTTTTTGCAAATGTGAACTAGACATCAACCATAACACTGTTGTAGATTGGAATAACTATATACAAGAGGTATATACTGCTAAGTTAATAGACAATCCACTTGTAATAGGTGGTCGTGGTCTAACAGTAGAAATTTATGAATTAGTATTTGCCGAGCAAAAGTATAAATATGTTGGTAGAGTACCTAAACAGTAATGAGTATTTGGAGGAATTTGTCAAGAGACAAAAGAATGTTTCTTGTACACTGTTGAAACATCTGCGGCTTCTCTTATGCCTGTTATTATTGAATATATTGCTCCTGGAACACTAATCATTTCTGACAAATAGAAATCTTATAATGGAATCAACAGTGCTAATAAAGATATGACAATCAGACTGTCAACCGCAGTCAACATTTCCTATCCGGTAACTGGCTTGTACACAAATACAGTTGAGAGGATATGGGGCATGGACAAGACAACTTCAGGACAGGGCACCTAGTCTAAGGTGCACTAATCCATGATCTGCTCTCAAAACCTTTGATATGGCCTTTAGGTTACATAATTTCCACACATCTGGGAAATGATGGGATCACTAGGATAATAAATTTACGAACAAAAACCAGTCTGTTGTCACAACCTGTTACTAAACTTTATTGGTTACCTCTGCCTGAAGATTATCTTCAGGCCAACTCTAACTCATCACTTCATTCTTATATCTTCTTAACCCTTCTACCCTTTCGCCACTTCCGGTGCCGTTTTGAAAATCATTTGAAATTTCTGGACAGCTATTTGTGTGACTTAACGTGGTGCTAATGACTTCCAGAGAAAGCGAATCTGTTTGCAGGAGTATGGCAGGACATTTCTGCTTTTTGGCATGCCCAATAGTCTAAGTTTTCATACATGTATTTGGGTGAAATTTATGTTGTTTTATTGCAAAACTAATCTGAACTGCTTGTTTTCATTCATTTTTCACTTTCAGTTTCTATCCCTTCCCTGTACAAGCGAACGGAAGACGTTGGGGATATATAACAGTAATTTTCCCTTTCTTTTATTCTTTTTTTTGTGTTAAAAGTAGTATAATAAGCAATTAATATCTTCAAGTTACTTCCAAATGAATTACAAAATATAAACAATGAGTTCGCAAAAAAAAGAAAGTTAAAAAATGGGTTGCATCAAATTTATAGCAACTCTCAAGATTATATTTTACTTGAGTATAACGTGTGTGTGTGTGTGTTGTATATAGTTTTTTATATAGTTATTGTAAATATATTTTAATAAAACTGTATTTGTATTATAATTTCATAACATTTTTCTCACACATTTTTACACTGTTAAGAGCTCTTTTTTGTAAACTATTACTTTTTATATATAAAAACTTTATATAAATCAGTAACAAAAATGGTAATTTTATTAGCTAACAATGATAAACTGTATAATTTTATAACATCAGCTAATAATGAATGTAAAAGTTATCAATCAGGATTTAAAAGTGTGATTTAATGCTGGGCAGTGTATGTGAAGTTCTGCGTACTCTACAGTAAAAAGATTATTGAAAGCCACACATAGTATGGTGGTATCCCGTTAACGATTTTAATTTGTTCCAGAACTAAGACTGTTATCTGAGAAGACTACTATGCGAGTCAGCGTTTACAATTGAGATTTATGGAAAACATTTTAATTTGTTCAAAAATTGAAAACAGGATTTAAACAACAGTTTGAAAACCCACACACACACACAAAGACATTTTATTAAATTAAAAAATCAAAAGTATGTAACATGATAATATTATAACTGTTTAAACTTTCTTAAAAAACCCTAACAAATTACACACACAGTAAACGACGACGTACGAAGTAAAATGATGTATGATAACAGAAAAAGGAATAGGAGTGGGCATTCTGAGAACAGATAACTATGAAATAGCATGAAAGTAGTTGTTCTACAAAAACCAAACACCCACCAATCAAAAGCTTGTTTGTGTTAACTGAGCACAAGGGTATTTACCTCTAAGTTGTTTTTTTTTCAAGTAGTGATTTTTAATTTTTTTTGTTTTATTTTATACCTTATTATCTAATTAATACATATTCACCCACAGAAAATTTCTTTAAGGATTCCTTACGATTTTAGACCGTTTTTAGGAAACTATATTGTGATGTCATTACTGTTTACATTGCATTAGTCATATTGAATTTCATACACAGATTTACCAAGCGTGTTCTATTATTAACTACATGTTAACTGCTAATACATGTTAACACATTCTGACAGCCATTGCTAAGGTATGTTATGAGTAAATAAATGTTACGAATAATCCTTTCCTTGGTTCGTTCGTGTAATGAAACCATTGTTAAAATGGCGTCCATTATTTATGAACTTTGTGATTGCCTTTTTTGTGTTGCGTTCACTACCTAACAACAGTGTCAGTTAGGTTTTTTAGTATGTTTTACAAAAAAAAAGGGATTTTCTATCATTTTAATGATCAAAAACAAGTTACCTACTTTCACGTGGTAGCAATTTTGAGGTTATGTTACTTTTGTTTTCGATTTTTGTCATATTTCCAGTCCTTTCCTTGCATTTATATATTTTGAATTATTGCTTTTGGGCATGTAATAAAGAGTTTTAGTAAAAGAATTACAGCAAAATGGAAAGCAACATACACTGCATATTTACCGTACAGCCCTTTATCAGACACTAAACTGTTATGCAGCATTTTTCATTCTGTGAATGAGTTGGTGGTCTAGGTTGGCCGTTATTCAAGGTATCACTGTAGCTTATATGGCTGCGTACACTGCAATAAATAGATAATTGAATACCATACATAGTGGCTCATCATAGTTCTGCTTATACTGCAGTAAATAGATCATTGAAATCTATACATTGTGGCTCATATAAGTTCTGTATATGCTGTAGTAAATAAGTCATTAAAATTCGTTAATTTGTGGCTCATATGAGTTCTGTGTATGCTGCAGTAAATAAGTCATTAAAAGTCATACATTGTGGTTCATATGAGTTCTGTGTATGCTGCAGTAAATAAGTCATTAAAAGTCGTCCATTGTGGCTCATATGAACTCTGTGTATGCTGCAGTAAATAAGTCATTAAAAGTCGTCCATTGTGGCTCATATGAGTTCTGTGTTTGCTGCAGTAAATAAGTCATTAAAAGTCGTCCATTGTGGCTCATATGAGTTCTGTGTATGCTGCAGTAAATAAGTCATTAAAAGTCGTACATTGTGGTTCATATGAGCTCTGTGTCTGCTGCAGTAAATAAGTCATTAAAAGTCGTACATTGTGGTTCATATGAGCTCTGTGTCTGCTGCAGTAAATAAGTCATTAAAAGTCGTCCATTGTGGCTCATATGAGTTCTGTGTATGCTGCAGTAAATAAGTCATTAAAAGTCGTCCATTGTGGCTCATATGAGCTCTGTGTATGCTGCAGTAAATAAGTCATTAAAAGTCGTCCATTGTGGCTCATATGAGTTCTGTGTTTGCTGCAGTAAATAAGTCATTAAAAGTCGTCCATTGTGGCTCATATGAGTTCTGTGTTTGCTGCAGTAAATAAGTAATTAAAAGTCGTTGATTGTGGCTCATATGAGTTCTGTGTATGCTGCAGTAAATAAGTCAATAAAAGTCGTACATTGTGGTTCATATGAGCTCTGTGTTTGCTGCAGTAAATAAGTCATTAAAAGTCGTCCATTGTGGCTCATATGAGTTCTGTGTATGCTGCAGTAAATAAGTCATTAAAAGTCATCCATTGTGGCTCATATGAGTTCTGTGTATGCTGCAGTAAATAAGTCATTAAAAGTCGTCCATTGTGGCTCATATGAGTTCTGTGTTTGCTGCAGTAAATAAGTCATTAAAAGTCGTCCATTGTGGCTCATATGAGTTCTGTGTATGCTGCAGTAAATAAGTCATTAAAAGTCGTCCATTGTGGTTCATATGAGTTCTGTGTATGCTGCAGTAAATAAGTCATTAAAAGTCGTCCATTGTGGCTCATATGAGTTCTGTGGATGCTGCAGTAAATAAGTCATTAAAAGTCGTACATTGTGGTTCAAATGAGTTCTATGTATGCTGCAGTAAATAAGTCATTAAAAGTCATACATTATGGCCCATATGAGCTCTGTGTCTGCTGCAGTAAATAAGTCATTAAAAGTCGTACATTGTGGCTCATATGAGCTCTGTGTATGCTGCAGTAAATAATTCATTAAAAGTCATACATTGTGGCTCATATGAGCTCTGTGTCTGCTGCAGTAAATAAGTCATTAAAATTCGTTAATTTCTGGCTCATATGAGTTCTGTGTATGCTGCAGTAAATAAGTCATTAAAAGTCGTACATTGTGGTTCATATGAGCTCTGTGTCTGCTGCAGTAAATAAGTCATTAAAAGTCGTACATTGTGGTTCATATGAGCTCTGTGTCTGCTGCAGAAAATAAGTCATTAAAAGTCATCCATTGTGGCTCATATGAGTTCTGTGTTTGCTGCAGTAAATAAGTCATTAAAAGTCGTCCATTGTGGCTCATATAAGTTCTGTGTATGCTGCAGTAAATAAGTCATTAAATGTCGTACATTGTGGCTCATATGAGTTCTGTGTATGCTGCAGTAAATGAGTCATTAAAAGTTGTACATTGTGGTTCATATGAGTTCTTTGTATGCTGCAGTAAATAAGTCATTAAAAGTTGTACATTGTGGTTCATATAAGCTCTGTGTCTGCTGCAGTAAATAAGTCATTAAAAGTCGTCCATTGTGGTTCATATGAGTTCTGTGTATGTTGCAGTAAATAAGTCATTAAAAGTCGTACATTGTGGCTCATATGAGCTCTGTGTATGCTGCAGTAAATAAGTCATTAAAAGTCATACATTGTGGCTCATATGAGCTCTGTGTCTGCTGCAGTAAATAAGTCATTAAAATTCGTTAATTTCTGGCTCATATGAGTTCTGTGTATGCTGCAGTAAATAAGTCATTAAAAGTCGTACATTGTGGCTCATACGAGCTCTGTGTATGCTGCAGTAAATAAGTCATTAAAAGTCGTACATTGTGGCTAATATGAGTTCTGTGTATGCTGCAGTAAATAAGTCATTAAAAGTCGTACATTGTGGTTCATATGAGTTTCGTGTATGCTGCAGTAAATAAGTCATTAAAATTCGTTATTTTGTGGCTCATATTAGTTCTGTGTATGTTGCAGTAAATAAGTCATTAAAAGTCGTACATTGTGGCTCATATAAGTTCTGTGTATGCTGCAGTAAATAAGTCATTGAAAGCTATACATAGTGGTTCATATAAGTGCTGCAATAAACAGATTATTAAAAGCCACACTTAGTGGCTCTCCAAATGCAAAGTTTCTACTTTTGTATTTAATAATAGGATATTTATTACACTGGTTTATAATATATATATATTTTTCTGTTCCAACTTACACTGTTATTTTTTCAACAGCGATCGCCTAGTACTCCAACGCCTTCACGTCCACACACACCTCAAACACCTAGTTATGGACCAGGTCCTTCATTGCCAACTATGGTATTGCCTACTACATATGTTGTAACAACCGGACAACCTGCCTTTAATGCCACACCAAATCAGGGAAATCGATATAGAAAAGGTAGGTATATAAGGCAAATATTGTCTTATATTTTAATAATTATTGTTAGCCATATTGGCTTTTTTACCAAAGTTTTTTTCATACATACCAAAGGCTATGACAGTGATAATAATGAAATATATTACTATTAATAACAATATTGTGGAACTAAATATACTTTTATTTGTAATTATGTGTTCTCACTGATATATTTGTTTCCTGAGGTTATTTATTTTATTGGGTAGTAAAATAACACAAAATATTTTTTTCCAAAAATGGCTTCAGTGATTTCTATAAAATTCTGTTTAAATCTATAAAAAAAATTGTGTTCATATTTAAGAGACCCATGAGCTTTTTTTTGTTATTTTAAGGCAAAAGCACATTGAGGCTATTGTTGCCTCCCTAAATATAAGTGTGAGTGTAAAGTGTTAGTCGTAAGTATAAATGCGAGTTAGACTCGGGTACCGCGAGGGACGTCTAAATACTCTCAATAGGTACAGCTAGTCTGCAACCCCCCCCCCCAGAGGGGGTATCTGCTTATAGATATTGTACAAAATTTAATTGTATACATATATAGAACAGACCGCAAGTCAGTGTATATACCTATTATGGTTTGCGACTTTGGTGGCGTGAGTCCATGGATCAATAACTTCTATTTATTTATGTCTTTATCACCAACTTTTCCTTCATACAAACATTTAGTTATATAAAGAGGACCTTACAGGGGGCATAGAATGTTCATACATAGGTTGTTCCTGCACATACATATATTCATGGACACAATCAGGAGTGAGACAAACCTCACCAAATTATATTATTGTTATATTATACTTTTGTTATTATTGTTTGTTATATTACTTTAATTATATTATACTTTTGTTACAACGTAAATAATTAAAACAATATTTTTCAAATATAGTGATTATAAATTATAATCACTGTTTCTTAGTTATATTTTTTTGGAACTGTGGGACTGAACTTTGCTCTTTATTCTTTGCTAAAATACTATTTCATTTATTTAGTTTTTGAATAAAACGTTTTTCGTGTGTGTGCGCGTGCACACACACACACACACATTTATTTTATTCTAAACTGTTAATTTACATTACTTAATTATAAAACATACTTTTTTAGAATGACTTTTTTTCAAATTACAGCATTCAAAATTAAAAAAAAATATAAATATCAAATACCTATAGGTAATTTACTATTTACTTTTACTAATGTCATTGTATTTAATTAGCAAACATTTTTTTAAACAATATTTTTTAAAGTTAATCTCCTTTTGCTTCAAGGTTCCTAATATGTCCTATGGTCGACCTCCAACCTGAGTTATTTTAGTCACTGCTTTTAAAACTTTTACTACAGAGAATGTATTGTTATTTAACACCTTACTAAAATAGCATGGCAATTTCAACCATTTCTTAAACAAATTTTTTTTTTATTTGCCTATTACATCTTTCTTTTTTTTTAGTAAATATGTTTCTTGTGTTTGACTCCCTTTCCTTCCAATTTTTTATGGTGAACTTTAACCAGTCTACATATTTCATCCTAAAACGTGTGGTAATATATCATATTCTTAATTCCATTTTTCCTTTTGTAAGTCCTATTTATAATATTCACTACATCTAATATTTTAAGTAGTATCTAAATGTAATTACCTATTAGGACATAATTTAAGACAAGGGATCTTTTGTTAAAAAATTGTCTCACCACCATTACAGAATGACTGCATTTGTAATTAGTATGTTTTTTACATGGAAGAGATTTGTACGTTTTATTTATGTTAACACCCATCCTGTAATATGAAGAAAGTTTAAGGTTATTTAGTGCAGAGCTGAGGAAGTGTTATATCACATAGTAACGTCTTTACCAACTACATGAAATTTTCAAAAATTTTCAGAAAAATCTGGTGTGAGGGAACTATTATTCATAGTTCAATTTTACACTGTTACCTGCAGACAGAAAGATATAACCAATCATCCTTAAAAAAAAAAAAAAAAAAAAAAAAAAAAAACCTGAACAGAGACTTACAAAACACTTACAAGACAACACACAGTGACTTACACAAGACAACAGTGAAAACAAGACAACACACAGTGACTTACACTTACAAGAGCACTTTGTGCTCTTGGAGAAGGTCAAATTCACAATCTTGTGATCCAACCATACCTTTGCAGAATGTAAGAAGGAAATGTTTAAATTATTTTTTAACCTGTTGAAGAGTATTGATGTTGTAGAACATTACAATATCATGTCTGTTAAGGAACAAATTGAACAAACAACTTGAAAATAGTAATTTTTTTATTGGTTACAAAATTTCATTAGTGCTTAAATATTACATGACTGAAACCATTTATTAGACCCAAATTTCTTTTAAAAAAATTTAGATATATATTTTTTTAGATACGTTTTTTGAAGGGAATAATAAATACTTCCTTATGCCCGATACAGCAGATTTTGTGGTGCAGTGAAATTGAATTTGAGTAACAATGAAAGAGTGTAGAATACATGAAACAGCTAATGATTGAAACAGCTGTTGAAGTGAATATTTCCTTATGCCCAGTACAGCAAATTTTGTGGTGCAGGGAGTGCAGATTAGCTGCACCTATTGAGAGGAGTCAAGATGTCCCTAGCGATATGTGAGTCCAACACACACACACACACAAAATGGAAACACTTCAAACTTACATCCACACTTAGGGCTTTGCTGTTCTTGTCCTATTACATCTGGGGGTGGCAATTCTACTTGGTTTTGTTTGGTGGAGCAAAGTATGTGGACCCTGTTGTATACCTATCACTACAGATAAAAATCTGATAGGGCATGTTACGGAACTGAAGAGCTTGTATGCACCTGGCATGCACATGGGTGTTTGCGTACCACTTTTACTTCATCATAAGCAGATTCCAGTGCTCTTGATGAGCTCCAGAATCTTGTATTAGATGTCCTTGTTGAACTCCTGATCTGGTTGCTGAGGTTCAAAGAATCTCCCCTGTACCTCACACTCGAGGTGTATATGTGCTACACTAAGGCGGATATGTAACAAATACCATGTTATGTAGATGACTCTGGATGTGGCCATGTCCAATGATCATGACACAACCTATCTCTGTGACCTCCTGTTAAACTGAAAAAGTGTTGTTTCCCCAATTGTTGACCAGGGAATTGCTTCCATCGCTTGGTGTGCTCTTTCCTAGCCCATTTCCTTTCTGCATCTCTCACAGTTTGCGACTAATACTGCACATTGGCTGTGGTCTTGTAATTCAATCAGCAACTCCTTTTTTGGCCATCATGTCTGCTGTCTTGTTTCCCTCAATCTTGCAATGCCCAGGTACAATCCCAGTTGCACCATATTAGCATTTGACAGGACACACAGAGTGCGGAAAGAAATCCATACCAACTTGGGCGAGATTTCTACAGAGCTGAAAACATGTATCGCCACCTGACTGTATGTAAGTCCTTCCTCTAATACTCTATGAACACATGTTTGAGATTACACAGATCTCAGCCTGTAATACGGTGAAAAGCCTTCCTAGGCTAACATTAAATGCAGCACCAGTGGTTTCACAGTATCCTCCATATCCACACTATTGATCATGCAGTGATCCATCTGTGTACCAGACAAGCTGACCTGGATGTACCGCTCGCTTGCCGTCTTCCCAATCTTCTTGTGAATGGAGAAGAATTGTGAAAGGTCAAGTACTGACATACTGAGTGTGCATGCTTTCAGCTAACATGTCCAACACTGAATCTTTTAAAATTTTTTTGACAATCTTGGTGTGCCCCACCTCAAGGATTCTCCCCCTGTTCACCAAGGTTATGAAGCCTATAGGCAGCATGTCTCTCTTCCAACATTATGAATATGTCCAAAAATGGCAGGTTTAACAAGACTTCCAGAGCAACTGTAGGAGTGATGTTATGTGCGACAGTGACCAACATGTTTCCAAGCCACTGCAAGCTTGCCCACAAAAGAAGAGAAAGAATCCCCTCTGTGGACAACCTCGAGCCGCGCCACACTGATCTCCAGTCTCCCAGTCCAGGCAAGATTGCACTTGTCTATAGTGCAACATAGAGTCTATCCATCTGCACACAAGAGGATTGACACCATGACTCATGTTACCAAAGGCACCCTCAATATGGTGCACATTGCCATCTCTTTCCTAGCAAGGGCATCCTCAACCCTGTCTACCAACTGGTGTAAGGTGGATTCACAGGACTTCCCTGGCTGGTATCCGGTGAAGCGAATTTCCATATAGAACCCACTTCTGTATCTATCTATCTATCTATTACCCTTTCCAATGTTTTTAGTGTAAACGAAGAAGACCGATTGGCTTAAAGGCTTTTCAATGATCACGCTTTGGAATGGTTACGACTACTGACACTACAGGCACGCGGTATATAACCACATGCCACACTAGCTTGGAAAACTTCACATAGGCAGACAAAAAGAAAGTCTGGTCCTGTCTGTAACAAGGAAGGAAAGATACCATCCCTTACAGGTGATATAAATTGGCTGAATTGTTTCACATCCATTTACTCCATTCTCCCTGTCAAGCATGCTGACAATGGCTTCAGAGCCCAGGCTTCTTAGTTGACCCGTGTTTTAAGGTTCACCTTGGTTGCTCGCATTACCTCTGCCCTGTCACTGGCCCACAATTCCCTGACTATCCAGCCTTGTTGTCCCAACTTTGGCCTAGTGGGCTTATTGGAACAGGCTACATTAAGAGTACCTCTCTCCAAATAACACCCTGAAAATTGTGGGAGAGAATCATTAACAAGCTTCTGGAATGCTCCCACTATCTTCATTTGCAAGCTGTTCCCGTGCTCCTTAGTCAACTTTTGACTAAGGTAGTCTACAAGAACAATCGCTACCTTCCTCAAAGATAAGGTCTCACTGAAGGTTTGGGCTTGTGTGGAGGTATGATGTCCTACTTACCTCACCCTCTCTAACAAAATATACAAAAACGCCAAAAATTTGCTAAAAAGGTCTCTTTCGGCTACATCAAATAGGTTTGATAGTAGTAGTGGGAGTATTAAGAATCAGGGAGACAAGGAGATGAATGCTATTTGAGGAATATATGTTTCCTGGTGCTTGATTAGTAGCAACAGTAATTCCTATAAAGCACTGTTTTGTCATGTTTGTAGTCCTTAAGATCTGCTTTAATGGCCATGACTAAACACTTCACTTCAGTTTAATGTAAATACGTCCTGAGTACTTTCACAAGTGACTCTTGCTAGCTGTTTAAGTACTCTCATCCTACTGACAACCCTCCTCTTTACCCATTTGTTATGGTCCCTCCCACCCAGTTTATGTGCTACAGACTGTTCTCTGAAGGAGCCCCACTCTAGTTGGTTTTTGTATCCTGAACTTCCTTTGTAAAACTACTTGTAAAACCTTTGCCCATCTCTGAGGAAGGAACTTCATGTACTATTTATAGCTAAGAACTTATGCTTGCCAAAGGGTTAATAACTTACTCAAGGAACTTTTTCCACAAGATTTAAAGATTGCTAAAATAATCCCAATAAGTAAACCAGAAAAAGGTCTACTGAAAATACTGTAGGCTTGTGCTAATTCAACATGTATAGAACATTGCCACTGCTGGATTATTGAAAATAACTGATAAGTGGAAAAGAAGAGAAACACTGGTTATTTCATACTCCAAATTAAAACTGAAGCTTGGGGTGATCCCAATGTGGTCATGTAGCTTAATAGCAAATGCTGTTTTTAAAACAATCTTCTCTTCATCATTAATGGTCTTATCATTTGTAGCTACATTGTTATAAAAGTAAATTCGTATGAAGACCACAATTGCGTCCAGGAAGAAATAGTTGTTGTTTCTTATTAAGACTGTGCAAGCATGAAAACACCGACTTTTTAGGTTAAGCATTGAGTACAGTCATGCATCGAGTATAAACATGTAATCTTAGCAGCAACTTTAAGAATACGGTATTGTTTGTGGGACCTGGAAAACACACACACAAACACACAATTGTTTAACGTCTATATTTATACCAGTTGAGATGTGTGTGTGTGTGTGTGTGTGCGCGTGCACGCGCGCACGTGTGTATATCAAAATCTCAAGACCTAATTTTTCACAATCCCATATTACTATATACATGGTAGTAATTAAAGATGAACTTTCAGCAAGACAAACAATTCCAATTTTTCTTTCACAGCTTAAAATATCTGTTGAAAACAATGAAAGTCATTCTTAATTTAACAACACTGACAAAACCATAAATTGTAGAACTTTAAATTTATGTAAGCAACAAAAATGTCTGTGAAGTTAAAACTGTACTCGCTGACAAAAAGAGGAGTTGGGGCGAGAATAAGGTAACTATTTATAAAAAAGATATCCATATTTACAGCATGGATCGGGAAACACTTTGAGGGCCAGTCTCAGAACTCTTATAAGTAAGGTGAGCCAACTATATATTTGTTAAAATTAACAACAATAATATTTTTAAGTAGACATACTTGACTACCACAAATTTTAGGTTTATCAAAATGTAAACTAATGAAATAGAGTTTTGCTACTTTCAAAATTTGAGTTCAGTAAAAATGTGAAAAAAATTGTTTTTTTAAACAAAATGGATTAGCCAAATACAGTTTTGGAAAAATGGTCATCATTTCTCAAGTTTTTTTGCACCCTACTTGTCTTTCTTGTTTACATTTGAGATGTGTAAGGTGGCTGTTGACCACGATATGAAATACAATACAATATTGACTAACTGTCAGTTTAATTCTGTTATCTGACATTTTAAACAGTTTTACAAAGTAAATAATTTGCAATAAATAAAAGTAACCTAAACAAACAATGAAACTGGTCACAACTACAGCAGCATAGATGATTGCAGCTTGCACTAATTCCTACCATAAGGAAATATTGATAATGGAAAAATAAACAATCTAGTGGAATGGTTTAGAAACACCTCAAATAGTATCAAGAAATTATGAAAATGTGCATGAATGTATCCAATGAAAGATAAAAACTCACAGTATGTTGGATAATACCATTCAACTTATAAAGTTGATTATGTAACAGTCATGTGAGTACTGTTAAGAGGCATGCATAGTGTGAATACTTGTCAGAACATTAAGTATGGATAATTTACTGTATTAAAGGCCTATTTATGTAAATTTTGTGTAATAAATAATTAGAATTAATAGAGAATTTAAGAGTTTTACTACATTTTCGAAAATAATAACAGAACATTGTGCTATAAACAAAGTTTAGTACTGTATGTTATTTTTATCCATCACCAAAAGTATTGGTGGTCTGTTGCGTCATCCTTCACAGGAATATCACTTAGTGTGGTCAGTGTTAGAGAAGAAAATGTACTGTAAGATTAGTTAACACTTGTTCCCTCTGAGAGATATGTTTATATATTTGTATACTTAATAATATTACTTATGAAATGTTACACTATTTATTATCAGAATTTCTTGATAATATGTAGGCTATCCCTTGGGTGTACTTAATTAAACAAACTAAAACATTCAAGAAATAAACATGAGTGAATAAAAACCATGTTATTATATTTAAAAAAAAATATTTTAAAAGAATTTTACTATTTCATATCATGTTGTAGGTTATTGAAATATTTTGGTCCATATACTAAAAATATTTTGTGTAATTTGCATTTCTTTACTTTACATATTTGAAAATTTATTATTGCTTTTAGTACAGTGAATTAAATTCATAATTCTTATTTATCCATTTTATAGGAAGAAAGAGAAGTACTTATTCGTATATTATGATGGGGTTTTTAGTGGTTTAGAGTCGCCTACCTCGTATAGGCTACCACAGTTTTAAAATTCAAATCTCTATGGCGAGGTTGTTACAAAGTTAACAAAAGATAGAAACACATCACAAAACTACAGAATTACACAGTTATATTAAATGTAAAAGGATACAATTTCTTTTGGCCAAATATCAGTACCGTGTGACGTGTGTCATTTCAGTATAGACAAAGGAGCAAGATATCTGACCGATATAAAAACTTTAACAATCACTACATTTAATTTTTTATATACTATTTCTATCAAAGTTGTTCCCATTTACTTGTAACTTTTTTTTTAGTAAAAGTGGTAGTTTGAGATGTTCTGAAGGAAAATTTTATATTTTCTTTGGCTAATTCTTTTTTTTTTTAGTGTATGACATGAAGTTGAATCGTATTCTATTGACATAAATGTTTGTTTTTCAGGAATGATTTAAAAAAAAAATTGTTAATATGTTTTGCACTGAGCCTATCAACATTTGAACTCCTATATCCATTAGAAACTGCAGTGTACTTTTTTGTATTTACTTAATTTTCTTAACTGTTTGTCCAAAGGGGGTCGCTTTAATCTCTGTACCAAATTATTGTATGCTGCCATTTTTGTATTGTATGGACGGTGGGATGAAGAATGTATTGACCGGCTCGTTATGGTATATTTCCTATAAACGCTGAACTTAAGACTGTTTACTTTTGAAATTGATAGGTTTAAGAAATTTAAGGTGTTATCAATTTCTTCTTCCAATGTGTAATGGAGATTCGTATATATTATATTCAGGAAATTATTAAGATTTTCAAGTCTATTATTGCCTTGGCTGTGGGTCTTAGTTATTAGAGACCACTGTTTCACAGGAAAATATCTTGGACTGAATTATTGTTCCACTTTGTACATTTTTTGTCACAGTTCAAATGACAATGTCACATAGGCCTGATATAGCATCGCAGATGCAAGTAGCTGCAGCTACAGGACAGCCTCTGCTAGCGCCCGCTCCAATGCACACACAGTTCACAGTGCCATACTCACCACAAGGCCACATCCCAGCACAGCCCTACCAACAGGTAAATATATGTCCTTGTCAAAATACCATATTTACCATGATGCAGGTTAGATTACATTCTACAAATATTGAGAATATTGTTGAAGAAGTGTTAATAAACTGTGGAATAACTGACTTGGGCGACTACCCTGCATGTATTATTATTATTACTACCTGTTATATTTTGTAATAAACACAAATTTCTAACTTTTTTTAGATGGTTCGAATGGTGGCACAACAAGGCGGAGGAATGGTGCCTTTAGTTCCCTCGCTGAACTATCACCATGACTCACCGACACAACAAGCACCGCAGATTCAATACATGAGTCCGGCAGGAATGGCTCCTCCTCACCCGCATCATCCTCATCATCATTCTCATCCGCCTCCAAATACTGCTCCTTCTCCTGGTCAGACGGGCGGACAAACACCGCAAGGTGTACCGGGACATTCTTCATCGGGTGCTTACCACCATACTCCTCAGTCACCTGCAGGCAGTTATCCACAACCTCCTCCACCGCCTCCCCAAGGACCGCATCCGCCTAGTGGACCTCCAGCGCATACATTCCCTATTATGTGTCCAATTCTTCCTGCACCACCACCACCTCCGGGTCCGCATAACCCTCATCACATGATGGCTGCTGCCCAAGGTTCGATGCCACCATATATACACCACCATCACCAGCACCAAGGTGAGTCAGAGACTAGACATGGTTATTATATGTTTGTTACTGTATGCCCTTATTCTTATCAATATGACAATTCAAATTCGTCATATGATGAATTTAATTACTTTAATATTCCACAAGAACATTTGTCTTCATTTAGTTTTCCAGAAAATGACTTCGCTTTTACGTATGGAACCCCGTACAGCTATCAATTCAATTGCGATTTTCTTCCTCAACCGACTGATTTTTAGTAAAAGTAGTGATTTAGATTTTTTATAGTTTATGAAGATAAAATATAAATTCAGTCAAATATTTATAAGGAATTTAAATTATTTCAATGTAATTTTTTTTCTTAGTAGGTATTGCACAATTTTATGAAGGATACAAATTTGAAAGCTTGCTTGTTATTTTCTAGTTGGACTAAAAAGTAAATATATCAGATTCATGCTCAGTATTTCCTACTTATTTGATGTTTAAAAAATACCAATTTTAATTTTTTTTATGATTTAAAACCCATTCACCTGGTTTATTGATTTTATTTTCCCAAGAAGGTTAATAAAGGACTGTTATCTATGTTTAGTCCAAGGATTGAAAACAGTTACATTTGACCCTGATTAATTCAAATGATTTTAATTTGGAAACTCCAAGAAAACTCAAAATTTTCTGTGACCCCTAAAATTTTCTATGTGATGCAATATTAAAATAAAAATGTACAAATTTTATTTGTAAAATTTTAAGTGAAATTTATAACTGTTGAGGAATTAAATAAAAATACTAAGTGATATCCGTTTTCTCCAAGAGTTAATTATGAACCTATGTGTGTAAAGTAAAGAAAGTCTATTAGGCCTATGGTTTACTCTTTTTGCATTTGCCGCCACCAGACATGATATAGTTTTCTCATTGTAGAACTCTGTATGTTACTTGTTTTGCACCCTCAGGCGTGTACGCATATTAGCAAGGTTGGACAAGGATGATGATTCTAACCATGTAAGGAGTAGTTGCGTCGGGTAAAAAGGTGTTCACTGCACTGGTGACTACAGGACAAGTCACTGACCTTTTGTACCGTTATTGTTGTTAGGCTACCATACGATCGTTAACTTTGCCAGATATTTGAAAGTTATAACATGCTTGGTGTTTTTTACGAATATTATTAAATGAAGGTCACGGTTGAAGAAGTTTTGAGGACGTGTAAGAATGACTTACAACTATTTTGTCGTAATAGAGCTATCCTTAATAATTTTGTGCATAGAGCTACCCACAGTACCTTTCCTGAAAAATATGAATTTGAGTTCGAGCTAGATTTTTTCTTAGTAAATTTCACTCTGAATTCTACAAACAAAATTTTAATTACTGTCAGTTTTTTAACAGTGCATAACAAAAATTGTTGGCACTATAGAAGAATTTCTAATTTTCTAAAGTTTTTAATTAAAAATGTCCGAATGAATAAAAGTGCAATGTTTATCATAAAAAATTTTAAAAAAAACAATTGGTTAGGAAAGATTCAGAAATGGTCAGCGATATGGATTTTGTAAATTTACCTCTGATTAAATTAAATTTTTTTCTGAAATTATCCTGTTAAAAGAAATTTTTTTTCTAATCATGAAGTTAAAATATTTGAAAGAAAATGTATTTTATATTTGTTCATAAACATTTTTTATTAATAATATTTTTTAAATCGTATCAAAAATAGTTAAAATGTTAAGTTACACATATTTTAAAATATAGGTCTTTTTGTATTATTATTTTTTAAAACAAAAATTATGATGTTGGAAGGAACAAACCCAGTGGAACAAGCTAGAGGAAAACATTAATCCTTGTTCATAATTTTTTATTATTTTAATATAATTTAGAAAATTCTATAGTTCATACAGAAATATAATATTTACAAAAATATTAAATCTGTATTTAACCTATATTTTTATTTTTTTAATTACAGTGAAAATCCTTTACCACGAAACTGAGAGGACTGAAATATTTTTTCGTGTTAAAAGAATTTTGTGTTAAACATATTGCAAAAAAACATATTTACAAGTTATTAAGTTTATTAGAGTATTTTATTTACATGTATATATGCATGTATTTAATAAAAATCAATGAAACAAAAATATTCACAAGTACGAAATGAAATTTAATACAAAATCTTCAAGTTTTTGAAAAACAAAACATTGAGTTTTTAGAAAATAATCTGATATTTTTCTTTTCATTGTCTTTTTAGCGTCATATTGTCAATAAATTATTCAATGTCATCCATTTTGTTATTCATTTCACCATTGGAATGTGCGTCTAAATAATTGCACATATTTTTCATGATGTTCCTCATTTCGGATGACGTGGGAACAGGAGCTGCATTATTCATTTCATTTTCATCATCGGAATCTGCATAAATGATATTTTTTGACTTTAGAAACAAACTTCTTCTTCTTCTTCTTCTTCTTCCAATGGCTCCTTTTGGTTCACACCATTTTGGATCTTGCCTCCCAATACAATCCAGGAAAGTCCTTTCGTCCCTGCTTCCCTCTATCCAGGCCCTCGCAGATCAGTAAGTGATCCTTGTCCATAACCTACACATCTTTTGAACAAATCTTGCACTTGTCAGAGGTTATTAGTCTCATCCTATGGAGGTGCTTGGCAAGACAATCGTGACCAGTTTCCAAGCGGAAATTTGCTACAGCATCTTATTGTCCTTAAAATAAGGACAATATTTTAAGCATTGAAGCATCTTATTGTCCTTAAAAAGATTAAACGGATCATAAGCTTTGTCTTGTAGGTTTTTCTTCATTTCACTAACAAATTTTTGTTGTGAGTCTGTTTTTAGTTTTTTTATAACTGCTTGTCATTACAGGGAGCCGGCTGGGTTTTGAATAATTTTTGTTCCTCTCTTCGCCAAATTATCTGCAGCTTCATTTCCCATCAATCACACGTGCAGGGACCCACTGCATTGCGATATTGCCAACATTATTTCTTACAATCTTTTAATTCAGTCTGATATTTTGTATTACTTTGCTTTTTGGATTATCATTATTGGCTATTGCCTGCAGAGATGATTTGGAGTCAACTAAGACCATTATGTTTGTGTTCAGCCATGGTCTCACAATCAGCTGTTCAAGAGCCTCATTTACAGCTATCAATTCCACCTCAAACACTGTAGAATTGCTGCTTAAAGCAATGTAGTGCGAGAAGTGGTCACAATATATTCCAGCTCCTGTTTCTCCTTCCATTCTAGAGCCATCAGTATATACACGGATCCAAGAGTCTGACGGGTATCGCACTTCCAAGGTTTCCAAAGCAATTTGAGATATTTTCAGTGGAGCATCAGAGTTCTTGCTCACTGGTTCAAGCAGATCCAAGAAAATGTTAAAATCCATAAATTCCAATGGGTCCATGAGTTGAGGAGGTTGTTCCACATTCACTTTGTTTATCCTATTGGAGATGATAAGTAGTTTAAAGCTGGTCTGAGTTTTTAGCGTTTGCTTTGGAGGAGATCCTATTATCCATGGGTTATCAAATTCTTTTTGTATCAACTTTTCATACAAAATATGAGCTCTAATGTTGAAATCTTCTAATGGGATGTTACTGGTATAGGCCTGCAGAACGTGTATTGGAGTTGTCCGAACTGCGCCAGTAATAAGTCGTAGGCAATTATTTTGGCTTATTTCTAGTTTGTTTTTTGCCTTTCTACTGGCAGTTGCCAAGATTTCCCCTCCATAAGTTAAACATGGTTTTATATAGGATTTATAGGATTTATTTAGGAGATCTAGAGATCCTCCCCATTTAACTTCGGCCAAGCGTTTAAGGATACTTGATTTTTTTGAAACTTTTGCAGCAATTTTTTCAGCATGAGCCCTGAATGTAAGCTTATTATCCAGAGTGATTCCAAGATATGTTTTCTCTATACTTTTCTGGATACTTTTGTCATGAATTTTCAAATTTACATCCTTGATCTTGGATTTAAGTGAGAAGAACTTGTAGTATGTTTTATTTTCGTTGATATACATGTTATTGTCATCACTCCACTCCACTATTCCATTTAGACCCTGGTTAAGCTCTGTCTCCATGTAGTCAAACATCCTTCTGTTTCTATTACTTGCCTCGATCCACACAACCACATCGTCCGCATACATTGCACATTTCACCGCACTGGATCCCAATTTTTTCGGAAGATCATTAATGAAAATGTTAAAAAGAATTGGACTCAGAACTGCTCCTTGAGGCAAACCTGCCCTAGTCTGCTTATATGATGAACTTGTATTTCTCCATTTTGTCCTTATCCAACGCTGTGTTAGGAATCCTTTAAGCCAATTATACATGTTTCCACCTATTTTATAGTCAATTAACTTTCTCAAAAGTTTTGCTATCCATACTGTATCATAAGCACCCTTGAAGTCAATGAAAACTGCCATAACCGATTCTCCCCTGTTAAAAGAATCCTTAATGCTTTGTGTTAATCTTCCAACCTGGTGCATTGTTGTATAATTCGAGCGAAATCCGGCTTGGTCCAGAGACAACAGTTTGTTTTTCTCCATGTAATACTGCAGCCGAGTTGCCACCATTCTTTCCATGGTCTTAGCCACCACTGAAGTCAATTAAATCGGTCTATAGTTAACCACTTGATTTCCTACTTGTTTATTTGTTTTCTTAATAGGAACAATTGTTGCTTTTCTCCATGTGTCTGGCATTGAACTCTTCCCTCTTCATATTAAATTAAAAATGCTCAACAGTAATTTTCTTGCTTTTTGTCCAAGGTGTTTAAGGAACTCTGCCTGTATGTTGTCTTCTCCGGGTGCCTTTTTGTCCTTTAATTTGTTAATGGCTATATTTAATTCTGTTTCACTGAAGTCATCCATGAAGAGACCAATTTCTGTATCCTGTTTCTGTCTCCTTATGTCCTTTTTAATTTCCTTATTGCGTCTATTGTTTCCTTTGGAGAGTGTATGTATTCCTTTGTAGTAGCTGTTAAAGGTTTCAGCGATATCATAGTCCATGTAGCAATCCCCCGTGCTGTTTTTAATTGGATCTGTTGTCTTTTCAGTGTGTCTGTTTGTAAGAGAACCAATATGCTTATGTACCCTTGTGCTGCTTGTTCTATATTAAGGCCAGTAATAAACTTTGTGAAGGCATATTTCTTTGTGATCCTAGCTTCCTTAGTGTACATTGCATTAGCTTTTCTCCATTCTCTCACATCTATGTGGTTCTGTGTCTTCTCTGCCTTGTTTCTCATCTCATTTCTTTTCTGCTTTAGTTTCATGAGTTCAGGTGTCCAGAAGGATCTGTATTTCCTCATCTTTCCTCTTGGAATCCATTTTTTTGCTGCCTTAGTTATTATTTTACAAAATTTCCTTAGTAGTTCACTATTTCCCTGTGAGGCACCATCCATGCTGCTGATCTCATCCTCGATTGTATCTCTAAAATTTTTCCAATTTGCCCTCCTAAAGTTCCAGGTTATACGTTCTTGTGCATCAAGCTTCCCAGTTCTGCTCAATTCAGTTCTTGCGATTACTGGTCTATGTCCACTACCTTCATCTGTCATCACATATCTGCTTGTCTCAGAGGCAATGTCCGAGGATACCAACATCAAGTCTGGGTTTGTGGAAGATCCTGAGTAATGGATAAATGTTTTTGGGTCCGTTGGATTATACAATACTTCAAAGGTCCGATCATCAAGGAAGTTCTCCACCTCTGTTCCTGCTGAATTTATATCATTGTATCCCCATCTTTTGGAGTGGGCATTGAAGTCTCCTGTTATAATTGTCTTCCTTTGAGTCTGAAAGATATCCATATTAAGTTCTGTGTTGTTTGGTGCGCTATATACTCCATATATGTTTATTTTCCCCTCTTTTCTCCATAGTGTGATCTGCACCACTTCCGACCTGTCACCGTCTGTCATAGCTTTGATAATTCTAAATTCAGATGTAAGACTTTTCTTGACTCCTGTCATAATCCCACTTGCTACCTGCCTGGACTTGTACAAGCAATTTATGTCGTAATGTTTCAGCTTATAATACTGCTCACTGTGCTCCGTAATGTTTGCTTCCGTGATAAACACATCAATATCGTGTTTTACTATTTCATCAAAAATGTCACATTTTTTCTGTTGAGATAACCCGCCAGCATTCCAATGCAGAGTGTCAAAAGTTAAAATTTTGCTACAATCTATTTTTGCACTGATATTCACAGTATTGTCATGTCTAGCCCTGAGGAGGGCTGGTTTTTGTTTTCCTTTTGCCTTTGTCATTTCCGTTCATTCAATCTATTTTCAATCTATTTGCTTCTTGGGAGGCGTTTGCCAGCGCTGTTGATCATTTAGCACTACCCAGGGGACACGTACAGCTTAAAGTATGCTGCGGACGCGATCAACATTGTCCCCCCCCTTTAGAAACAAACTTAATGTAGTTATCTGCCATAATATAGGCTGTACACACATTATCATCATCTAATGCAACAAATTCTGCAGATGATACAGTAAGACAGTCCAATAATACAAAAACTTTCTCAAACACATCATTAAGTGTTGAGTCAGTTTCAATATCCTCCTTCTCCGTTTCTTTTGACACCAAAGAATCTGATACTTTTGAGAATCCTACATGACAAAAACAATTTTCAGTCTTCCTTAGTGTCACTGAATTCCCCCAAAGAGCATCTAATAAATTGATCAAGAAATCTTCATTTGCTTCAATTGCAAGTAAATATTTTCGAAGCACTTGCTTCTGGTAGAAAAAATTCATGTTTGGTTTAATACCTTGGTTTAATACCAAGGCTGCATTCTCCGCGGGGGTGTGCAGACCTATTGAAAGGATTTAGATATCCTTCGCTGTACCCGAGTCTAACAAACACTTACACTTACCGAGTGTGGCTTTAACACTTTACACTCACACTTACATTTAGGGAGTCAATAATAGCTCCAATGTGTTTTTCGCCTTAAAATAACAACAACAACAAAAACTGCAAGACGCTTGTTGTATTTGGAGCTTTCAATACAACGTTGGGATGAGCTGGACATTTATCAGTTATCATTCTAACCTTATGCTTTTCTCATAAGTATCGCTCATCTAACTTTACAATCCAATCCCTGCTTTTTGTTTGCTGTATATTTGACCGATAATGTTCTTATATTCTTAAAACACAGCGGTTTCAATTTTTTGCCAATAACAAATAGAGGCAGTTTTTCAGAACCATCCAAATTGCATCCTATCAATACCATAATCCGTTCTCTAGACAGTTTCCCCCTGAACTTGATTGTCCCTTAAACGATAAAATTTAATTGGGTAAACAGCAGTAGAATAACCCAGTTGTGTCCATGTCAAAGGCATCTTTCGCTTCATATTCTTCAAGCATTGAAGGTAACGTAGACTGAAACCAATTTGCTGTCATGGTCGGTTCATGCAGCACCATCTATTGAATTCTAGTACCAACTCAAGGAACTCTAGTACGAACTGATAAAGAGTTCCTTCACTTAACTCATAGTGAAATTCAATTCATAATTCACTTGATTAGCTTCACCACAAACATTTTTTAGTACTATGCCATTTCTTTTCTTGAAATGTTCCAACCATCCTGGATTTGCAGAAAATGTAATACCCATTTGTTTAGCAAGTTCATTGCTTCTTTTTAGCATTAAAGGTCCTGATATGGGAGCATTCTAAGATCTCGCTTGTTTGAACCAAAAGAGTAAAGTAGTCTCCAAATACTCGTGCTAGGCCATTCTCATACGTTTTCGCCTGGCTCAAAGTCACTCTGTTCAGACGTTTTCGTAATTTTCTGTTTTTTTTTAATTGTTGTTGGTAATGTAGAGTTAGCAATTCCAAAATCCTTACAGATTTTTGTTTTCGTCTTCTGTTTTTTATTAACAGCCTTATGTAGCTCCATCTTCATTTTAAACGAAATAGCAGTTTGCTGTGCACCTGAGGTCTTTGCCATTGTGCTCAAATTTTTTTCTCCTAAAATAAAAAAAAAAACCAAACACTGATTTTTACTCACACTGCAATGTACTTATCACCAAGTTTTGGAACTGATGAGAGCCAACTGATGAGAGCTGACATGTTTTTGTGTGGCGTTTGTAGGATGGAGGGTGAAAGTAGCTTAAATAAACTAAATTGACTTATGTCACAAGTGGTATTTCAAGGTGATGTTAGCCTCCTTTCTACGAAACATGTGAAACCTCTTCTCTTTCATTTCACACCCCTCTTAAATTTCGCCTGTGTGGCTGGTGTTTTCCATATTTTGTTCATTCCCAGAAGAGAAATCTTTTCGTGTTAAGAGGGAAAAAATGCATGAAAATACATAGTAGTTTGTTGGGACCGTTGTATTATTTCGTATTAAGTGATATTTCGTCTTAAGCATTTTCGTGTTAAACGTATTTCACTGTATATTTTTAACTCATTTGAAGATGTATTCCAGCTTCTTCAATCAAATTCATAGAATTTTAATATTTCAAAAAAATATGTTTAACAAGTCAAACTTGCTTGTTTACAACTTATTGTAAGACCAAGTTCAGCTAGCATCAAGTATAGAAAACATTGTCCTTTATTCAGTTTAAGTTGTATTGAGTTCTATTATTTGAAAAATTATTCAACAGTAAAAAAGAGATATTCTGGAAATTTTGTTATATTGCTGGCAGAAAAGTTAAAATTTGAAAAATATTTCATATAAAATTTTAATATTTTAATTTTTTTTACGGACACAAAATATTAATGAAGTATGCACTATCTAGATAGGAAATACCAATCATTATGTAAGATACATATCAATCATATACACAATAATTAAATACAAAATATCTTTCAGATACACAATATCTAAATATGTAATATCTATTAAATTTTTAAAAAATATTTAAATTTTATTGAAGATACATAATATTTATAAGGTATCAATTTGGTTTTTTTTTTTTACTACAATTACATATAACCACCAAATTTGTTTACAAAATCATATGTAATTTTTTTTTTCTTTCGAATTTTTTAAATATACTTAGCCGTCTTGGTGGCCTAGTTGATAGTGTACTGGGCTTTTACCCCGAGGACCCGGGTTCAATTCCCGGCCAGGGTTTGGCATTTTTATACGCTATAAATCATTCCATCGTCTGCATTAGCCCAAGTGTGCACAATAGTCGGACTTAAAAAAAAAAAAAAAAATTAAATACATAGTATACATAATATGTATTTTTCTAGTAACTTATTTAACGTATTTTAAAATATATTATTATAAAGACCACTAACATATTATTTTTTCTTTTATGAAACTTTTATGAAATGCAAAGTATTTTCTGTCGTTATTAATAGCAACCAGAACAAAAAAATAAATATTATGAACAAGTCAGCTTGAAAGTAAAAAATAATAAGCATTTATTTGAAAATAATATTTGATTTAAGTACTCACTATTTTAAATAATACTAACAGTGATTGATTTTATTTTTAAAAAAAATATATTTTTTTATATTGTAATGTGCTAAGATAAACTCAGCTGTAGACTGAGTCCAACTCGCTATTATAGTTGTAAACCTTATTTGACAATATTTTTTAATATTGTGTAATATCATTTAAAACACGCATGATGCAATTTTTTTTATTATTAAATGACAGCATAATGGAAAAACTGAAACAATGTTATTGTTGGAACAAGGAGAAAAGGTTATTATTCTCATAACTTTTTGTAAACGTTTGTTATTCAAAAATTTTATAATTCAACTTTTATCATGCATGAGGTGCAAGATTCATTAATTTTAGTTATTAATTATAAGTTTTATAAAAATTATTAAAAAGCTTGTAAGATGCATGGAATAGAAAATGTTTGCTATTTTTTTCATTTTAAATTATGTATAACATTACTTGTTTTCTCTGTCATTTCATGTTTATGCTGTACACTGGTTTTTGAAACATTTCTTTACATTTCTGTCATTAATTTCTGTACAATTTTTGTATCGTTAATTTTTGTTTTATGTATATGTTTCATTTATATTAATGCCATTTTTGCAATTAATATTTGTTAAGTAATTTAGTAATATTTGTTGTATAATAGTTGGTAATAATAATTCCTTAACAACTATTATATTTTTGTACCTTCTTAAAAATGTTTAAATTAAAAAAAATTCTGTTTATAAAGTTAAAGAAAAACAATGTTTTCGATAAATATGTCAGTAATATTTCTTTTTATAATTTTTCTTCATGAGTTATTTAAAAAAAAATTGTATGTTATATCTTATTGTCAGTTTTTATATATTTTGAAAAAACATTTATTCTCTGTGATATTTAAAAAAAAGATAAAAGTATATTTTTACCTTATTTTTTTAAAATACCCTTTAATGTAGTATTTATGTATTTTTTTTGTACTTTTTTATGCCTTTGTAAGTTATGAAAATGTGGTTTACATTAGAACAACCAATGTTTTACAGAAATATAATTTCTAACCATCCTGTTATTTTAACCCTGGTAAATCCAATCTCTACTGGCATTGGTTCTGAGTTGATTTACTAGTAGAAGGTTTCTGAGCCTTATTTGGTTTTTATATCTAAAAATATTGCATTATTTTTAATCTTTTTTGTAGTTTTGAATTCTGTGCAAAAATTTTTTGCCGCTTAATTTGGACATTTTTTTTCTTATTAAAATTAATATATTCATAATTATACCTACCATATACGGATACTGCAAACTTTGCCGAAATGATTAATCATATGTTTTTTACAGATATATGTCATAGAATGATTAAAAATATGCATTTAACTTAGGGAAGTGATTAAGGGAATTAAAAGAAAACTGTTACTATAAACTATATTTTTGAAAGTGTTAATTTTTGCATTAGTTTTTTTTGTTGAAAATAATGAGAAATTTAAAAATTAAGATTTTGAGTAATTTGTTATATGTATTTTTTATACTACTCTACAAATATACAAGAACCAAAATTTTATTGTTAATTGTTCAAATGACATGTGTTTACATTTTTTTGTTTTTATAACAATTTTTTTTAAAATGTTGTGTGTGCTTAGGTTAAAGGCACAATTTGTTGGCAATTTGGTTTTTGGTATAAAGATATAGAATAGAATAAAAGACGGACAAACTATATTTCAGCTCAAAATCTGAATAATTTTAAATTGTAATTATTTTTTGAAACAGTACAAAAGGCTAATGAAATTAAAACGAATTGTTTCTTAATGTGTTTACAGGATTGGTCTTTCTTTTGAAGCCCTGCATTATTTCTTGAAGTTATGATGCATATTTCTTTAATCATCCTGTATACAGTTCTTTCTAAAAAATAAGACATTGAAGTATTAGAGAAATTTTTAATAACCAAAATAGCAGCTAAAAATGCAGTCTATGCAGCCATTGCATACAAGTGAAAACACTAAAGTCTCCTAAGGTAACTATATTTATACTGAGAAAAATATGTTTGGCGTATTGTAAGCCAAGAAAAATTTTCAAAAATTAAGAACTTTGAAGGAAATTTAAAAAAAGCTTCTTATTAATTGACCTTTTCTGCATATGCCAAGCCCTTTATTTAAATATATTATTATTCGGTAGAATTTAACAATTTTATTGACGTTTCCTGTAAAAATGGAGAGGCATTTTATAGAACAGTTTCAGTATTATAATTATAACTAAAAAATAATTACTATTAATTTTGTAAAATATTAATAATACATAAAGTAATGAGAAAACATAGAGCTGATAATAGTTATGTTATCAAAATATTCAAAAGGAAACTTGGGGCATTTATTTTTTATGAATTAAATACAGATATTTTGGTACAAATTGATTTTAATTTTTTTTCTATGCCTAAAAACAAAAAGTGGTTTGTATAAAATATTTTTGTTTTGTTCATTAACTAGTTTATATAAATATGCATGTATGTATATATGTATGTATGTATATTTTACATGGTTTAAGGGTTTACCTTATTGTATTTACCACAGAAAAGATATTTATCACTTCATTTCACTATTTCAAAAAATAATGCTTAACAAACTTTCCCATCTAAACATCGAATAACATCCATTGAAAATGTTTATGAATTGCATACATAGACACTTCATACTTGTTATGTATAATAATATTTAACAAATTTTATGAACAAATTTAAAATTAAATATAATTATTAAGTTACCACCAGAAAAAAGATTTGCCTCACTATTTTATGAAATAAAATTAATACCAGAACATTTGACATAAATGTAATAAAAATGGTCTAGCTATCAAATTGTATTTGTTGCTTGCACCAGTATGACAGGAAATAAACTTATTCAAAACCCATCTTCTTCTTTAAACTGGTTAAAATTGGTTCTTTGAACTTTTTTAGTAATTTACTGTATGATGTGCAGTATTTTTATTTTTCTGTAATACAGTCGACCTCGGATATAACGCAGTTGAAGAGACGAACCGTATATGAGTGCTGTAAATTAGATAGCATTGTAACCGAGTTTACAGTAAACGAGTTTGTAAACGGTGGAAATACTGTATGTAGTGAAAGAAAAGCATACTTTGTACTGTATACATAATTAATGGCTATTTTATTACAATTTATTATACATATTACATAATTTTGAAATATATTTTATTTAAAACTAATACAAAATAAGTACTGTGCAGTCTAGTATGTATACATGAAACACAGTGCTTAAACTGTTGTGAGGGTTCCTGGGATTGAAGTCCCCCCCCACTAAGGCGTACAGAGTGTGTGTGTGTGTGTGTGTGTGTGTGTGTGTGTGTGTGTGTGTGTGTGTGTGTGTGTGTGTGTGTGTGTGTGTGTGTGAAAGAGACAAAACACTTTTGTGGGGCCGATACAATTTACATTGTTTGTTTTCTCTACAACAAAATCCTAAGAAAGGTACCCTTTGTATTCCCAACCTTTATTATTGTTATTTAAGTGAGAGTGACCATAGGTCAGCAGCTTAGAAAACTGCTAAGAGCGCCAGTGGGACAGAGAGAAAAAATGTGCGAGTGAGAGGTCATGTCCCCGCTCTGTCACCATAGCTCTTCCATTTTCCTTCATTATCGTTGAGTAGTAGCAGTTTGTAGACTCAGATTGGCAGAATCTGTGTCCTGAACTGTTGGAGGGAGCTGGAGAGAAATTTTCGCACAGGCAGTTTTCTAAGTGGCTGGACTATAACAGCAGCGTGACAGCTTCGTATCCGAGTTCACAAAGCGTTGTAACCAAGCCTAAAGTACATGTACACTTAATATAGAATATTGGGGACATTATAAAACTGAGTTAGCATTCTAACTGAGGGTGTTATAACCAAGGTCGACTGTATTATCCTTATCACACTGTCTGATAGTTCACTGATACTATAAGTAAACAAAAATCTTGTAATTAATAAGATATTGCATATTCTAAGCATATACATAGATTATTGGCATGACTTCAGAGAATAATCTGCTTCATTGCATTAGGATACGCTGTATTAATTTATCAATAATAACTATTCTGATCTGGTCCCATTAAACATGGCTATCATTAGCAAAATGAATGATTAAAAACTGCATGGAACATAACACAAATAAAAACATGTCACAGCTATTGAAATATGCAAAATACATCACCCAGGTTCTATTAAATGTGATAGAGAAATGTATGATGATTTTGGAAAGAGGAGGATACAGAAACAAAAACATCAGCTAAACTTAACATATTTGAAAACAAAAAAGGAAAAAACTGAAATAAATTTATTTGCTTCTTTCGGATCCCCATATATGTAATAGTTATGTAACATTTCAATAGATTGATGGGGAGATAAACAATAGTGGTGACTATTGTTATTCTAATTAAAACTAGCAAAAAATAATGTACATTGTTGTATGTTAACTTATCTATGCACTAAGTATGCAGACTTAGCAGTGTACTATCATTTATATCCAGATTTCCATAGTGTTAAGAGAGAAGATCAACAATTTATGCAATATCTCCCTTCTTTTTTTCCATTAGGATGAATGTGATTAAAAGGTAAAATTCTTTCTTCTGGTACAAGAAAGAAGGGAGTTTGCTGATCTTTAAGTCGATGAAGAATATGTCTCAAAGGATTCATAGTTGCTTCAGTTTTGTACACTAAGCATGCATTTTCTATAATTGTACGCTATGTCAATGCTACTTTTTGCTGCAACATAATATTGTCGTGTAATGTGTCAAATGGACTAATTATTTTACAAAGAGTGTAATGTGTCAAATGGACAAACTATATTACAAAGAGTGTAATGTGTCAGATGGACAAACTATATTACAAAGAGTGTAATGTGTCAAATGGACTAACTGTATTACAAAGAGTGTAATGTGTCAAATGGACTAACTATATTACAAAGAGTGTAATGTGTCAAATGGACAAACTATATTACAAAGAGTGTAATGTGTCAAATCGACAAACTGTATTACAAAGAGTGTAATGTGTCAAATGGACAAACTGTATTACAAAGAGTGTAATGTGTCAAATCGACAAATTGTATTACAAAGCGTGTAATGTCTCAAATCGACAAACTGTATTACAAAGATTGTAATATGTCAAATGGACAAACTGTATTACAAAGAGTGTAATGTGTCAAATGGACAAACTGTATTACAAAGAGTGTAATGTGTCAAATGGACAAACTGTATTACAAAGAGTGTAATGTGTCAAATGGACAAACTGTATTACAAAGAGTGTAATGTGTCAAATGGACTAACTGTATTACAAAGAGTGTAATGTGTCAAATGGACAAACTGTATTACAAAGAGTGTAATATGTCAAATGGACAAACTGTATTACAAAGAGTGTAATGTGTCAAATGGACAGACTGTATTACAAAGAGTGTAATGTGTCAAATGGACAAACTGTATTACAAAGAGTGTAATGTGTCAAATGGACAGACTGTATTACAAATAGTGTAATGTGTCAAATGGACAAACTGTATTACAAAGAGTGTAATGTGTCAAATTGACAAACTGTATTACAAAGAGTGTAATGTGTCAAATGGACAAACTATATTACAAAGAGTGTAATGTGTCAAATGGACAAACTATATTACAAAGATTTTTCTCAGTACATTTTAAGAGTACATTTGTGTGATGTATTCGCAACAAGCCGTGAACAAGGTGTTTTCAAGGTACACAATCACTCATTTAGTTCTACATCATTCCTTCGGCACTCATAATGTAAGTTTCAATGAATCTATTCTTACGATAGGTCATAATTTTCTCTGCTCTGTTAACGAGTTCCATTGAATGATATTTCATCACACTTAGTGTACAGTGTACAATGTTACAGTAAGTCCTTTAAATAACAAACTTAACAGATGTATGTTTTGTAAATGTTTGCAAGTATAAAAATCTGTAACCCGGAATATAAATATGTAATGATGAAAAATGCATAATGAGAGCTGTAACAGTGACAATGTTTTTTTTTTAAACCAGAATACTAATTTAAATGTAAAGTTAACAAGTATGTAGAGAAGCTCACAGTGGTACAATAGCAGTGAAATAATTTTTAGAATTCTGAGCTCACAGTTTTCTGTCTGTCCTTGATTTTGTCATGCTTTGGGCAAATATTTTATACCTTTTACATAATGGTAATAAGTTATCAATACAGAAGTGTTGTTGCGGCATTGTATATGTGTAACCATACTGACTACCCTCTCTTCTTTTCCGAACCTCTGAGGGGTCTATAGATGTATTATTCATATACATATATATACCCCTGATATACAGCACCTACCCATTGTGTTCGAACAGTTAAGGTTCATAGTCAACAAAATAACTTTTGGGTAGGTTTAACCTAAATTAATAATGTCATGAATGAAATATCAATCATTGGAAGAGCTTTAATCATTTAACAATTTTCCAATCTATAAAATGGATAATTTTGATAATCTAATATTCAATTTTAATTCTCTTCTTTCTTATTTATGCTCTTTCTCCATCAAACTACTGCACCATGTGTATATTGATCAGAATCTTTTTATCCTCTTCCAGTTTCTACAGTGTATTGTGTTTCCGATTGCACTTTGTTCTAGTGATCCTATATATGGGTTCTTCGTGCGATTTTCCATAAATTGTTATTCAGTATGTTTTTTCTGGCTGATATATTCATTGCAGTCATTTGTTCACAAAAACTTGCAATGTTCGCTTGTTACTTTTTGTTGTTTTCTATGTTTATGTTCCACAGAATAAAACCATATTAAATATCTTCACTTTTTATTCTGTGAGGAGTTATTTTGTATTTCATATACTTCCTTAGTCTAATGTTTACTTTTTCTGCTCTCACTTCCTTATCAACCATTTGTCTAAGTTACCAGAACTTATTCAATTCTTCTATTTTTTTGTGATTATTTATTATTATTAATAAGTGGACCAGTACTTTCATATTTGTGATCAATCCTTTACTATTTGTTTTATTTATTTTCATTATTTTAAAAAGGTTTCACTTTTTATCTTCTGTCCCAACTTCCTCACTTATAAAGTATATGCCATGGAATGCTGGAACAGTACCCATAAACAGTCAGTCTTCTAAGAGCAATTTAAAAACAAACTAAAAACATTTGTATGTTTTGTTCAGCTGCAGTGATTTGCACAACACATTGCACTTTTTAATACGTATTGAAAAAATCATTGTAATATAGTTCAAATGTTCTCTCTACTAAAAACCATTTTCAGAATTAATAATTACTAAACTATGAAACATTTAGCTTCTAAATGTTAGTTAACTACAGATTATCTTCTAAATTTTAAGCTAAATAACATTTGGTACATGCAAGTTAAATCATTTTCTTTTAAACATGAGAAATGTAAAAACATTTTCTTGAAGATTTGAATCTACTGTGATGAAAAGACAGTCATAAAAACTATGATAGCTGGCAACAGAACACCTGATAACAGCTGTATATGAATTCAACACAATAGATACATCAATAAATTAGTTAAGTTTATTTTCATCATTTTTATTTTGCATGATATGCATGTTTTAAATTATTGAAGCATTAGTTTTTTATACTGCATTGTGCACTTTGTACTTGTCACCATGGAATGATTGGGTTTCATCAAGTAGGCTTACAAAACATAAGTAAGGTGAGTAGGGGAAGTATTACACAGACTCTTTCCAGTTCTCAGCTGTTCTCCGTTCTTTTGTCTGCCGGTTCCGACTGAGTTGGTCGCACATGTATGTATGTTTTGTGCCTGTATGTACATACAACATGCATGCTTCTCTATATTTCATACTTAAGTTATCACAAACCATTAATTCCTACAATTGATTGTTCTGTTACTGATGTTGAAAATATCTAATGTATACATGCCAATATCATAATATATATTTTGTTTTATCAGTATAATATATATATATATATATATATATATATATATATATATATATATACAGTAAACAATATATATGTACAAATATATACAAGTTTATATATACTTGTATATATAAATCCAAAGTACTTGGATTTATATATATAAAGGAGTCAACTTAATATAGAACATGCATCATGCAGTTGGGGACGTTCGTTAAACAAAAAAAAAAATTAAAAAATAAAAAATAAAGGAGCTAACGCTTCTGCTGACAATCCCAATGACTATATTTTTTGAACTTTTGCACTCCATTTATTTTATACATAAATGTGTTGTCATATCCAATTTTAAAAAAAAGCTAATTTTTAATCAGATACTTGCATTCAATTTTTGTATCAGAAAAAAATGTTTGGAGAATGTTTATCAACTCTTGTTCTCACCTTAAAAACCAGAATATATTAATTCTAGAGGCTGAGGCCTATGATAGAATATTACAATCATAAACAAACATTTACGGCTGATTTTGTGAGTGGTGAAAACTAAAACTTACATGTGATCAGGAAATTCACAAGTCAGAAAAATCAAAAAAGACACAATAGCTTGTAAACTCCAAATTTAAGCACTAGACATAAATAAGTCAAAAACAAGTAAGTTAGTATTTCATTGTTTTTTGCTTCCTTATATCTTAAGATAAATAACTGATTTTAAGGGGGGATTATTTTTAACAAAACTTAAGAAAATACAATGTAAACAGTAATGTTACTGTTTAAGCTAATATTTTCCTTGACTGACTATTACATTGTTCAAACAAAATTTTAAATGTTAGTAGATGAAAGAGGTAGCCTAAAAGTAGTTTAAAACATTGCATTCAAATCTGTGAACGTAGAAATCATTGTATGTTAGAATGAGTTGGCCAAAGGAGTGCAAAAGTTTAACACGTATCAAACGATACAAATGTGTTTATCTTTTAATAGTATATAAACAAGCCATCCTTTTGAAGTTACTTCAGAACTACTAATAATAATATTAACTGAAATAAATTCTAATTAAAAGTTGTCTTGAAATAATTCCTTAAAGGTTTAAATATATAAACTATGTCTGTCATTTTAAGTTTCAGTATATTCTTCTTCTTTGTTTTTTCTTGAACTTTTTGAAGTTTGTAGTAACTTAAAGATTTTCTTGGAATAATTTTGTTAAA
Source organism: Callitettix versicolor (assembly GCA_022606455.1). Lineage (NCBI taxonomy): Eukaryota > Metazoa > Arthropoda > Insecta > Hemiptera > Cercopidae > Callitettix > Callitettix versicolor. The sequence goes on along the minus strand of CM040182.1, from coordinate 70,710,305 downwards.
GGATCAAGTATAAGAACTGTGTCTGTCATTTTTAGTTACAGTATATAATTCTTCTTCTTTCCTTTTAACTTTCTACAGTTATTTACAGTAGTTTTGAGTAAAGTGTCTTAAGAAGTTTTATTGAAACTTCATATAGATTTCAAGTTTAATAACCTACGGTATAAGTTGCAGTATATAATTCTTCTTTTTTATTTATTCTTTATAACATTATACACATTTATTATTTTGTTGGTTGTGGTATTGCTTTAAATCAGTGTTTTATATAACATGTTTAGACATATTCTAAATGTGAGTAAGCTATGAAAATGTTGAAATATTTATAGTACACAATTTAAATGAAATTAAAATATTTCAGTCATAATATCTATTGTAACGAAAAAAATTTTCTTCACAAACACATATTTGTAAATATTTTAATTTTATTAATATTCATTATACTTCTAGATTGTATGTAGTTTAAAATATAGTCATATTTAGAATTATAAGTTTATATGTAATATCTATCTATAATTTAAAAATCAAGAAAATTCTGAGAGGCTAATTTATTTTCAAGAAGCAGGTAAGTATATGTTCTATGTTGTAAAGTAATAAATATTCTGTTGTAACTTAATGTGATCAACCAGTTGTACAATACACTTGCCTCTCAAAAGTTTAAACAAAAATGCAAATACAGTACACTATACTAAATAATATGTAAAAACAAAAATTTTGTAGAACCAGAAAAATGTTTTCATGTAGAAAAGATTTTGTAGGTAAGAATTTTCATAGTATTTTATCTTAGCTTGTGAAGTTTTTTCATATTTCCAAACCCTTAAGACTGATGAACCTTTGGGTCTATTAAAAACAGTATTTATTTAAATCTTGAATGATTTGTAACACAATATGTACTTTAAAAACCAGAACAACACAGGTTACATAAAATTTTGCATGAATTAATATTCTGAAAAAAAAATTCTACAGTTTTTAAAATGAACGGTATTTAAAGTATACAACATTAAAAAAATGGTTTTCAAGATTATTCATTATACTTCTAGATTGTATGTAGTTTAAAATATAGTAATATTTAGAATTATAAGTTTATATGTAATATCTATCTATAATTTAAAAATCAAGAAAATTCTGAGAAGCTAATTTATTTTCAAGAAGCAGGTAAGTATATGTTCTATGTTGTAAAGTAATAAATATTCTGTTGTAACTTAATGTGATCAACCAGTTGTACAATACACTTGCCTCTCAAAAGTTTAAACAAAAATGCAAATACAGTACACTATACTAAATAATATGTAAAAACAAAAATTTTGTAGAACCAGAAAAATGTTTTCATGTAGAAAAGATTTTGTAGGTAAGAATTTTCATAGTATTTTATTTTAGCTTGTGAAGTTTTTTCATATTTCCAAACCCTTAAGACTGATGAACCTTTGGGTCTATTAAAAACAGTATTTATTTAAATCTTGAATGATTTGTAACACAATATGTACTTTAAAAACCAGAACAACACAGGTTACATAAAATTTTGCATGAATTAATATTCTGAAAAAAAAATTCTACAGTTTTTAAAATGAACGGTATTTAAAGTATACAACATAAAAAAATGGTTTTCAAGAGTTTTTTAATACTGCAAGTAGTTAAGAATTACAAAATATAAATGTAAAAGTAAACAGGACACATATAAAACATTTCTTATGAGGCATTCATTAATAGTTTTTTGGCTACATTATGTTTTTCTACAATAACATTTAAATTATATTTGTAGCAAAGTATTTTTTGTGCACTTTTATATGAACGTATTTTTTATTATTGTTATTAGATGTCTTTCAGCACATTCTAAATGGATTTATCCAGTGCACGGGTTCTTAAGACAGGGGGAATATGATGCGAGTTTTGTCATCTATTTTATAGGGGGGGGGGGATGTGAAAATCCTTCACAAGTGATTTTATGGAAAAGGGCATTATTTTTTGCTAACATATATTTCAATTTTGTATCAAATTTTACGATAAATCCATCTGCAGTGGGGATTGACACTTTAAATAGTGAATCACTGAAATCAAAGCCTGTATTATACATACTAGTATGATTAATTAATTTTGGGTGATAAATAATGTTTTGGGGAGAATTTGTTCCATTAGCTTTCATGGGAGGATTGGCACCTCTGATCCCAGGGCGTAACATAAACATACACAACAAACGGGGGTAAAACAAAGAATTTAAATACAACTGTAATTATTTATACCCAGACCAGTCTAAAAGAAAATATTATTAGAAATTTTGTTTTGTTGTCTAACAAATATTTATTAAATCCTGATATTTGTTTAAAAACATAGCTGAACTTAGGCGTGCCATAGGCTGTACAAATTCAAAAAGTATGCTTTTTAGTAGGCTATAGTAGCTGATAATAATGTGAAATGAATAGTTCTAAAAAAAACGCAGTGTTTAAATATTTTAACTTAAAAAAACAAAGCAGTAAGCAAAAAATGTTGAATGAACTCAGTTGAATCATCACTTTCTAATATTTTAAAATTATTAGAAACTTAATATTTTTGGTGCAGTTTGGTCACAAAAAATGTCTGAAATGAAACAAAAACGTTATTTTGTAAATTTTAAACAAATAATTCCCTAAATGAAACATTCATTACCTATTAACAAAACACATAAGTTTAGACATATAGACATTATTACTCTTCAAATTTCCAGCACATAAATAAAACAACAATATAAAATTAAAAAAGCAAATTACAAAGCAAAGAAGTATATTAATGCAAAGCATGTGTATTTTTTCAGAAACTGTAATTTTTTTAGTTCAAGGTGATTTGTCATTTTGCTTTTGATAACAGTCATTTATCGAAAAAATTTAATTGGCACAAATACAGTGCTCCAAATGGTGCCACATTAATACTGCCTGTACTAGTTCAATATATAACCCGTTGTGAAGATGGTTTTAAGGACAATATTTTGTCTTAAAATACTTATTTTGGTGTAGCCTCAGACTGTGTTACTTTCCTGGGAATCCACATTATAGCATTTTACTTAACAAAATTGATTTAAAAACAAATCATAGTTTTCATTAAAATCCTAAATTTACTGTGGGCTGTGAAAACCAGTATTCATTGAGATCTGGTGATTTATCCAGATTTTCTGAAACATACCACAGTTCATTCCATGTAAGTTGAGAAGTGGACACATTTTGTCCTCGCTTACCTGCACAATTCTGGCCTGTCTGCTAGGTTTATGAAGGACTTTGTTTTGACCGAGCGAAGCCGCGAGGTCTCTTTCAACTTAACCGTTCGGCATTGTGTGTGTGTGTGTGTGTGTGTGTGCGCGCGCGTACGTCTTTTGATGAAACACAGTGACTCATTGCTTCGAAATTTAATATGAAGATGCCTTGTATAAAGCTCAAATGACTTCCTAAGAATAGTAAGATTTTTTCCCCATTCACTTCTGTTTCAAGATGGCGGCATCGTATTTAACAATGTCAAGTGTAGTTTCTGGCTGTTCCCTGTAATACTGGCTGAACGGCAAGACCTATCAAAATTTTGGCGGCTTTATTTAGAAAGAGCAAAGAAATTGTTAATTAATAAGAGTGATCCAGTAACCTTTCCTAAATGTTTAGGTTGCCAGTTAAATTGACGGAAAAGGTTATGAGCGCTGTTGTGAAGCAATTAAGAATAGGCCTTTACTGCAAGGTCTGTTGTTCTTTGAATTGCTAGTTGGTATTGGTTTTTGCTACTTAGTCATTGGTTTTTTAAAAAAATTTTTAAATAAAACTATACATATATGTTTGTGAATCACTAAAAAGTATAGTATAGAATGTACTGCATTACTTTTAAATCTAGAATATAGGTTGAAACAGTATTGGGTATGGTTCGCTCTAATAGTAAGTGCCAAATTGATACCGATTTGTTTTAACGCACTCTCAACACTTGAAGATTTCTATAATCTTGTAACATCTGTAAGTTAATATATTGATGCTCCCTTGTTAACTTTATGAGCTGTCAAATATTTATCGCATTTATAAATTTCAAACAAAATGCAGTACAGCAAGTCCAATCAGTAAACACAACACGACTGTAGTTGTTGCAGAGTGATTGAGTACTTCTCGAGTTTTTATTCAATCTTTGAACCTTTTGTGAAAATTGTAAACAATGTACAGACCATTCTGAATTTGTAAATAGCGCTTCAAAAATCAATAGCTGTTGGGAATTTTAATTTTAGTGCAAGCCAAGATAATAAAGTTCAACTAATATTGTATGTTTTAATTATATTTTTAGTAATTGGTGGTGTGACCCATTCTCAAAAAACCAATGTCAAAAAATACCAGTAACTTCACAGATAGGCTTGAATAGTGATGGATGGAACATGCTAACCCCGCAGGGGGGTGCAGACTAGCTGCACCTATTGAGAGGATTTAGACGTCCCTCGCGGTACCCGAGTCTAACACACACTTGCACTTACAACACTACACTTGCAACTTTATCACTTTACACTCACTCACACTTACATTTAGGGAGGCGATAATAGCTTCAGTGTGCTTTTCGCCTTAAAATATTTTTAAAAAAACAAACTTGAAACATGCTAGTCGCACGCTGCTAATCTATGTGTTCCACTCTCACAATAGTCACTAAATAGTCCGGTGAAATTGTTGTAAATGGGTACATTAATTAGGGTAGTTCTATTTTTTTGATATGTTGTATAGGTTGTTACACTGTTGAAAAATACACAAGTTTTCTTCAAATTCCTCCCATAGTCCGAGTGCTGCTATCTTGAAAAAAACTCTAAATTTTTGGACTTTGCCACATTTTTTCAAAATGTTTCCTAAGGTATTAACTGACAAAATAAAACAAACTCCTTTTTTAAACCATAGTAAATTATCTGAGACCAAAACAAAATTCCTAGCTGTAATACTTCCCAAGATAGAGCATTTTGGATTCTCAGAATTTTTCTCTATAGACTGTTTTGTACAAATTTATACAATAATACAAATTTTGGCAGATTTTACTTGATAGTAAGTAAATGGTGAGTCCTACGGCATATTTTGACATAACATCTTTAGTAAAGGCTCACTTCTCTCCTCTTTCCCCCTCCTTCCCTCCCTATCCATTACTTATTACCAATACACCAGGGCTCTGTGGAAGGGGTGAAACTGCTCCAAACTATGAACCAGTTAGGGATGTTCCAATATTGCATTTGGTATCGATACAGTATAAGAAAAAAATATTGATGTTCCAACGTATGTATAAGATTTTTCCTATTTATTTCCATTTCAAGATGGCGACCTCTGTTTTAACAATGATGGATGTACACAGCTTTGACCAAACACATAGACTTATTGTTTTGAAATTTGGTACAAAGTTAACTTGTATAAAGCTTTAAAGACATATGTGTCCGATATTACAATATGGTGGGCTCTCCTTTATTTGTGAGCGTACAGTTGCTCCCTAACTATTCCCTTAACACTGGCTGAGTGGTAAATCCTACCATAATTTTAACCGCTTGATGCAAAAAGAGCACAAAATGTCCAATAAAGTTGATCCAGTAACATTTTTTGTAAACATAACGGTTACCAGTTTAATTGGCAGAAAATGTTTACGAGCGCATCAGTATGTTATAGTGAAGCGCTTTTACTTTAAGAATATATTATTGTGTATGTTAATTAGGAATATACTGTGAGGTTTAGTGTTACTTGAATTACTAATACTATAATTTAAAAATGCAACGAAGTATATTAAAACAATAATGTACCTGATAGTGATCTCATAGTAAAGCATTTGTAAAATTCAAAAATTTCACCTTTTCATACCTCTTTATTCACAGATGAGGGTATGCATAAAGGGATAAAATCTTCATTATATTATTACATATTACATATTATTCATACCCATTATAGAGGATGTAAAACCTACAGGATCACAAGGGTCCCACTGGAACTGTAGTAAATTGTGTTCATTTAATTAAAAAATAATAATTCCCATAATAAATTATATTGAGAACCATGTACTTACAGGCTAGCTGTGAAGCTTACAGTTTGTTAATTTATTATTCTATAAAGTAATGTTAATTTGATGACTGAATAAACTCCTTAGCCACATATTTACTTTAAATGGTTAACTAATAAAAAACAGTTAATACCTGGTGAACACTAACCAAAAATAGACCTGAGCTGTGTGACATACCATTGCATTTTTTGTAGGTATTTGGTGCCTTCATTTTTAATTTTAGAAACAAACTAATCGTTTTATAAATTTAAAAACATTAATAAATTTAACAATTAATTTCTTCTTAGTCAGATTCACTCCTTTTCAAATCCCCTCCCTAACTAGAACATTTACTGTCCCAACAGGAAAAAAAAATGTTTATAGAAAAGTATGAAGCTTGGCCCAAACGTTGTACATCGAGTTATCAGTGTTTATCTGTAAATAATTAGACAGGTTTTATGCTCTGAAAACAGTTTTCTTTAGAATATAATTTTATGTATTGTTAATTGTTTTGAAAGTGTGTAAGACTGATATCCAATAATTATATTTTTTTAAATGAAAAATTACATATTCCTGAACATAGTGATGAAAAATATTCCATATGCTCTAAAATAATGAGTAAGCAAATATTTGAAAAGACTGTCTGTGTTATATATGTAGGCATAGTAAAACTATTTTATATGATAGTTTTAGTTTAAAAATAAACTTTATTTTTGATACAAGTAAAATAAAAACAAATTTTATTTTTTATACACTCACTATGCAAAAATTGTAGTACATTTTTTTAAACGAAACATTTAAACGTTATTTCAAGATGTGTTGTTATTGATGGTTTCCTTGGTCTATCTTTTTTGGGTAATTCCAACTTCTTTAAACTAAAATTATACATTTGTAAACAAGTAACAAAATGAATATTTTTCCAATTTAAAAGAAACCTTGAGGAGGTTGCTTGATACATAATTTGTCTAAATGTCGCTCTGGTCATAGTAATGGTTTTTAAATAGGTTTGTCACTATTTATCGTACAGTTGCTCTTAATATAACTTTATTTCTTAAAAAAAATGTTAACTTTACCTTAATAACTTGAAAGTGATTTGTGGTCACCTTCAAGTACACAATGTCTATTATCGTTATCCTAACCACATTGTGAGCGGACTTTAAAGCAATTTTTCAGCTACAAAACTTTAAACGATGTATGTGTACAGGTAACACAGATACCTAAATACACTTATATCTTACCTCTTACACTGTACTGGTTTATCTCATAATAGGTTAGACAGTGTTTAAAAAAGCTTGTACAGCATATTAGTGCAGTCAGTATTTTTCAGCTATTTGTTCATAAGGTGTATGACAAGTTAGGTCAGTTTAGAGAGTTCTTCCCCTGCAGTTCTTTAACAACTCATTACACTATCTAAGCCGAAAGGCTTATAATATAATTACCAAACATTTTATTGGTTAAAAGAATTAATTGCAATAATTACTTCATTTTTTTTTTATATTCACCATAAACAGTGGCAATATTGATGGTTTATATTGTTGCTACCTCAGCTGATACAGATATCTATTGCTACCTCAATTGAAATAGTATTATCTATTAAAAATTATAGAGTTACATTCATTAAAAATATAATTGTAAGCCACAAACCTGTGGTAAGGGTAGCAGGGCATCTAGAAATATTTTTTTGAGTGGGCCTTTCTTTTGTACATGCGTATGTACGGATAAATTTTCCACACACATATTTTTATGTAAATTGATAAGTGTCGTTAAAGGGTTCCTGTATGGTACAGTAACACAGATGATTTTGGGTAGTTAAATATGCCAGTAACATAATACCGACAATAACTAAACATAAATTTGAAATGTTGAACAGACTAATTACAAAACTCAGCTTATTAATTTTACGAAATAGCGCTCCTGGGATAACTCATTTTTAATATTGTAGGATTTTCCATAGTAAATTATAAATTTTCATTAAAGTTCTCTAAACAATTGAAAAAGCTATTTTATAGAGGAACATAAACTTGTATAAAAATAAATACTAAAATCATTTATAGTTCAGATTAGAGTGATTTAAACAAACAAATGCTCATTGCTCATTCCACTTAATAATATTAATCTAATGTCATGTAATATTCGTCTAATATTTACATGTACATAATCAGAATTATATCATTATTATAAATATTTCATAAAAGAAATTTTGAACAATTATATAAATTATTATTGGCAATTGGTAATGATAAGAGATATGCGGTGAAGATAAAGTCTGGGCCCAGGAACAGTGGATACACAGGAGTTTTGGACTTGTAACACTGCTTTGGAGATTCACCAATATAAGACTAGTTGATGTGTTTTCGTAAAATATGGTTCAACAAATATAGATATTTAAATTTAAGTGAAACACAGGGAATTTCACTTACTTGTTCGCCACTGTAAGCATTGATGTGTTACAATTCACAAAGAAAAATCTTTATTAGATGTTTAATGGGTAAGAATTAAAGAATAACTAAAACTGACACTGATAAGTGTACATAGTACTTCTTGAGAGTAGAAAAGTGTGAGGGGTGAAGTGGGGTGGGGGACAGTTAGATTGTATCATTTCAGCCACAGTTGTTTATAAACCACAATCTTGTACTGTTACAGAAGTATAGTACAGAATCTGTTTTGTCTTCTATTTCTTAGAAATCGGTTTTATTTGTAGTTTCTTAGAAAGTCTTAATACAGGCAATAAGAAAGTTCTTTTTTATTTCTTAGTGATAAGTTTTGGAAAACAAAGACCGAACAGCTTGTAATTGTAACATATGCCAATCAATTGCACATGATTATCCGTTTGACTTGATGTTGTTGCTCGGCCACAATATGTCCAGTAAGACCCAGGCTGTACCTCCGCCACTGAGCCACTAGTGCAGCTGGTTTATAACTTTTTGTTAATAAGTCAGTTTTTAAAATTCCACATCTTGAAATAACTTATGCTAACTGTTAGCACACACAGACTAACGAAATTTCAACGGCTATTTTCGTGTAAAAAAACATATCAATGTTAGAGTAATCATTGTCATTGTTAAATTCCTACTTATAACTTAAACTAAAATATGTAATATAAATCTTGTCACTAAACAGAGTTTCAATAATACAAGCTAAATAACTTAAAATCAAAATCTATTTATTGCATTTAAATTATGAAATTATTTAGTTTGAAAATTATGTACAAAAATTAGTGTAGTTTTTCACTTGAAATATTTTACACTTTAATACAATATATATTCTTTGTTGAATATTATAAACTTATTTTATTTAAATAATTAGATTACTGTCTTAATTTATAGATTTCCTTCTTACAATAGGACGTAGAACATTATGTTCGTGGTGTTAGTAGTACTTGATCTTTAGCGATCCTATTCTTTCTTCTCTCTTCTTTTTTCTGTCTTCCTTTTTTCTCTTCTTTCTTCCTTCTTCTGTCTTCTTTGACACCGACAGACGTTATATGCTTTAACTCTCCGGGTATTTTGCCCTGCCGAATTAATGTTCACTTAATTCTTCAGAAGCCTTACTCTGGAAGATCAATATACTCTTAACTTTCCAAAGCGTGTTATTCAGCTTCGTTAACGGTTGATACCGAAAAGATCCTAATATTCACTTAAGAACTTTCAAGGTGGTCCTACCGACTGCGCCACTTATGGTATGGTTTCGAGGATGTCGCTTTTTAAAAAAAACAACTTTTATTAATTATTTAATTAAGAAAAGTAATTAATTAAAAGTAATTAAAGTAAAAGCTTATAGTAATTATTTAAGTTCTTCTCATATTCATTGAGATGTGAACTGAGTGAAACCTCGATTAACACTGAGCTTCTGTTCCTCCCTCTCCACATAAAAAGAAAATGCTTACAGTGCTAAAAACTACATTGTCATCACCAAATCTAGCAAAGTCTACACTTATTGCCTCTATAATATATATATATATATGTGTGTGTGTGTGTGTTATATGTAAATATGTATATATATATATATATATGTGTGTGTGTGTATATATATATATTTATATATATATATATATATATATATTTGTGTGAGAGGGCACATATATATGAAGATGATGGGATATGGTATACCTTCTATGCTAATGGGTGCATCAAATAAACTTGATTAGTATGCTGTACCTTGTTCTTCTTAGTGCAAAGTTTAACACTTAATATTAAAGCTAACGTATGATATTTAATGTTTATCCCACAGATTATTGTGCAAGTCTTCTTGCATTTTTATAGGTTTGGTATTTATGCAATGTAGGCTGTCCTGTAAAAATAGTGAATTTTTGAATATTGTTTTGTTTTATTTTATACGTGATTATCTGATGAACACATATTCACCAGTGGAAAATAATTATTTTAAAGATTTCCTTCGATTTTAGGCCGCTTTTTACGGAACTATATTCTGAAGACATTACTGTTTACATTGCATTGAAGATACTACTTTTCATTAGGGGTTTGCGGGCCGAGTTTTTTAGAGTTCGGGTCGGGCCAAACGGTTAAATGGCGAACCCATCACATTTTTAGCTAGACCTAACTAAAAAAAAAAATAGCATTAAAGTTTTCTTCATTTCATATTTAATCCTCTGATCGCCACAGGCCGATGTAATACGGGCTCCGTTGGTCTGACAGAATACCTCCACGGACCGATTATATCGGCGTGCAAAAGTTGTGTGAATACCGCCACGGGCCGATGTACGAGGGTTGATCAAATATAAACGAGACTGACTTTCTAAAAACTTTTCCGTTGGACATTGAACTCTAAAGGGTGGGGTTTCAGGTAGCCTGGGAGGTTTGGGACGGGCGTAGACGTGCAACATTTCCGTTCGGACCCTTCAGTATAAAACTACACAATGAGTGAGAGTGAAGTGCAGGTTTCCGTGGAGCAGAGAATTATTATTAAGTTTTTGGCCAAGGAGGGGGTCAATCCGACTGAAATCTTTCGTAGATTGACGGCTCAATACGCGGACAGGACCCTGTCAAGAGCTCGCGTTTTTGCTTGGCACAAGGAATTCGCCGAAGAACGGGAAGCAGTAGAAAACCTGAAGGCCAAATCACGATCGTCGGCCGGGAAGGTAATGGCCACTGTATTTTTCGACAATCAAGGCGCCTTTCACGTCGATTTCCTCCATCAACGACGCACAATAAATGCACAATATTATTGCGATGTTTTAGAGGCCGCAAAACAGTCTTTTCGTAGGAAAAGGAAATCTAAACCGGCGAGAAACGTCATTCTTCTTCACGATAATGCCCGACCACATTCGGCGAACGCTATGAGGCTTAAACTCGATCAAATTGGCTGGGAACCAATGGAACATCCCCCATACAGTCCAGACTTATCACCCTGCGACTATCACCTGTTTGGGCCACTCAAAGAGGCGCTTGGAGGCCAGCGTTTCGAAGACGATTCTGCGGTGGAGACCTTCGTGCTCCAATGGCTCAATGAACGCCCGAGAACTTTTTACGAAGATGGAATTAAAAAACTTCCAATCCGGTGGGAAAAATGTGTTACTCGTGCGGGAGACTATGTAGAAAAATAAGTTGTATCAAGAATAATTTGTAAGTAAGCAATAATTTTTTTAAAAAATCAGTCTCGTTTATATTTGATCAACCCTCGTAATATGGACGCCGTTGGTCTGACTGATTACCGCCACGGACCATTACATCGGCGCGAAAAATTGTCTGAATACCGCAACGAACCGATGTATTACGGGCTCATTGTGTTCAATATTTTCATTTGATTTTTGTTTTTGAAAAAATTACATCTTCTAATTTAGTGACATAATCATGAAATGATATACATTTGGAAAAAGGATATCTGCAGATTCTCTGAACTGATTGTGTACTGTTATCAATCACAGACATATTTATTTGACAAGGCAGTGTGTTGACCCGGCCCGAAGAGGAAACTATAATTGTAAACATGCACAGTCCACTTGGTCCCTTCTCATTGTAGCATCACAATAATAAAACTACCAACCGATAATACTGCACCCACTGACAGGTCAACAATCGGTTTTGTCGATTAAAACAAATACAATGATTATAAGTTATTAGGCATTATAATGATTATAAGTGATTTAAATTGTTCTTTCTTTATACTATTTGTATATTACGAATGTTGCTAGTGAAAGTATTTATGCGTACTGCGTAACCTATTGCCTAAAAATAAAAGTTAATATTTACCGACCCGTCTTTGACCCGAATTTCACACTTGGCCCGAACCGAAGTCGGGCTTTTCAATTGACCCGACCCGTAAAATTCGTGGCCCCATAGACCTTTTCACTTTCACTTCATTCCAAAGACTTCAGACTTTTCATTCACTGATTTACCGGACCTGTGTGTTGTTGCTATGTACGTGTACTTACAGCTGATGCTCCTTACAGAATTTGACAGCCATTACTAAATTTTGTGATTTATTGCTTTGTTTGTGTTTGTTATGAAAACATAATTAAAATGGCCTCTGTTATTTATGAAGTTTGCTATTTGAGTCTGGGTTGGAATTACGGTCGTTGGAATATTATTGATTTTCTTCTTAACCACGGCAACTTTAAATAAACGTATTTGTGTTCGAAGTGTGGCAATATTTGCATAATTAACAAAGAAAAATTAAAGTTTTATTGCAACTTTTGTGCAGATATACGATGGAAGAAAAAAAGCTTAAATAATGTTTCATTAAATCAGCTCGAGGTGGGTCATTTTTTGAATTTTTTTTTTTTTTTTTTTTTTTTTGTGTTTAACGTCGGACTATTGTGCACACATGGGCTAATGCAGACGACGGGATGATTTATAGCGTATGAAAATGCCAAGCCCTCGCCGGGAATCGTACCCGGGTCCTCGGGGTGAAAGCCTAGTACGCTATCCACTAGGCCACCAAGGCGGCTATTTTTTTGAAAAAGCAAGTTTACCATTAGAAGTATATTTTAAACTTATTGTCATACTTCTGCATCTGAAATCATCATGCGAAAATTTACTGCAGCGTGAACTTAATGTCATTAGTCATACGGTGGTTGACTAGTGCGTTTTTTATTGCCCAACAACCATGTCAGGTTATGGATATTCTTTTTAAAAAATAAAGGATATTTATCACCCAACAACCATGTCAGCTAGGTCTCACGCAACAACCGTGTCAGGTTATGCAGTATTTAAAAAAAAAAAAATTAAGGTTTTATCGTCCAACAACCATGTCAGGTTATGTAGTATTCTTTTAAAAAAATAAAAGTTTTTTTTATTGCCCAACAATCATGTCAGGTGCACCACGCAACAACCGTGTCAGGTTATGAAGTATTCTTTTAAAAAAAAATAAAGGTTTTTTTATTGCCCAATATCCGTGTTAGGTTATTGATTTTTTTAAAAGTATTTTCATCACTCAAAAACCATTTTAGTTAGGTTTACTATTCAAAAAACGTTTTACTTAGGTTATTGAGTATTTTATTGTTTTTATTTAAAACTAGTTTTTATCGTTTTACTAATCTAATGCATATTACCGACTTTCGCGCAGTAGCAATTTTGAGGTTATCCGGTTCACTTTTATCGATTTTTATTGTACTTATTATGGTTTCCACTCTTTTATATTTTGGATTATTGCTTTTGGGCATGTAATAAAGCGTTTTAGTATACAAATTATAAGAAAATCCAAGACAGCACTGCATATTTACTGTATGTTTACTCAGGAGGTTATCTGAAGCTAAAGGAAGCAATATTATTAGGAAAATTGTATTCTATATTTTAACCGAATTTAACCAACTACACGTTGGTTTAGGCAATCAGCTCTCTAGGATTGTTCATTCAAGTATAGTTTTTTTTCAGAACTGCAACTTTCTTATTATTGGTATATATGTTATTTTGACCCTCTTTAAAAATTATTGATTTTTAAATATTTTTTCTTGTATTACGTACCTTCTTGTTCAAAGGAGAGATATTCACCTGCAGAAGATTAAATTTCTTAGTTTAAGTTACAATATTATGCAATTTTCAACGAAATTATAATGCGATGTCATTGTCCTCTATACTTACTTGTCAGTTCACCTTGGTTGTTAACGACTCATTACTTTTGTTGATTGATTATGGGACTGGTGCACATACAAATATGATCGAAAGACACTAGCGAAAGCTACACAATACCTCGATTTAGTGTTTGAAAAAAACCACTTCACGAAATACTTAGCTGAATTTCAATTTCAATTCAAATATGGCAACTATAAACATTGAATTCACCATTAAAAAAAATATATATATATAATAGAAAAAAAACTTGCTATTTTATGTCTCATAGCAGCCCATGGTTGATAAATTTTATGCAATAATAGTTTTATACAAGACCGAGTTAGGTTTTCATGCAATATATTCATTCATACAAAACAAAGTTAATATATTAAGGTAATTTTTTTAAAGTTTTTATTTTAAGTACACACGTTTTCATTACAAAAACCATGTTTTGCTACTTTCGCGCAGTAGTAATTTTGAAGGTACTTATATTTTCAAACTTCTTGTAGTTTCTGCACTTTCATATTTTGTGTTATTTACTAAGGGGCATATAATAGAGTGTTTTGGCAAAAAAATTACAAACATAGCCACGATTCCTAAAATTTGTATTTACCTCATTATTTTTTAATTAGACATTTGTCCTCATTTGTGACAATGTTTTGAAAGTGTGAATCAGTTCTCATTCCCAAGTACCTAACTTAACAGCATAACTTATGTTTAAGGTTAGGCATTTGAGAACAAGAAATCACAGTCTCAAAACCTCCTGGATATACAACTGAAGGTAAATATCTAATTAAAAATTAATAATAGCATGAATATGCTGTTACTTATCTTTATAATATTGAAGAGTCAGAGTTCTGGAGTTAACAAAAAAAAAAAATTCTTTCTTTAAGATTATGTTACTTTCTGTTACTCATATTTAAAGCAATAATGTGAACCAGTTAATAATTAGTTGTGTAATATCAGTGGTTACTCTGCAACTAACACCAGTATACATTTTTCTATATTCTGTTGCGGTGTTATGATTTTTATTAGATCCAAAATAAATATATTGTTAAAACACAAATACATTTTATAAGTTAATAATTTTCACATATTAATAATTTTAAACAGCTAAAAACAAAAAATAAAATATTACAATAAAAAATAAAATGTAACTTTAATATTAGTTTGAAATAACTTTGTGTTTCAAAATTCAGTGCTTTCATTATTTTCAGAACCTATTTACAGTATGACTTTTTAAACTATGCCTTTTCCTAAAAGTGCTTGCTCTAGAGGAGGGTTGGGCCAAATGGCGACAGTAAGTGACTGTAGATAACCTAGGTTATAGTTGTAACCTGAGCTTACAAATTTAAAATAAAGTAATTATTGTTTTCATAAGTTTCTTTAAGAAAACTGTCATTTTAATTAGACAAGGCTGCCATAATATTACTACACTCTTTGTCCAGTAAAACTAGTTGCTTGGATCTCTATCCAATAATATCTAAAGTACTATACATCATAAATTTTAAATAATTCTTAAGTATGCCTACAGAATTTAGTTATATTTTTAACTTAGCAAATTATTTAGTTTTGAATAAATTGTGTGTGAGAACTTTACAATTACTGAGCTATAGGCATATCAATATAATGTGTTATTTTAAGACATTTAAATTAATTCCTATTACACACTGCACAATACCACACCATCAGTGTGCACTGACTTATGAGTTCTCAACCTGTTCTGCCTAACCTAAAATAATTCAGTTATACAAAATTAAAAGGAACAAAACTAATTACTGCATAATTGAGTTATTCAAATTTTAAAAATAACTGTATTTATAAACAGAAAGAAATGTATCATAAAATTAAATAGCCTAGATAATAGAAAGTTATTATTTACAATGGAATGCAATTTATGCATTAAAAATATTGTTTAACTTTTTATTTTATTTATTTATTATTATTACATTATTACTGTATTTTTTTACCATATGAAGTATTTAGAAAATATGGTGATTGTAAAAAAATAATATCTCAAAATTTTAATGTATCATTTTGAGGTACTGTGAGTCAAAAAAGTGGTTTTCCTTTGATGTCTGCCATTCTGTGTGTTTGTGTGCACATACAACACACACACACATACACAAAGTTGAAGGCTAAATGAATTGATTTCAATGAAATATAACATTAAATTTAGTTTATCTATAGCTCGGGATTACAGTATTTTCAACCTTTTATTTTGGTTTTGGGTTGTTTTTTCCCATCATTCTAAAAATAAACCTAATATTTGTTCAACAAGAACAATGTATATGATAACCTTTTTTGTACTATTCTATGCTAAAAATGGTTGATTGTTAAACCCAACCTAATAGTGGGGGGGGGTTCATGCTGTTTACATCATTGTTACTTGATTAGGTGTATCAAATGCCATCCAGTGAATGATCCTTTAAACTGCATACAGCATGCCAACTATAAATAGTTCAGAGTTTTATCTATTCATAATGTAAATATTTCTCTTGACTGAAGTAGCAGTTATTCAATTAACTAATACTTTTCCTCTGATATTCTGTTATCAGGATATTTGCTTGTCTATAGTCTGTGCACTTTTCCAACCTTGATTTTTTTTTCTGAAACACAAACAGTTGTGCATGGTTTGTGAGTCATGAAAGGGAGGCCGGGACTGTCGAAAAGTATTGACAAGTTTGACAAAACGAACAGTGACTCTCTGCTTCATGTTTAAATATTTAGAACTCATGGTTTTAATTAGGCTATGAAAATAGCTTATTTTTTTGAAATTTCATTTCTTAATTTTTCTTAGAAACTTTTGGAAAATTCAAATATAGCTTTTTATTACATGGTTTAGTTTGTGCTTTTCAACTGACTTGAGAATCTAAAAGAAATCTCACCTCCACAGCTGCTCCAAATAGATTCACATTCAATTGTTATCTAGGTGACCAAGAAAAGCTCAGATTTCAACATTTGTATTATTGTTGTTTTTTACACAACTAATGCTTGAACTTTATTTAGAAATTCTGTCGTGTCTTTTTGCAAACATTGTTGAATAATATTGTTTACAAGTTTCGTACGATTTATTTACACTTAATATTGTGGTATTTAAAAAATCTAGAGGGCAGCCCGGCCTCCGTTACAGCTATGCAGAAGCATGTAATCAGTTACTCTCGGTAACCTTGCAGTTTAATTAAGTATTCTGCTTAACTCAATAATCTTGTTTAATTAGATTTCCTTTTCCTTCTTTTCCAGTATAATTCTAACAGGTACTAACACTTTATGTCTGTACAGATCGAACATTAAAAAATATATCTGGCTGCATTATGCTAAATTAAACCATTCCTAGATATACACAATTGCATTGTTTTAATTGTGGCTCCTATTTAATAGTTTTTTGTACTATTATATTGCTATGCTGACTTGGACAATGTGAATGTTTTTGATAAAGTACAGTTTTTAAGTTATATTTTCTTACATATCCATTGCTCAGGTGTGTTTCCAGCTATTTGTTTCAGGGTTAATTTCTTTATGCTTGTAAATACTTTCAGTAAGTCTGTATGTTGAAAAGTTATGTACCACAACCAAACATAGAGAAACATAATATTATTATTTTATTTGGACATTTCTATATGTTCCTAATATTGTTTATGTGAAATGATGGTAAATGTCTTAATATATATAAATAATAATAATAATATGTATCATTAGATATCGATTTTAAAACAAAAAATATAATAGAAACCATAAATGTTATATAATTTTAAATGGAGCATAAATTAAAATTTAAAAAATGAATAAATCACATCAGAAAATATATTTTGGCATCAAATTTAATGTTGTTGTAAGTGTCGCTCAGCAGTAATCTTGAGTACTGTGTAGCAATGTTCAAGCACTGTTAGTAGGGACCGTCTTTTTATTAAGTTTGATAATATTTGAGGTAAGAATGAGTACAGGATTAACCTTAACTATCAGTCAAGGTAAATAAAAGGAGTATGTTGTGTAGTCTTTGGATTTAACACAGACCTATGGACTCTTGATATATGAGTTCAGTGTATTTTTGGTGTTTATACATGATTTTTTGAACATTAATATGTTCGAATATCGGTTAATCTTTACACGTCAGTTTTGTAATGTTCTAACTCAGCAGTGATAATTTTTTCTTGTAAGTGATGCAAGTCCTGATTTTTTTTGCCATACACAATGGTTTTTTTAATAAATAAATTCATTGGTGTTAGATCAAACCATCAGTTCATTGGTTTTGGATCCTATCATTGAAGAACATGAAATAAGGAATCTTACAAAGCTGTACTGATATTATTTCCTTGGTCAGTTTGAGGGAAAACATACTCCTTTTACATATCTGTGATTGGACCTTCAACAAACAAAATGGACTTTTTAGTCTTGTAATTAATTAACGTGATCAATCTTGACTGATTGGAGCACAAAATGTTCTTCTACTGTAAAGTGCTTTTGCGCATCAGCTGAAGATTGTGCCTGAGATATAGTTATACCAACAAAACTTAAAGAGTTTTTGCTCAACTACTTAAAAAATCTGATTTTTGTTTTTATATAGCCTAATGTGTTTATTTGTTAGACACCCTCCAGGGTTCAATTGAATTTTATTATACATTTTTTTTTACAATTTACTGTGCAAAAATTGATAAACTTTTTACTTACTCTTACTGCTATTATTGTATAAAAATGGCAAACTCTACCGTGAGCTCTGCGTTGATAAAATGTTAAATGGTTTCAAAATATTAAAATTTGGACATAAAAATTTATTTTCTCAAAGGCAAGATGAATCGTCAGCACTTCCTCTTTACAAGTACTACAGAAAGGCGGTGTTTCATCTCGCATCAAGGCTCCGCTATCTCTCGTCCAGACATGCAATGCAGTAAGTGTCCAAACAATTTATTGCAAAATTACACATTTTTTATTATTTTTAAAATTTTTTTTCATTCTGTTTTTAAGTATAATTTGAAATTATTCTCTCCGATTTTTAATTTTGGCTTCCTAAGCAACATGTCATAGTGTGTATGTTTGTGCGTGTGTTTTATATATGCGCATAAAAGTTTTTAAATTTTGTGACAACATTGTTTATATTGAAATGAATAATTTAATGCAACTGCATGCAGATACTTTGCACTTGCAGAGCCACAAGGAACCCACAAGAGCAATTTGTCTTTGTATTAACAGATTTTTGAATGTTTCACTTTTGTAGTTTAAATAGATAAATTAATTAAAATAATCGCTATTTATCATTATTTGTTTGCCATTCTTATTATTTCAGTGAGATTTTTTATTATTTATTGTTAATTACTTTTGTTGCAACCTAAAGTCTAGATGCAACTGAAACTTGAGGTAACATGTATTTAATTGTGTACTATGAATAAAACAATGATATTTCAAATTGATATTTTTATACTCGCATTTATTAGTTCTGACATGTTATAGTTGTAAGAAGTTATCACAGGGATTTGTATTCTTTGTATATTTTTGGGTTATAACATTGTTATATAATGGATTTAACTTTCTGGACTTTTAGTTTTTTGACGACTATTTCTAGATACCAACATCTATTTAGAATTTAGGCTTTTTTAAGTTTCAAAATTGTAATAAATCATGTTACTTTTTGTTCAGAGATTTGCAATCCTTTGTATATAAAAGTATAGTAATATCTGTTAGTATTATTTCATACCATATTTTAAGGCAAAATATTTGGTCTTGTAATCTAGACAGATACATCTACTTTTCTTGTTTTTTATTAGCTCACTGTCTTTAGCTTTAGGTTTTTTAATAGCTCACTATTTTAGCTTAGGTTTAGCTTAGGTTTTTTACTAGCTCACTATCTTTAGCTTAGGTTTTTATTAGTTCATATTCTTTATCTTAGATTTTTTTTTAATAGCTTTGTATAGTGATCTTTAGTTTATTTTTTTTAAACCTAAGCTGAATTGTGTTTCAGCTCACTGTCTTTAGCATAGGTTTTTTATTAACTCACTATCTTTATTTTAGGTTTTTAGTAGCTAACTATCTTTAGCTGAAATTTTTTATTAGCTCACTATCTCGCTATATTTAGCTTTATTCTAAGTTGACACATGCCTATGCTTATGTTAAATTTTTAGTTTTATGCTTCAAGTTTTACTGTTTAGTATCAAGAGTGTCTTAATCCTCAACATTTGTTTACATTAATTAATTATACATTAAACATTATAGAATTTGTATATCTTATATGTAGTCAGATTTTCAAAAGGATGTCAGTGATGGAGAGTGCGAGTGTGTGGCATTCAAATTCTTGGGTTAAATGTTTCTACATGAAACATTTTTCAAAACGTTACAAAGCAACAATTAACTATAATCAGATCCTTGGTAAATTCAAAAAAATATTCAGTATCTCATTCCAAAAGTTTATTGTTAATATTTATCAATAATTGCTGTGCCATCGTTCATGGCCACTCTACCGAGGACATCCTTTGAAAATAAAAATCTATGTATCATTCATTTCATATACTGTTTCAGTTTCTTTTGAAATCCGTTATGACATCCTTCCAAATCATCCTGGTTTAATCTCTCTTATGCATTATTGTGTTTTTAGCATTGAAACATAATATTTTAATTTCTCTTTCTATACCTAGGTAGTGACACATACTTGAACATAAGTATGTGTTCAACATTTAAATAACCAAATTAACAAGCAGTAATAAAGTTACTGTCTTTTATTTTAAAAGAAATATTACAATCCAACATTTTTTTATTATTAACATGATGTATTGATAATAGGATTACTCAGACAACATTTAATAAATCTGTAAAAATTAATAAGTATTTTAATTAAGTGTTAGTTAAGCTTATGTTAATTGATCTATAATTATCTGTTAATTAATATATTATTATCATCAGCTGTACAAACTTTCAGTAGGTTTTGAATATCCAGTACTAAATTTAATATTAACAATAATTTGGCAGTAAACAATATCTTCTTAAGAGAACAGAAAATTTCAGCATTAAAAAAAATTTGTTCATCAATATTATTTGTTAAATTTAATTTATAATAATAAATCAGGTTATTTAAACAGTGATAAAGTGATAGTAATAGCAAATTAAAAAAAAAAAAAATAGCAAACAAAGATACAAGAACATTTTCAGTTATGTAATTCATGAATTTTATCCCTTTAATTTTTCAGCAAATATTGTAAAATATATAGGAATAATTAGAACTTTTTATAATTATTTTCGTAATAAATGAAAAAATAATTAATTATATGTGTCTAGACTGTATACAAACGTTTTGTCTGCTTTGAGTTGACAATTTAGTGGTATGATTAAATGTAAACGCTTCCTTGTGGTATTTACAACTTTTAGTTCATTTGACCTTTTTAATTTAACA
Source organism: Callitettix versicolor (assembly GCA_022606455.1). Lineage (NCBI taxonomy): Eukaryota > Metazoa > Arthropoda > Insecta > Hemiptera > Cercopidae > Callitettix > Callitettix versicolor. The sequence goes on along the minus strand of CM040182.1, from coordinate 70,688,951 downwards.
TGCATTGATAGCTTAGTTAGTAAAAAATGTTATGATTATGTTGTTCATAAAATCAGAGTTAATTATTATTTATAACTTATTGATGATTAGTACAAACTATGTTTTTTTTATTAAAATAATATATTGTACCTAAGACTTTTTATATGCTATAATTTATTATGTTTTGTTATTTATAAACATAAGGGTTTTTTTTAAGCAAATGTAGATAAATGGTGATATTGGTGCAAGAACCAATATCAGGATGAATTACTGTGATGAAAAAATCCCCTGCCTTCTTGTACTATCCGAATATGTTAATTACTAAAAATAATTTTATATTTGTCAAATGTCACTGAGTCTGAATCATGGTTTTAAAATGCTATCTACTAATTCTATATATTTTTAAAAGTAAAGTTTATTTTTAGCAGGAAGTAATTATCTTTCTTAACCACTCAGTAGCCATTTTGGATTTGTACTGAGATACACATTATTTGAAATGTAATACTAACGTAGTAACAAAATTTCATTGAAATTGAGATATTGGAGTGGCCATCATTGTAAGACCCAGAACCAGGGCTATGAAGTTAGTAACATGTGTGTGTGTGTGTGTGTGTGTGTGTGTGTGTGTGTGTGTGTGTGTGTGCGTGCGTGTGTTGTGTGTGTGTGTGTCGTGCGTGCGTGTTTGTGTGTTTGTGTGTGCGTCGTGTGTGTGTGTGTGTGTGCGTGCGTGCGTGTGTGTGTGTGTTTGTGTGTGTGTGTGTGTGTGTGTGTGTGTGTGTGTGTGTGTGCGCGTGCGTGTTTGTGTGTGCGTGCGTGTTTGTGCGTGCGTGCGTGCGTGTTTGTGCGTGCGTGTTTGTGTGTGTGCGTGCGTGCGCGTGTGTGTGTGTGTGTGTGTGTGTGTGTAATTTTAATCAGATTGGATTTAAACTTGGCAGATAAATTTATTTCATTAATAGCTTCGACAAGTTTGTTTACCCAGCAAAATCATCATACATTTTTTATATTACAATTTTATGAATTTTACCATTGTAATCAACATAAAAATTTTTGTTGATTATGATAGTCAAACCAGATCTTAAAAGTGGTTTTGTATTTTATGGTTCTCAGGGTTCATTTGCGGATTTTATTGTAAAATATAGAGGTATTTGCATGTAAAATGATTATTTATTATATTTTATTAAATTTTGTTAATTTATGGCAATGTGTGTATCGTGTTAGTGAAACAATCATTTAAATTAATTTAGCAATTATTTTCAAGGTGTTATGGTGGTAGTTATATTTCTTACTTGACTGAGAGCATAAGGTACATTTCTCTGAAACAGCTATATTTAAGGGCATACACATTAATTGAGTGAGTGTCCTGTACAGAGCATACAACTCCATCAACAAATACTTTCACAAAACTGTTCAGATAAGTGTGTGAGTAGGATTGGCATTGGTTGGTACAATGTAAAACGTGTAAATCTGATTGGTTCACATGTTGTAATTTTTAAAATGGCTGTCAGTGAATGTGGTATTAGTGTTTGAAATGGAAATTGAATGCTCTGATGGGAATAACATATGAATTCGAAGTGTAATCTTATTTAATGTTCCTAAGTTATCAGTTCTAAAAAGGTCATATTTATATAAGTTTTTGCAACTTCGTAAATACAACTTGAAACTGTTATTAATAGTTTTCAAGTGAATAGATTATACGTACTGTTATTTGCCATTTTTTTTAGTAATTTTCAATAATCCCAGTAAAAAATTATTAAAATTTTAGCTCAGTAAATACCATGAGAACCAGTCCAGTGGATGTTCAAAGAGTGGACCATAGGACAACAAAGCATCTCTAAGCAAATTTGGTTTCTGTGTGAAGTAGAATAAACTACAAGTTAGAAAATACAACTTTTTCATAATATAAATTTATCTACAATTGAGTGCTAATAAAATTAAAAGCTATTTTAAGTGTTTGATAATCAAATCTTCTCCAATTTCTTCATTGGTGCGACGCTTGGTCTGTCTAAAATAAATTTTTCTCATTGGTTTCTTAGTCCCAAGGAAACTTGACAAAATACCGTACAATAACATAGAGTCACCTTACCAAAAACCAATCGCACAGGTTTTTCATGTAAAAGAGATTTACTAAATTATTATGGTTTTTTGCACTATGAATCTTTCTTTCTTATTCTAGGGTTAAGTGGAGTAGAATATTTTAATGGTTTTAACATTGTTTTAAATAAAAGCAATGTAAGTCTATAAGTAATAAAAGTATATTGAATAACAATTATGCATTTTTTTTTGAGGAGTCAAAATTTTATGGATAATTGTAGATTGAAAAACCAAAATTAAATCTTTAATTATTTCATAAAATTTGTCTAAATATTACAAAATAATTGAAAATAATGTAGAACAGGTTATTTTCTTGCATTTTTAAAAACAAAAAATTATTTGGAATTATTTCAGGTCAACTCTATATAAATAGTTGTAAAAATAGAAACAACTTAAAATTTGTTATAACAAACGTGTGTAATGCTATCCTTTCATAAAGTTAATGTTATCAATGTGCTTTCTCTCACACCTTACAGTTTTTTATAGTGGTTTATAATGCTTTATCTTTATAAAGTTCCCTCAGGTGCAGAACTTAGTGTGTCATTAGTCATGTTCGTCTAGAGTGGAGTACAAGCAAGATTAACATGAATACAAATAGCAGTATATAAATGGATTAAACAGTTTTAAAAAAGGGGGCAAAGTACTAATGACTGATGAAGAGAGATAAGGGTGGACATAACAAGCCAAACATTGCTGAAACTGACAAGACTGAATGTGAGATCCAAGGAAATTGCAGTAAATTTTTAATTGAAGACCTTAGCAAGTGCAAGGCATTTGTCATTATGGTTCTAAAAGAGATCACCAATGAGCAAAGAAAAGGAGGGATGAACTGTGCACATATCTGTTAGACAATTGGACCATGGAGTGAAGATACATGTAGTCCCAAAATGTAATCCTGCTTCTTGAATGGGATTTTTTTCATTAAACTCTTTTGAAGTAATTTTAGCATACACTTTGTGAATATGAAGATTTTCAGCACTTTTGTACACACAATTGGGCAAACTCATGATATCCCATGGCATTCTGCCTGACCTGTATTCCTTTACTGCTCTTGCTCAGTTTCATAGGAAAATTGATATTTGTTGCACAAGTACAGACACGCTACTCACATCTAGTCTGTTATATCAATGACATTCTGCCTGACCTGTATTCCTTTACTGCTCTTGCTCAGTTTCATAGGAAAATTGATATTTGTTGCACAAGTACAGACACGCTACTCACATCTAGTCTGTTATATCAATGACATTCTGCCTGACCTGTATTCCTTTACTGCTCTTGCTCAGTTTCATAGGAAAATTGATATTTGTTGCACAAGTACAGACACGCTACTCACATCTAGTCTGTTATATCAATGACATTCTGCCTGACCTGTATTCCTTTACTGCTCTTGCTCAGTTTCATAGGAAAATTGATATTTGTTGCACAAGTACAGACACGCTACTCACATCTAGTCTGTTATATCAATGACATTCTGCCTGACCTGTATTCCTTTACTGCTCTTGCTCAGTTTCATAGGAAAATTGATATTTGTTGCACAAGTACAGACACGCTACTCACATCTAGTCTGTTATATCAATGACATTCTGCCTGACCTGTATTCCTTTACTGCTCTTGCTCAGTTTCATAGGAAAATTGATATTTGTTGCACAAGTACAGACACGCTACTCACATCTAGTCTGTTATATCAATGACATTCTGCCTGACCTGTATTCCTTTACTGCTCTTGCTCAGTTTCATAGGAAAATTGATATTTGTTGCACAAGTACAGACACGCTACTCACATCTAGTCTGTTATATCAATGACATTCTAGTCTTAATAAATCTTTTAGTATAGCATATGCAGGATGTTTACAAAAGTACTGAAACTGCTTGATTGCATATTTTCTAATGAAATTAGAAAAATGTGCAGAAATTTTAAAGTCCTTGATGTATAGGTGTTTCAAAATTGCACTTCATGTACATATGGGGATATATACATCGTCATATATGTATACACACACACCCACACCCACATACACACACACACTAAAACATTTTATGAAATATTTTAAATATATGCATACCAATATTTTTTTTTGGTGAAAAAGGATTTTTAAAATATTATACAGTTTTTGAGATAGTTTTGATTTTGACCAGTGTAGTGAAATAATCTTTGTTCTTGTTTTTAAAGCTGTTAGCCTTTAGGACAGTTCAAAAAAAATTAACTACAGAGTAATTCAGAATCAAATGTAAGTGTTATCAGTATTTTCAAATGGTTTAAACTAGTATTATCACGAAATCCTGGTTAGTCCACATATAATAACCCTTAAAATTTTTTAATTTAGGCCTATCTGCAACTTCCCAATTGCACATACTTAAAGTACTATTTTTACTGCATTTTGAAAACGACAGTCAATAATATTGATAACTTTTATGAAAAAGTCATAAATTATGTGGGTACAAAACAGACAAGATTAAAATGAGGGGGTTGATTAGCTATTGTAGAAACTGAGTCATCTAGCTGTTTCCATCAGAAACTAAACTTTTGAGTCTGTATATTTGGATTTGCGGTTTTGGTGCACCTATACCTACGTAGCTGAAATAGAATCTGAGTTCAACAAAGCCTTTTCCACATTAAAATAAAAATTGAAATATCTTAAAAACTGCATAAGGTGTAAAAATATTTGTTTACCAAAATGTCGACATTCTGTAAAAGAAAATCAATTACAAAAATATTTTAATGCTTACATTTAAAATATGCCATAAAAAGCTTGTTCTGTATTATTTTGGACATCTGTATATTAAAATCGTGATTTTGAAGCATCCTGTATATAGCAAATATCAGAGCTTTAAAATCACTAGTTACATTTTTTCTAACTTCCATATTCTTTGTACAGGAATACAACACTGTATAGTCCCAAGTTGGCACAAAACTTAATATTTACACCACCAATTTTTATTAAATTATGATAAATGTAATTCATGAAATTAAAGAGGATTAAAAATATCATATGTTGATAAAATAAAGTTTGGCTGCGATAATCTGAACAACTACTTGATGTAATATATTCAGTATATTATAGCATTCCTTACCATAAATGGGTATTTATGCCTTCCATTCCAAGTGGGATATACTATATTTATGGGCACACTGTATTTATAAAGAAAATAAAAGTTCTAGAAACCATATAATGAAAAATAACAAAATAAATGAAATAATTGTTGTGTTATTAAATGTTCATCTCCTTTGATTAATGAATCAAAGTTAAAAGATGACAATGTAGTATAAAATAGTTTTGAAAGGAAATTTCAATTGTATGTTTTTTGTAATTTAATGTAGTAACCATGTTGGCAAAATATTAGGAAAGATTTTGTTGTTCTCATCTTGTGCGGTAGAGGATTGGACATATACTATAGATTAATAGTCACCTTGTTCAGTAAGCATTGAAGGAAACATTAGTTTTTGTGAAACATTTTGTACACTATTTTTTGAAGTATTGATTGCAAAGGCTAATGAGATAAAAACTATATGACATACAATATTTTAAAACAGTAATTAATAACTAATTCTGTTCAAATAAAATACTTTAACTGTGAAAAAAAGGCAATTTGTCATTAATCGGCCTGTAATAATGGATATAAACATTTTAAATTACCCTTGTTTTGCATGATATTCCTAGTTATAAATAAAATGTTTACTGTGTATTGCATTATGGTTAATTACACACTAAAAAAACACACAACACTATTCACTTTTTTAAGTTGTGAAACAAACTTTTTAACTTTTTTAATACATCTAAAACAATTTAAATATAAGCTACTGCAAGTTATATAATGGAAATTACCAATTAAATGTTTTAAGGTATAGTAAAATCCCTGCTGACTTAAATTTAAATACTGTATATAGGCTACTGAATTATTAAACTGAATTATACTGAATTATATGCCTAGTTTTCTGTCTTCATAGCACATACTGTTCAGGAGACATCAAATTAAAATTATAGAGTAACAATGAGCAATTTACTAAGCTACCAAAGTCATTAAATAATGTTTATAAGAAAAAAAAAACTGGCTGGTGACCCTTGAGGGAAGACTAAACAAAAACAACCAAATCAATGAATACAGAATCTGCAGATATAAATGAAAATATCTGTAGATATTCTATGTTCTTATATTTACCTAAAGATTCTGTATTCGTTGGCCAGACCTTAGCTTCACCGAGGAAGACTTGCTGACGTGCAATGAAAAAGAACAGGGAAACCCCATTTATAATAGAACTTGCATTCTTTCTCAAACTCAAACAAAAAATTGGTTGTCAGGCAGTATTGTCATCACATATCACTTTCAATTAGTTCCGCTATTGATTTTATGTGTCAAAACAATAACCTTTGCATCAGGTGATAAAATTGTCCTTGTAGATGCTAATACACTGTATTGTAAAAGTATAGAAAATAATGCACTACTTGCAAAATGTACTTGTCACAGAACACTCGATTTAATTGACTCACTACGCACTGCGTATAACACTCAAATAGCATGTTGGCATCCTGAAATAAGGATCCACCTTCTAGTGAGAAAAGTAGGAAGTATACACACGTTTTGCTGCTACAGAGAGAGATTTCTGGAATTTTATTGGCCTCAGTAAAAAAAGTTACGTACATATTCTTACTATAGGAATGGTAAGGAACCAACAAATTTTGCTGTTATAGAGAGATTTCCGTTATAAAGAGAGATACAATAGTAGATTTTACTGTAATTGTAGTGACATTTTACTCGTGTATGGTTTTCCCACACACTAGGTTTATAGGAAGTTAGTTGTCACAAGTTATTTTAAGATGTAGTCAGATTTTTTTTAAGGCGAAAAGCACATTGAGGCTGTTATTGCCTCCCTAAATGTAAGTGTGAGTGTAAAGTGTTGAAGTTGTAAGTGTGTGTTCGACTTGGGTACCGCGGGAGACGTCTAAATCCTCTCAATAGGTGCAGCTAGTCTGCACCCCCCTGCGGGTCAGATTTTAATAGAATATAATCTAAAAACAAATAAATCAGTTGAAAAGTGTGTGTTATGATGTAGTGCATGCAGTTTATGAAGGTTTATTGTAATAGAAGCATGATTGCGTTTTTCGTTTTAACTGGGCAGGGTTTTTATTAAGGACAGTCAGTTAAAAGCCCCCTATACTTATTCTTAAAAATGATAATTCTGTTTTATTTTTACATCATACTGTTTTGTTTAATTACTATTTTTAGGTAAAACCAAGAGTTTTATTTTTATTTTTGGAAATGCATTTTATATCGGGTTGTAAATTACAGTCAAGACTGTTATCTTTCCTTTTGTAAATATTAAAGGTTATGCTTGTTTTAAAAGTCAGGGAAAATAAAATTATATATTTAACTTTGCTTCTTTTTGTCATAAGCTATATGTCTTTTTTGATTAAGCAAAACAAGGATGGATAAATAAGTTCTACTGTAAAAATGATTAGTAACTTGGTATAAAACAGCTGTATTCAGGAAAATGAATAAATAAGCATTTATAAGAATAATGTAAACCTAATATTTTAGTAGTCATGTTTTATATATTATTTGGTGTTTGTTACCATATGCATTGACAGCATCAAAACAAATATTATCTAGTTAGCAGTTTGATGTAGTTAATTTTTCAATTATCAGAAATAATAGTAAATTAGAAAATTAAGAAATTTCCAGTAACAATGATTATAACTTTATTAAAAACTAATTGTGCACTGAATACACAAGTAAAAACAGTTCAATAAATTTTTTTTTATATGCATTCTTTAAACTATGATCGGATGTAATACAGATAAATATATGTACTACCTATCTGATATTAAAGTTGTGAGTTTTGACTGCAAGTAAAAGCGGAGTAAGTACAGTGTGTATTTGAATTTATTCACTGTGTATATTTCTATTCTTTTAATATCATTAATACTGTTTGTTTTTGTTTCAGTTGGAAGTCAACCACACATTCAAGTAATTCTACCGCATGGACAATGATGCGTAAATGGGAGTTGATATTAGTAAAAGTTAAAACTTTATTAATTATTCTTTAAATATTGTTGTTAATGAAGGGTGGAATATTTTGTTGCACCTTTGTAGTTAAACGCATAAGAACATTAATTAGATTTAAAAAAATGCTTTGATATTAAAATTGTATTCAATCAAAATCTAAAATCAAGTTTTATGTAGTAAAAATATAAAATTACAATTTGTGACATGAAAATAATTCTGAAATAAAATTGACAATTTTGGTAATTTTACAGAATAATTACAGTGAATATTACTGTAAAGTATGCAATTAAAATTAAATAATATTCTACAGAAGAATAATTTTGTATTGATTGCGTTTTGGCAGTAAATACAAAATATTTCTTGAAATACTTTTGTAACTGCTTATATATACATACCAAAACACACGATACATAATGCATATGTATATATTGTGTATTTGTGATTGTTTGTGAGTGGTGCAAACATGGCGTGCATGCATATGTATAATCATGTATGTGTGTATTTGCACACGGACACATGTGCGCACACACACACACATGCATGCACTCACAGTTAAAGAGGAGGAAATTTGAGAGTGAGAAATCTGTTGAATATTATATTGTTGAAATGTAAAATATGAACATGAAGTTACTTAAAATGTTTTATTTATTTATAATTTTTTAATACATAACATATACGTATAATTTTTCACATGCTTTGTGGCGATTAAATTGTACTGTATTTACAGATTTCTCCTTTCAGCTTGTTGGAACATTATATCAAATTAAAAATGGAAAATGTTTTCAATAAGGTTTTTTATGAAGTTCTTTGAAAGCAACAGAGCCCAGACTTTGTGCAATGTATAAATGAAATATACTTGCTATAAGCCCTGTTCGCTTAATAAGAACATTGAAATATATAAATAGCATGAATTGTTAATAAAGGCATTGACTCATTTTCCACAATTATTCACTAAAGGATAACTTACTGATCTCTGTGTATAAGTGGGAAGCCTTTTACTTATTTACTGATGGACTCATCGCTTAATTGTCCTCTTCCTGAATAGGTAGAAGGCTAAAATTAGGTTCAGTTACTTAATATTGGGAGGGCTCGGTGCTCCATGTGGCTTATCCATCGGTCAGTGCTGTGTCTCTGAATTGTGTACTTCGGCATTCTTAATTCGAGCCGCAGTTACTCCCTTTGCTTTATCCTTACCACTCACACTGATCCCTCGTCCTCATTTTTCTGATTGGCACAAAGTGAACTTTAAACAAAAAAAAACTTAATTTGTGGTGCAGTTTGACAGATACAAGGCAAAACCCTAAAGTTACAAAATTTAATTTAATTTAGAATAAACATTTTTCAAACTAAGTTATTTTATCCTGATGTACATTTGTTCATATATCTATTTTATTTAGAGAGATGTTTCATTACAGTTAAAACTGCTAACTTGTTATATATGTAAAGGCCTATTTCTACTCCATTATTTTGCCTATAAGATTTTCACATTACATTAGTTTTATCAATAAACTATATATAACATTATATATATATATATATATATATATATATATATATATATATATATATATATATATATATATATATATATATATATATATATATATATATATATATATATATATATATATATATATATATATATATATATATATAATAAATATAATAAATATATATATGTATATATAATAACTATATATTAATGTTCACCCTGATATTATGCACAGATTAATTATGTTCATAATTTAGGGTTGAATGTACCTTATCTATTGTTTATTTAGATGTCACAACTAATCTGTATGTAGAGGCCTGTCAGATGGGAGAAAGCTAGGTTTTATATTCTATTGAATTTTACATCTTGCATTATTAATTATTTAATAGTTATACTAAAGGTAGTAAGTAGCTATGTTATTAAAATGTACATCAAGTTAAAGTAACTTAAATTTTGTAAATATCTTCTAAAGCACAATACTAGATTCCATAATATTACATTACAAGCATAATATTACAGCCAAATATAAAAAAATACTTCCTGAATTGGTGGAAAACTAAAAATTATATTATTTTGTATTTTGTAGTAATTCAAAAATTAAATGATGCAAAATTGAAAGAGTGTAATTATGAAATCACTACTTCTACCATTTTCTAAGTAAAAGGGTTAACAAAGCAGTTAATAAGTAGGTAATCGGCTTGTTATTAATTGACATTAAATTCATTTGAGTTGAAATTATACAAAAACCACAATCTATTGTAATCTGTTCTAGTAATCACTGTGTTGCTTGTAAGTAAGCACACCCCATGACCACATCTGTAACATATGTTTGACAGATTTTGTAATTTTGCACATTCCAGTGAAGCATGATAACAAAATCCCTATAATAAAAGGAGGGTTCTTTTTTTTATGGTACTTTGTGATTATTTAATAACACAATAACAGTTCATGTTTCTGTAGGTTACAATGTTGTAATAGCTCATAAACATGGTATTGCAGTAGGACCTTGATTGGGAGGGATTTTTTGGAGGAGTTTTTTTATAAAATAATGGTACAGTCAATGTTTTTCTCCACTAAAATATATATTCAAGCATTTATCTGATACTGTATTGTGTTTGAAAGACAAATACTGACATAGCTGCATGTCATTACTTAAAGTTATTACTGTACAGTCAGTTTTTTAGTTATTGACTGTAATAATTGTGTGTGTAACGTATAGTTAAGTATCGCACACACAGTAAAGAAAATGAGGATGGAAAGTAGGGAAGCAATAATCTGTCATGACAAAGTTTGTTTAACATTTTAGGTCATAGCAAGTAAATGAGTTTAGATTTTTATCTTCCACACTAATTTAATTGTAATGTTTTAATATCCTGAAAAATTAGGCAAATGTAGTAGAAGAGTAAGCAAAGAGGTCCTATAATGCTCTTGAAACTTATTTTAGTTAATGGAACATGTTTTAAAACATTAATCCACATTGTTCTTAAATGTAGCTCATTTTATATTATTATCTAGCTGTGGTGATTCATTAACTAGTACAAATTATTTCGATCTTTCAGATTTACTACAGTATTGAAATTTGACAGGTAGTTGTTAGGTTGTAAAGAGTAGAAGTATCACCAAAAAAATTACCATGTGTTTCGTACATAAAATCTGAAAGACTATCAATGCAAATTTGAAACAGTGCTGTGGTAGTATAGTTGCAAGTATATAATATACTTATCCAGTTGACCCTCAATGGGTCCCGTTTTTTTAAACAATGAGTTTTATTAGGAAAGCCTATTAGATCTTGTTGTTATCTGAAGAAGAACAATATGTGACAAAACGTTGTTGTAGTGGGATTGTACAGTAAACGATTCACTGACAGAATTTTTTATTTCAAACTCAGCCTACTGTGCCAATAAAACAAGTATCTAAACTATTTAAGTTTATAATCGCAAAGCTTGTATCTGCTACATTAAAATATACAGAATGTACTGATGAGATTTTTTAATAATTTTGTGGAAATTGAGTTCTTTTCTTTAGTGATTCTTGTTGTACCACTAAAGGAATGTGCTATATTAACTAACAGATTTAATAATTATATTTTGTACGAGCATTATATAAAATCATTGTGATATCATCATACCATATATATTATACACATTTGAACATAATAAGGGTAGTAACAATTGTTTATATTTTTTGTTGCATATATTTAACTGATACCGACACATGAAGACATAATAACTATAAATGTGTTATTTAAAACATACTTGTTTTCATTTACAATATATTATATATTAATTGTTTTTCAAAAAACAAAAAAAAACGTTCCTTTAATCAAAAACTGTATTGTATCCATAATAAATTATATAGATTAAATACATTGTAAAATATTAGTAAAGTTGTACTACAATAATCTGTTATATAAACTAAAGTTAAATATATTTACTTGAAACAAAGAGGATCTGAAAGTATTGCCATACTTCAACCTTGCAAGAGAGTATTTTATTGTAGTTACTGTAATATTGCTATTTGGAAAATTGTAAGATGTGTAATATATAGTTTGAACATTTCCGATAGCCACTATATTTTTATAATTCCCATTTATGCCTTAGCTCTTGCTGATATTAAGTAAATCTTGACATTACTAGCTTATCTCCCTTGTTTTTGAATTAGGTTCAGTGATTGTAATTATATTTTGTTTTAAAGAATAACATATTTTGTAGATAGCACAAGTCAATATGAAACCTTCAAACGAACACATCTTTTCTTGATATAATCAACAGAGTAATAAATAAATATATATTAGTGGTAAAATGAAAACAAATTCCAATTACATTATAAGTTTGTACAACTTACCTATTACACACACACAAACATACACACGCAGTTGTATGTAAATTCTAAACAAAGCCATGCATTATTAAATGATGTTTTCTTTTTCGTTACATACTGATGTTTGTTTCTTTCATTAATGTTTAATTATATAATACACATCTTCTTAAAGTCAACATTTTCACGTTATTAAATATAATTATTCAACCAGTTTTTTTTCTTTTTTCTAATTGATAGCTGCAAGTGATGCATAACTATCTAAACATTTCAAAATGTAAATTACTAAAAGACGGGATGTTGAACTATTTTGTCAGTGTTGATTAAATGAATTTGTAGTTACCATTTTATATCATAACATTATTAATTTTAATGACATGTTCTTAGTTTATTTTTATTTATTTAGGCTTTAATATGCAATGTAGTTTTGAAAAATGGAAAAATGTAGTTTTTTCCTAATCCTGTTGGTATTAAAAACTTCAAAAAATGTCTTAGGGGGAAATAGAGAACAGCAATTCGTTAAAAATATTCAATACATCAATTTGAACAAGTATGGAAGTTGTGGGATGTTTAAGATCAAAACAGTGAAATGAACACCTAAAGCAAAATCTTCTTCTCTGATTTAGTTCAAACATTAAAACTAATTGTTTCTGCAATATTGCGTAAAGTTTTTTGGAATTACCAAATTTAAGTGACACTGCAATAAGAGAATAACCAAAATAATATTTTCTGTAATGGCTGTTGATTAAAATCTTTCCTAATGTAGCACCTAGGGACTAAAAATAAGTAAATATTTCAGTAAATTTTTGGTATAACCATTACAAGAACTTGAAATCTTTTTAGTGATCTCATTTGGTAGGTAACAATAAACATGAACAACATTATTGAGTCCAGCTATTTTCCAAACAAATGTACCAATGTTAATGAAATGTATTTGTGGATGTACTTTAGAAGTTAACAAAAATCTCATTTTCTCAATATCGACTATATACTCCTTAACTGCCTAAATAAAATAAATAGAGCATTATCTTTCCAAAATACCTACTCAGAAGTTATCAGCAGCAAACCAAAATATTAGTTTTAATTTCTCAAAATAGATTCATCAGATTTTGGTCATAACTGAAGGTGAGTGTCGAAACTTATTTTGTGAAATTTGGTCAATTTTTTGCCGTTAGTTTCCAAACTGAATTTTTTGGGGAATAATATCTAAATGAATGTGAGAGAGTTTGTCTTCTATGTTTGAGCCATTTATATTTTAAAGAACAGATAATTTAAAAGATACAAGAAAGTAAAATTTCATTTAACTCAACACTGTAAAAGTATGTCATCCAATCACTGTAATTAAAACTATTTTTTTTTATATTAGACTGGAGTTTAAAATTGTTTTATCATAAATAGGAAAATACTATTTAAAAGACAAAAATGTAACAACACTATAAATATATATATATAGAATAAAACAATGAATATAAAACTACTTTTATTAAAATTTTTATTTAATAAAAGATTTTTTCATTTGAAGGAAATATATAAACTGTTTATATTTTTTGATACAGATATACACAGATAATTTTTAAAATATAAATATCGCGATGAATCTAAAATATATTTAATTTATAAATAAAATACAAGTGTATATATTTTCATGTGACTATGCAACTATAAGTTTGTAGTTATTTTAAATAAAATGTTAATTATAAAGTACTACATTAAATAGATCATTTTTTAAAATTCATTTTATGAAAAAAAATAATTTTCAGTATTATTTACAAAAATAATTTCCTCATAATTTTTAAATTTGGATTTAAAGAAATAAAAAAATAATTTGTTTTAAATTTATTCTATAAAGTAAAATCCTACTTCTGCAATTTTCAGAATTAGACATAACTTTGGAATCTGAGAAATGTATTGTTATAAACATATAAGCCTAAGAGTGTTGTTTAAGGAGAGTAGATTTAAAATGTTATTAATTTCTCCAGATAATAATATATTCATTAGCAGATAATGTATTAATTTAATGCAGTTTTCAATTATTTGTTATATATAATAAATTTGCAGGTTTAATTTATTAGTTCTAGTTATTTGAAAGTTGCTGACATAATCATTGGAATTCATTTTAATAGCGTACCATTTTTAAAATAAACATTTTTATTTCTTGGAAATTATATTCGAAATATGTATATATAAATGTGTCTGTGTGTATATATATATATATATATATATATATATATATATATATATATATTTCAAAGTAAGTACAAAATAATAATAAATTTAAAATACAGTTAATAAACATTAAGAAAAATGTAAAACTATGAAAAGTTAGCACTCTAAGTCTTTAAATTATCTATAGCTATAATTATTTTAAGAAAAATCAAAACATTAAAATATTGCAATTGTTTAGATCTACCTTTCCTACTCCACCAGTCTGCTGCCAGTAATTTATTCTACTTATAGGCTAGTAATTAAACAAATATGCAAATTAGTTCAGCAATAATTAAAGTGATAGCTGTTAGCATTGTCGTGGATAAATTAAGTACATTTTTTAAAAAAAGGTTACAAATGAATTGCGCCTTAAGTCGTTACTGTCTGAATAGAACCAATAAATGTACACTAGATTTTTTGTCGAAATATTTTTAAATGGAATTTTTTTTTTTTTGAGTTACAATTTGAATGTATTTATTCTTATATATTGACTATATGTATTATGTACAGAACACGATTTACTGTAAATCGACTGTTTTTTGTATTAATTTTTTGTCTGTTGCACGTAAGACAAAAACTAATAAAAAATTAATGGTTTGAGCGAATCATAAAATTAGCATTTAAAAGCAATTCAAAAATAAAATTAAAAAGTGCCAAGTTTCAAAACTTTAAATTTTTATTCAAGATTAACTATTCCTCTACTAGAAAGAAGTTAGATTAGCTCAAACCATAGTTACAATATTGGTAAATATGTTATGATTGTAATGGCATCTTTTGAGTACAAGTAATTCTTGTTATACAAATATTTGTTGATTCTTAGTGAATTATCCTCTGGGAAGTTCCTGTCAAAATGCATTAGTTTTATAAATATTGAGTTTTTTGTTACATTTTATTCTCCGATTTTTCCTTTAAAAAATAATAATTTTTTAAATAATATTAAATACTTAGACAAGATAAAAATTTACATTTTTGAATCAAAAATAATATTAAAATGTAGTTCAGAGCTACATTACCAGTTTAAATGAAAAATTTAGACCACATTTACCAAGGTCTAAGTAGTAATAAAGTAAACACATTTAAATAAACCTATAGACAACCCTTATGTTTTCACAGAAACACAAATCTGTGTGTTAAACACAAGTGGCTGATGATTTTGCCTAGGATGTAAAACCTCCAGTGTGATTTCTTTATGACAAAAAATTATTGGTTTAATTACTAAACTATAATTATTTAATAGTTTAAAGTTATTGTAATAAAACATTTTCAAAGCGTGGTTCACAGAAAAATAGCCAATAATTGAAGTCATGTTATTTGCAGTTTTTGAACCTTTAATAACTTGCCTAACATTTGGAGATTTAAGTCCTCACCATTTGAAGTGCTACTGCAGCAAAATTTGTTTTGCAGTTCCTTGGAAGATTATTCGTCTGTAATAAAAGTTATTTTTTTATTTTTGTTAAAATCTTTTGAGTTTTTTGATAATTTGTATTTTACACTATTGTGGTAGAATAAAGTTTATACATTAATGTAAACAATTGTATAAAGATTAATAATGCAAAAAATTAAAAATTGTACTATTTTTTTCAAAAACTTCATGTATTTGAAAACAAACACAATCTTCACAAATTTTTAAATACCAGCCACTACTGGTTAACATCTCTTCAATGTCTAAATAATAAGTCAGATCATTATGAAATGTGAAATCACTTTACTCCTAAACTAAAAAGTAGAGGGTTTTAAAATAAATAGTGTATAAAATATGGGGTGTTTTATATATTATAAAAAATAACATTTTAGATCAATAATTTTATTTTTAGAAAAATCAGTGACAGCAAAACTGTCTGAGAAAGCTTGTGACTTGTTTCTCTTAATTTGAATATGAAGTGATGACAAAATGAGTAATATATCCGAGTTACCTCGAGTAACTGCAAAGTTATATAACAAAATATATATGCAGTGTCAAGAATGAAAGTATTAAAAGGCTATCAGCATTCTACCTACTTACTAGTCATTTAAAAGACATTAATCAAGCTAAGCCAAACAAGTCGATTTTACAGATTCTAGAAGTATGCCTAGACCATTGATATGTGATTTCAGCATATTCTTGCCATCGTTATTTATATAGGACCTTGATAATTCAAAGTGAATAATAGTTAATCAGTGTTTTATAAAATTTTGTAATTTGAGGCTATGAAAAAATAAGTAATGAGACTTTGATATGTACAATTTACATTTGATTCTGAAGCGAGAGTTTACATTCAAATTATATTGAATATTTCGCCTTTGTGACAATCATCTTAGCCTTTGCACACCTAATCTGGGAGATGTAAGCTCAACACTAAGGTTATACTGGCCTGGCAGTGTAAAAGCACTTCAGGTTCACTACTTACTAATATAGCCTATAAGTTGTTATGTAAGATTCTTATTTTGTCTAAGTAGTGTCTTTAATACTGTATAGAAAATTATTTTGGGAGAAAGGAAATTATAGTTTCCACAAAGGTTGTGTTTTTGACAATCAGGTCTGTGATGTTTTATTGCAAACTGTTTTATCACAGTGAAATAATGTTGTTCACCATTGAAAAATAAAATTTTAACAAGATACATGCCAAGTATTTTTAAATCCCTTCCCCTTCTAATTTTTTTTTTTTACTTATGAAAATATTTTTTATTTTGGGAATCTTATATAAAAAATATGACTTTAAACTTAAAAAACATTTTAACATAGAAAATATAGGTTGTTTGTGGAGGGGAAACCTAAAAATTAAAAAGTGGTAGCTGTACAATATTTTAATTACATATATCAGTTTATTATCAATTTAATTGTTCACAACAAATCAAATAAGAACATATCTTGGGGAAACGAATAGTTTAGGCCACAATGTAAATTACGTAAAGTGCAATTAAATTCTGTTATATAATGAGACAAAATTTCAGTTGTCTGCCACTGTTGGCCAACGGTTGTAATAGTGACTTCCAGTTTGCACATTAAAAAAAAAAAATTTACTTGATATTTCATAACAAAATTCCCAACAATGCTATTTTCTACTTTCATCAGAGGGGAAAGGGCTTGAAGGTTGAACCTTAAGGGGGTAGGAGTAAGGTACCGTGTATATTTATATATATGCTTTAATGGGCAAATAGTGTGATGGACTTGTTTGAAATGGCTTTTGGAGCAAAATAAAAGGGAAAAAACCATTTAATCCAATCATGAGTGATTGTCATAACCACTTTTTCATGATGGGGGGGGGCTCAATGGTTGATGTGGAAAGCACATGTCAGTATGTTGTGTCTGAACTGTGCAGTTATGCCCAGGTTGTATTACGCTTATGGTTAACAGTGATCCCTCTTCTTCATTAATCAATTGGCACAAAGTATGGATGTTAAAAAAAAACTTGTGGTGGAATGCATTGAATTCATTTCTAAATAATTTTTGAAGCAAAAAAAAAAACATTTTGATTTAGTCATTGAAATTAGTGCAAAATGTTTCTGCAGTTCTGATTGTCATTACCACTTTTTTGTGGTAAATGTATTGAACTCATTTTTGAAAATAAAATTGCCACTGTATAAAATGTATTTATTGTTTATTTATTAGGGTGTTATTTATTTGTCCTTGAAACAGTTGTACATAATATTTAGCACTTATAAAGTTTTTAAAAGATAATACACAAAATATGTAAATAAATAAAACAAAAACAAACAATGTGTATGTTATTACTATTTTTAACATGTACATAATTTGCATTATAATAATTAATTGACAAAATTATGAAATAAAAAGTGTTAAATATTATGTCAATCCCTCTAAAATGAAAACAGTATTAATTTGTTTTAAATGTGTATTTTATAGATAAATATCAAATTTATACAGTCTTTTATGTTGTTAGGTTATAATGTGAAATCCCATTAACCTTGAATTTGATAGTCAAACAGTTTTTATAAACAATAATTATAAAAAGCAATATGCATGTTCACCTATGTGATGTGTAATCACATTTACAAATCTATTAAATATGGTGAACATAAAAGTTGGCTTATTTATTAAAATAGTGTACACATTGTTATCATGTTTAAAGACTTGTAAATTTTGATTAGGTTCTTCAATAAAATATTTTTTGTTTGAAAATTGAATTCATTTTTGTTTTACTAAAAATGGCCTTTTTTGTAAACTTTTGAATTGAATTTGAAATAAAAAAAAATGAAGTTATGAAATCTTATTAAACAGATGATTTAAGGTGACTATAATCATTTGTGTATTCCTTAGTTGTGTTTTCAGAGACAGGAAGACCACTACAACAAGAGGCAGTTATCTGAATTCTAACAAAAGAGCTACATAAATGTGATGGTAGCTTTTTTCCAATTTAAAAAAAAATGTATTTGTCAATTTTGGGGTTTTTTGTGAAACTTTATTCATAAATAGCAATTACTTGCTATGTTCAGTATAATGATCTGCCTTCCCTAGCTTCTTCAATTCTACTTTTGTTGACGTCAAAAACTATATCTATACTCAAACTATATATATTGAGTATAGATATATTATTGAGATTATATTATAGATATTATTGAGTATAGGTATAGTTTTTGAAGATGGAGGTTCTCCAAAACGTGTCAACGAAAGTAGAATTGACGAAGCTAGGGAAGGAAAATCATTATATTGAACATAGTGATAATAATCCTAGCAGAAAAGAAGAAGAATATAAAAAGAATATCAATTACTTGCTCATTCAAATTATGTTTAATAATGAATTATGATACAGGCCTACAGCATAACTTGCATAAATTTGGTGAATTCTGTAGGCATTATTATTACCTTGTATTTGTTTTTAAGTTTACTGTTAAGTGATGTGCAGTCTGACCATATATCACAAAAAGTGTTCTGATGAAACAATATTATTTTAAAATTTGTTTTTCATTGTCAAAAGTGGAGTGGTTTTTTTATTTCATTTTACAAAATGTAAAAAAGTAACAGCATTAAAAAAAATGTTTGCTTTATTCGAGGTGAGACAGACAATCAATCAAACCAGTCCGTAAAAAAATCACAAATACAGCTGTATTGTAAAATGCCTGTGATCAGAGCCAATGAATACAGAATCTATAGATTCTGTATTCATTGTCAGAGCTGTCAAAAGAGGTACAAGCTTCCTCAGGCGACATACCTGGTCCATAGTCTATAAGTTCGTAGTCTATATCTGGTTCACTAGTCTATAAGTTACCAATTACTGTAAGTAGAAAATATGGGTATTTTTTATTGAATGGGGAACAAAACAATTTTGAGACTAAAGTAATTGACTAGTTTTGATGATTGTGCCATATAATGTAATTCAATAGGTTGCCCATTTTCCATTTTGTTCATCAATTTTTTTCAAGCCTTTTTGCTAAAAAAAAACTTAGGCACTGTATTAAGAGAAATTGAATTTTTCTCAAAATTGGCTCCAACTTTGATCAAATTTTACAAATGTAGTCCTTGTCAAAACATTGGTTCGTATATATCTCCCTATAGAAATTTGGAAATAGTTTTACTTTCTGAAAATCGGTTATTCGTAAATTTACAGTTAGAAAGTAAAATAGCCATCACGTTTTATTTGACATTTTACAAGTGAATTGAACCAAACCATAGATTTCTCGTTTCAAATTTCCTAAACATAATTGAGATAAAATTTCATTCACGAAAAACAATTGGCCAAATTCTGATGAACCGATTGTGACAAATTAGATAGATTTTTTCATAGCCTCCTGAACTGGTTAAAATTTGTGTGCTTAAGATCATTAAAAACTTAAGTAATTCAAATGAGTTGGAAAGTTTTGCAGTGTTTAGTTTTGTATTATGTTAATGTAAATATATAACATTTACTTCAGAAAATGATGCAAAGTATGTATGTCTGGTTCCTTCTTCGCTTATAAAACATCCATGTCAAAAATATCTTGCTGAGATTACTCTCAGATTCTTTATTATAGACTCCCCCCCCCCCCGACTTAATAACTTAACAAAGGTGAATATAAGAGGGAGGGAGCCCCCGACTTTAATGAGTTCCTTGTAATAACTTAACAGAGGTAAATATAAGAGGGAGCCAGCCCCCGAAATAAAGAAAAAATTAAAAGTAATCTGAGTAATTTTAATGAATGGCTGTGGCGAGGGACATTACAGACAAGCTGGGCTATGTTTTGTAATCAAAGGCAATGGCGAGGTAGGCACCACAGGGACATTACAGACAAGCTGGGCTATGTTTTGTAATCAAAGACAAGCTTCTTTACATGTATTCACTGTATTGTCAGTTTGATAATATAACAACATTCTTCTGCTTTGTCAAAAATTCACTTTGCCTAAACCCCTTTAAAACCCTCTGCAAAATATGCATAATATTCAAACAATCTTTTAATGATAGTTGATTAAACACACAAACAAACAACGGTAATTGGTTATGTTATCTTGCCCCTCCCCCAAAGTTATAACCAATTTTTGACAGTGCAACTAAATAACAATAATGTAAAAAAAGAATTTTCACAATTCACGAGGATAAATGTTTATAAGATCGACAAGCATGAAAAAAAATGAAAGGCCAACTAACACTGAGGTAATACTCGAGGTGGATATCCCGAGTCGGTCGGAGGACGGTCAAGTTTAGTCAGAGTTGCTTATAAAGCAGAAGCTTGCACTGGTACAGAACCTTCCGTACACACAAAGCCCTATCCGTGATCTAAATAGGCGAATGAGAAACGTTTAGGTTTTTATTTCCCAATGATTGGTTGAGGTAAACTAAAATCGAACAAAACAGCTTGTAATTTCACGTGACGCTGGGCCACAATATGTCAAGAAGGCCCAGATGACACCTCGCAGCCGGTTTTTAACTTTTTCATATTAATTCAGTTTATAAAATAACGCATTTTGAAATAACTTAGTCTATTATTAGCACAGAGTAACGAAATTATAACGATTATTTTGGTGAAAAAAACTTTTTAAGAAAGTAACTAAAGTTAAGAAATGTTCACAAAAAAAGTAAATACCTGTATAAATAATGTACACAACGTTCCAAAAATTTGTATGATACTGTACACAACAGTAGGGGCACTGTGTTCACACACTGTAAAAGCATTTATTTTATCTTGAGATTCTAAACTGGATAAAATCTAAAAGTTCAACAACAGCAACAAAATTGTGTTATTTAACATTACTATAAAAAAATATGATTCCTAAAAGAACTTTATATGTGTACTTACATTTTATATAAAAGAATTTTATGTGTTCAGGACAAAACAATTTATTACTAGTGAAAAAGGCTAATTAAATTTGTAAAATGGTTAAATGTTAATTACATTTCCCTTTTTCTTATTTTTCTATTTTAGTACAATTCCCAAACACTTATCGACATTAGATCAGCACTAAGCGCTACTAGTTCCGCCTACTTGCAAATCACCTTAATCCTCTCTCTTTCGATCACTGTTCGAGTGACATTAGATCAGCACTAAGCGCTACTAGTTCCGCCTACTTCGCTTTACCTTGCGAATCACCTTAATCACCTCTTTTTCGATCACTGTTCGAGTGACATTAAATCAGCACTAAGCGCTACTAGTTCCGCCTACTTCGCTTTACCTTGCGAATCACCTTAATCACCTCTTTTTCGATCACTGTTCGAGTGACATTAGATCAGCACTAAGCGCTACTAGTTCCGCCTACTTCGCTATAACTTGCAAATCACATTTCTTTCGATCACTGTTCGAGTGATATTAGATCAGCACTAAGCGTTACTAGTTCCGCCTACTTCGCTTTACCTTGCGAATCACCTTAATCACCTCTTTTTCGATCACTGTTTGAGTGACATTAGATCAGCACTAAGCGCTACTAGTTCCGCCTACTTCGCTTTACCTTGCGAATCACCTTAATCACCTCTTTTTCGATCACTGTTCGCGTGACATTAGATCAGCACTAAGCGCTACTAGTTCCGCCTACTTCGCTATAACTTGCAAATCACATTTCTTTCGATCACTGTTCGAGTGATATTAGATCAACACTAAGCGCTACTAGTTCCGCCTACTTCGCTTTACCTTGCGAATCACCTTAATCACCTCTTTTTCGATCACTGTTCGAGTGACATTAGATCAACACTAAGCGCTACTAGTTCCGCCTACTTCGCTTTAACTTGCGAATCACCTCTCTTTCGATCACTGTTCGAGTGACATTAGTTAAACACTAAGCGCTACTAGTTCCGCCTACTTCGCTTTACCTTGCGAATCACCTTAATCACCTCTTTTTCGATCACTGTTCGAGTGACATTAGATCAGCACTAAGCTCTACTAGTTCCGCCTACTTCGCTATAACTTGCGAATCACCTTATCCACCCCTCTTTCGATCACTGTTCGAGTGACATTAGATCAACACTAAGCGCTACTAGTTCCGCCTACTTCGCTTTAACTTGCGAATCACCTTAATCACCTCTTTTTCGTTCACTGTTCGAGTGACATTAGATCAGCACTAAGCGCTACTAGTTCCGCCTACTTCGCTTTAACTTGCGAATCACCTTAATCACCTCTTTTTCGTTCACTGTTCGAGTGACATTAGATCAGCACTAAGCTCTACTAGTTCCGCCTACTTCGCTATAACTTGCGAATCACCTTATCCACCCCTCTTTCGATCACTGTTCGAGTGACATTAGATCAACACTAAGCGCTACTAGTTCCGCCTACTTCGCTTTACCTTGCGAATCACCTTAATCACCTCTTTTTCGATCACTGTTCGAGTGACATTAGATCAGCACTAAGCTCTACTAGTTCCGCCTACTTCGCTTTACCTTGCGAATCACCTTAATCACCTCTTTTTCGATCACTGTTCGAGTGACATTAGATCAGCACTAAGCTCTACTAGTTCCGCCTACTTCGCTATAACTTGCGAATCACCTTAATCCCCTCTTTTTCGATCACTGTTCGAGTGATATTAGATCAACACTAAGCGCTACTAGTTCCGCCTACTTCGTTTTAACTTGCGAATCACCTCTCTTTCGATCACTGTTCGAGTGACATTAGATCAGCACTAAGCTCTACTAGTTCCGCCTACTTCGCTTTACCTTGCGAATCACCTTAATCACCTCTTTTTCGTTCACTGTTCGAGTGACATTAGATCAGCACTAAGCGCTACTAGTTCCGCCTACTTCGCTTTAACTTGCGAATCACCTTAATCACCTCTTTTTCGTTCACTGTTCGAGTGACATTAGATCAGCACTAAGCTCTACTAGTTCCGCCTACTTCGCTATAACTTGCGAATCACCTTATCCACCCCTCTTTCGATCACTGTTCGAGTGACATTAGATCAACACTAAGCGCTACTAGTTCCGCCTACTTCGCTTTACCTTGCGAATCACCTTAATCACCTCTTTTTCGATCACTGTTCGAGTGACATTAGATCAGCACTAAGCTCTACTAGTTCCGCCTACTTCGCTTTACCTTGCGAATCACCTTAATCACCTCTTTTTCGATCACTGTTCGAGTGACATTAGATCAGCACTAAGCTCTACTAGTTCCGCCTACTTCGCTTTACCTTGCGAATCACCTTAATCCCCTCTTATTCGATCACTGTTCGAGTGATATTAGATCAACACTAAGCGCTACTAGTTCCGCCTACTTCGTTTTAACTTGCGAATCACCTCTCTTTCGATCACTGTTCGAGTGACATTAGATCAACACTAAGCGCTACTAGTTCCGCCTACTTCGCTATAACTTGCGAATCACCCCTCTTTCGATCACTGTTCGAGTGACATTAGATCAACACGAAGCGCTACTAGTTCCGCCTACTTCGCTATAACTTGCGAATCACCCCTCTTTCGATCACTGTTCGAGTGACATTAGATCAACACGAAGCGCTACTAGTTCCGCCTACTTCGCTTTAACTTGCGAATCACCCCTCTTTCGATCACTGTTCGAGTGACATTAGATCAACACTAAGCGCTACTAGTTCCGCCTACTTCGCTATAACTTGCGAATCACCCCTCTTTCGATCACTCTTCGAGTGACATTAGATCAACACTAAGCGCTACTAGTTCCGCCTACTTCGCTATAACTTGCGAATCACCCCTCTTTCGATCACTGTTCGAGTGACATTAGATCAACACGAAGCGCTACTAGTTCCGCCTACTTCGCTTTACCTTGCGAATCATCTTAATCACCCCTCTTTCGATCACTGCTCGAGTGACATTAGATCAACACTAAGCGCTACTAGCTGCGTCTACTTCGCTGTAACTTGTGAATCACCTCAATTAATCTTAATCACTTCTCTTTCGATCACTTTTAGCGATACGAAGTAGCAGAACGCGTGTCTATATGTGGGCGAAATCATTTTAAAGGAGCAAAGAATCATTATTATTCGTTGTTCGTTTAAAGAAGTTCAGCCACAACTTTCACTTTTCCGATGTTGGCCGTCGGCCTTGACCGTAAACACGTATTTTATCAGTAAACTCATTTCCTATTCTACGAACAACAATTCGTCAACGACGAGCATTTTTCAAAGGAAACTCCTACTATATATCAATGTCAAATTGTTAGTTTTAAAGCAATCGTTCGAAATGCTAAACAACGATAATTAGCCAGCGGAGCTCTATCACAATGGCAGCTATTGATTATTAGCAAATTATGTAGATTTTTACCGGCTTCGATAGAGTAAAAGAGCCGACGGGATATATAAACATACGTTATACTAAGCTGTGAGCAGGTATACGGTAACAGTAAAACCCCACGTTATGGAGTTCGGATGTGTTACGTTGATTTTCGGACTGCTCTACGCTATCGATGCTATACCTTTAGGGTCCGACCTGGTCCAACAGGACGAAGTGGAAGATGTCGACGCCGGTATTGTGGAGGCTCTTTTGGAAATTGGGGACAAACTGTTCGGGGAACCGAAGAAGGAAAGTGGTATGGTTAATCAATTGCATTAAGTTCATTTGTCTGTGAATCGGAAATTCAGTACCATTCAGACAATCGCTGCACCTAAGCTGGAAGCACTGTCGTGCTGGAAGCAAACTTATAACATTTTTTTTAGCTTGCAGTCATAATAATCAGTGTAAAATCTGCTTAAATTAGTTTAAAATTTAAAATTATATTGAAAATGCGGAAATGAACCCTGACCTTCATCAGATTCATTTTATAAAGATTTTACCCCGCAGGGGGCAGACTAGCTGCACCTATTGAGAGGATTTAGACGTACTTCGCAGTACCCGAGTATAACACACATTTACACTTACGACTTAAACACTTTACACTCACACTTACATTTAGGGAGGCGATAATAGCCTCAATGTGCTTTTCGCCTTAAAATAACAAAAAATATGTATTCCTATATATAAAGATCTTAACGTTGATTACAATTTAAGATGAAAAATTTATGATTTCTTAAAGTTTTTAAATAGCCGAAAATTTAAAAAGGATTTTTCTGTGTAATAACATTGCCCATAGCCTACTGTTACTAAAATCAATTTTTGTGCTAAATTTGATTCAGATCGAAACAAAATTGTGAACACTTAAGTGCTAACACAAACCTTTGTTTCTAATTAAGTGTTACTAATTAAATTACGTCTGTAATTGAAAACCTAAGCAAAAAGTCTTCTTACACTAAAATTTATACTGTTATTTATTTAATAATAAAAATATTGCCACAAGTCATTTATTGTTGTCATTTGCTATGTAATATGGCGCTAATTTGTAACGAAAGAAAGCAGTTTTTTTGAATAACTTTATTGAGATTAATAATAGCTTAAAGAACGTTAAATGTCAATGTGACGAATTACTTGAGCAACGCACTTCTAATACTTGCTGCTGCGTTTTAGAGAGGATACATTAATGTTTATTTTCATTTTCTTTAAATGATTAATTTGTTTGTTAATGCATTTAAAACGACATGACCAATACTTATATTTTAAATATTCAAAATTTGAATTATCTATGAACCCCGACTTTTTTTGGAACACCTTTAAAATATTTTAAGATGGTAAAACAAATTTTCAAAATATTTCTTAGGTCAAATTTTTCGGTAGGTCCTCTGTATCAAACGGTTCTTGAATTTTATATTTGTGTTACATCTGTTACATACACACATATACACATATACACACCTATTGTATGCG
Source organism: Callitettix versicolor (assembly GCA_022606455.1). Classification (NCBI taxonomy): domain Eukaryota; kingdom Metazoa; phylum Arthropoda; class Insecta; order Hemiptera; family Cercopidae; genus Callitettix; species Callitettix versicolor. The sequence continues at coordinate 70,662,269 of CM040182.1, read as the reverse complement.
TGCGCGCACGTGTGTGTGTGTGTGTGTGTATGTGTGTGTGTGTGTGTGTGTGTGAGTGAGAGAGAGAGAGAGAGAGAGAGAGAGAGAGAGAGAGAGAGTTTTATTAAATACTGTTTCACAGGTTCAACAATAACAGTCATCAATAAGTCATTGCCATTATTATTTTCAGGAGAAGCTGTTTCAAAATGGGGGCCGGACAGTGACCAGAATCCAGAGGAACTGGGGCATTATGTGCAAGGAGATATATTGTTCCCAAACTCTAACGATTCAGCCAGGAATGGTCTAAAAGCCGCATCAGCCCATTGGCCTAAAGGAGTAGTGCCTTATGAAATAGGCCCTTATTTCAGTAAGTAGAAAAAACGGTGAGACTTCCTTAGACATATAGAATCAATCACTTTCTTTAGCACTAGCAGAAATACAAATATTTAAATAAGTAAAAAATATACCAATGCATGACCAGTCCTTTCTTGGTCGTCTTCCTATTTTTATGAAAAATTTAAAGTTGTAAATGCCCCTCTCCCCAGTAAAAATTCTGTTAAAAGAAATTGATGGTTATTCAAACGCCTATAAGTTGATTTTTCTATTATGTTTTATAAAATTAAACATTCCTGTAATGTTCCTAAAACTGCTTATAGTTATACTAACAACAATAATTTATTTTGTTTAAAACTACAATCTATTAAAGCTTATATATTTCATTTATAAATAAATACTCTAGTAAATTTATTTAAAACCTACAACCTCATAAAAGTTATGCATTTTATTTAAACATAAAACATTACTAAGCTAATAACATGTTATTTAAACTACAACATTACAATTCTAAAACATTATATTTAAACTTATATCATAAAACTACAACATTTTTTTAATCCTATAACATCATAAAACATTTTATTTGAACCTACAACCTTATAAAATTTACATCGTGTTGTATTGCGTTATCGTATTTCATTTGTTTTCAACTTACAAAATACATCTTTGCCAAGAGTCATGTTGTTTTCTCACTATAAGAAGTAAGTCAGTAAGCTAAAGCTATACAATCAATTATAATTAAGTTGTAGTTATCGTTTTGGACAAAAAGATGCGATTGCACTTGCTTTTATTTGAAAGTGTATTTTATCAAATTTAACTCTAAATCGAAATTTGTCCATAAGTATCCACACAAAATGTTTGGATGGCAATAGTCCCACAATATTTTGTTCGAGAGCTAAATTTTCCTGCTTTCTGCTTGATCGGTCTTCTTTGAGGAGTAATGGAATGTGTAAATGTGTTTAGTGTCTTTAAACCATTAAAATTAACGTTTAGCGGATGAATACACTGCCAAGTAAATAGATATAGTGTGCTCCCCTTCCTCTATTCCACTTTTAGTAAATAATGCTGGATTTTTTCCCTGCAGAGGGGTGCAGACTAGTTGCACCTATTGAGAGGATTTAGACGTCCCTCGCGGTACCCGAGTCTAACACACACTTACATTTACAACAATACACTTACGACTTTTAACATTTTACACTCACACTTACATTTAGGGAGGCGATAATAGCTTCAATGTGCTTTTCGCCTTAAAATAATTTTTTTTAATTTTAATTTTATTATTATTATTATTATTATTATTATTATTATTATTATTTTGAATAGAGCCACTTACTTTTTTTTACACACCTCTTACTATGAGAGGCTCTAAACGGCACAACTTGGGCCTCTCATGCTACTTACCACAGTTGTGTACTTAGATTGTCATGATCGGGCTTTGATCTTCTTACTAACTAAATTATCGACGCAGTAATTATTGTGTGGTATTTATAATAGTTATACGATACAAAAATAAAACAATAAAAGAGGTAGGCGATAATAACCTCTGAGCTGTAACCGAGCTGTCTTGTCGTGAAACAGTCAGCCAAGTTGACCAAGATATAATTTCCCTCGGTAACTAAACTGACACACCGAGAGATGAGTCTTCCTAAGAGCTGTCTTGTCGCGGAACAGTTAGCCAGTTGCCAAGAGATAATTTCCCTCGGTAACTAAACTGACACAGCCGAGAGATGAGTCTTCCTAAGAGCTGTCTTGTCGCGGAACAGTTAGCCAGTTGCCAAGAGATAATTTCCCTCGGTAACTAAACTGACACACCGAGAGATGAGTCTTCCTAAGAGCTGTCTTGTCGCGGAACAGTTAGCCAGTTGCCAAGAGATAATTTCCCTCGGTAACTAAACTGACACAGCCGAGAGATGAGTCTTCCTAAGAGCTGTCTTGTCGCGGAACAGTTAGCCAGTTGCCAAGAGATAATTTCCCTCGGTAACTAAACTGACACAGCCGAGAGATGAGTCTTCCTAAGAGCTGTCTTGTCGCGGAACAGTTAGCCAGTTGCCAGAGATAATTTCCCTCGGTAACTAAACTGACACGAGAGATGAGTCTTCCTAAGAGCTGTCTTGTCGCGGAACAGTTAGCCAGTTGCCAAGAGATAATTTCCTCGGTAACTAAACTGACACACCGAGAGATGAGTCTTCCTAAGAGCTGTCTTGTCGCGGAACAGTTAGCCAGTTGCCAGAGATAATTTCCCTCGGTAACTAAACTGACACAGCCGAGAGATGAGTCTTCCTAAGAGCTGTCTTGTCGCGGAACAGTTAGCCAGTTGCCAAGAGATAATTTCCCTCGGTAACTAAACTGACACAGCCGAGAGATGAGTCTTCCTAAGAGCTGTCTTGTCGCGGAACAGTTAGCCAGTTGCCAGAGATAATTTCCCTCAGTAACTAAACTGACACACCGAGAGATGAGTCTTCCTAAGAGCTGTCTTGTCGCGGAACAGTTAGCCAGTTGCCAAGAGATAATTTCCTCGGTAACTAAACTGACACAGCCGAGAGATGAGTCTTCCTAAGAGCTGTCTTGTCGCGGAACAGTTAGCCAGTTGCCAAGAGATAATTTCCCTCGGTAACTAAACTGACACAGCCGAGAGATGAGTCTTCCTAAGAGCTGTATTGTCGCGGAACAGTTAGCCAGTTGCCAAGAGATAATTTCCCTCGGTAACTAAACTGACACAGCCGAGAGATGAGTCTTCCTAAGAGCTGTCTTGTCGCGGAACAGTTAGCCAGTTGCCAAGAGATAATTTCCCTCGGTAACTAAACTGACACAGCCGAGAGATGAGTCTTCCTAAGAGCTGTCTTGTCGCGGAACAGTTAGCCAGTTGACCAAGAGATAATTTCCCTCGGTAACTAAACTGACACAGCCGAGAGATGAGTCTTCCTAAGAGCTGTCTTGTCGCGGAACAGTTAGCCAGTTGACCAAGAGATAATTTCCCTCGGTAACTAAACTGACACAGCCGAGAGATGAGTCTTCCTAAGAGCTGTCTTGTCGCGGAACAGTTAGCCAGTTGCCAAGAGATAATTTCCCTCGGTAACTAAACTGACACAGCCGAGAGATGAGTCTTCCTAAGAGCTGTCTTGTCGCGGAACAGTTAGCCAGTTGCCAGAGATAATTTCCTCGGTAACTAAACTGACACAGCCGAGAGATGAGTCGTCCTAAGAGCTGTCTTGTCGCGGAACAGTTAGCCAGTTGCCAAGAGATAATTTCCCTCGGTAACTAAACTGACACAGCCGAGAGATGAGTCTTCCTAAGAGCTGTCTTGTCGCGGAACAGTTAGCCAGTTGCCAAGAGATAATTTCCCTCGGTAACTAAACTGACACAGAGAGATGAGTCTTCCTAAGAGCTGTCTTGTCGCGGAACAGTTAGCCAGTTGCCAAGAGATAATTTCCTCGGTAACTAAACTGACACAGCCGAGAGATGAGTCTTCCTAAGAGCTGTCTTGTCGCGGAACAGTTAGCCAGTTGCCAAGAGATAATTTCCCTCGGTAACTAAACTGACACAGCCGAGAGATGAGTCTTCCTAAGAGCTGTCTTGTCGCGGAACAGTTAGCCAGTTGCCAAGAGATAATTTCCCTCGGTAACTAAACTGACACAGCCGAGAGATGAGTCTTCCTAAGAGCTGTCTTGTCGCGGAACAGTTAGCCAGTTGCCAAGAGATAATTTCCTCGGTAACTAAACTGACACAGCCGAGAGATGAGTCTTCCTAAGAGCTGTCTTGTCGCGGAACAGTTAGCCAGTTGCCAAGAGATAATTTCCCTCGGTAACTAAACTGACACAGCCGAGAGATGAGTCTTCCTAAGAGCTGTCTTGTCGCGGAACAGTTAGCCAGTTGCCAAGAGATAATTTCCCTCGGTAACTAAACTGACACAGCCGAGAGATGAGTCTTCCTAAGAGCTGTCTTGTCGCGGAACAGTTAGCCAGTTGCCAGAGATAATTTCCTCGGTAACTAAACTGACACAGCCGAGAGATGAGTCTTCCTAAGAGCTGTCTTGTCGCGGAACAGTTAGCCAGTTGCCAAGAGATAATTTCCCTCGGTAACTAAACTGACACAGCCGAGAGATGAGTCTTCCTAAGAGCTGTCTTGTCGCGGAACAGTTAGCCAGTTGCCAAGAGATAATTTCCCTCGGTAACTAAACTGACACAGCCGAGAGATGAGTCTTCCTAAGAGCTGTCTTGTCGCGGAACAGTTAGCCAGTTGCCAAGAGATAATTTCCTCGGTAACTAAACTGACACAGCCGAGAGATGAGTCTTCCTAAGAGCTGTATTGTCGCGGAACAGTTAGCCAGTTGCCAAGAGATAATTTCCCTCGGTAACTAAACTGACACAGCCGAGAGATGAGTCTTCCTAAGAGCTGTCTTGTTGCGGAACAGTTAGCCAGTTGCCAAGAGATAATTTCCTCGGTAACTAAACTGACACAGCCGAGAGATGAGTCTTCCTAAGAGCTGTCTTGTCGCGGAACAGTTAGCCAGTTGCCAAGAGATAATTTCCCTCGGTAACTAAACTGACACAGCCGAGAGATGAGTCTTCCTAAGAGCTGTCTTGTCGCGGAACAGTTAGCCAGTTGACCAAGAGATAATTTCCCTCGGTAACTAAACTGACACAGCCGAGAGATGAGTCTTCCTAAGAGCTGTCTTGTCGCGGAACAGTTAGCCAGTTGACCAAGAGATAATTTCCCTCGGTAACTAAACTGACACAGCCGAGAGATGAGTCTTCCTAAGAGCTGTCTTGTCGCGGAACAGTTAGCCAGTTGACCAAGAGATAATTTCCCTCGGTAACTAAACTGACACAGCCGAGAGATGAGTCTTCCTAAGAGCTGTCTTGTCGCGGAACAGTTAGCCAGTTGACCAAGAGATAATTTCCTCGGTAACTAAACTGACACAGCCGAGAGATGAGTCTTCCTAAGAGCTGTCTTGTCGCGGAACAGTTAGCCAGTTGCCAAGAGATAATTTCCCTCGGTAACTAAACTGACACAGCCGAGAGATGAGTCTTCCTAAGAGCTGTCTTGTCGCGGAACAGTTAGCCAGTTGCCAGAGATAATTTCCCTCGGTAACTAAACTGACACAGCCGAGAGATGAGTCTTCCTAAGAGCTGTCTTGTCGCGGAACAGTTAGCCAGTTGCCAAGAGATAATTTCCCTCGGTAACTAAACTGACACAGCCGAGAGATGAGTCTTCCTAAGAGCTGTATTGTCGCGGAACAGTTAGCCAGTTGCCAAGAGATAATTTCCCTCGGTAACTAAACTGACACAGCCGAGAGATGAGTCTTCCTAAGAGCTGTCTTGTTGCGGAACAGTTAGCCAGTTGCCAAGAGATAATTTCCCTCAGTAACTAAACTGACACAGCCGAGAGATGAGTCTTCCTAAGAGCTGTCTTGTCGCGGAACAGTTAGCCAGTTGACCAAGAGATAATTTCCCTCGGTAAGTAAACTGACACAGCCGAGAGATGAGTCTTCCTAAGAGCTGTCTTGTTGCGGAACAGTTAGCCAGTTGCCAAGAGATAATTTCCCTCGGTAACTAAACTGACACAGCCGAGAGATGAGTCTTCCTAAGAGCTGTCTTGTCGCGGAACAGTTAGCCAGTTGCCAAGAGATAATTTCCCTCGGTAACTAAACTGACACAGCCGAGAGATGAGTCTTCCTAAGAGCTGTCTTGTCGCGGAACAGTTAGCCAGTTGCCAAGAGATAATTTCCCTCGGTAACTAAACTGACACAGCCGAGAGATGAGTCTTCCTAAGAGCCAAACCGCTAACACAATTAATTATTGTATGTTTAGATAGTCATGATCGAGCGATGATCGACGATTCGATTGCAGAATACCACAAGCTGACCTGTGTGAAGTGGGTACCGAGAAAAGGCACTGATCTGGATTACGTATACTTCACGAGTGGCAACACAGGATGCTGGTCTTCTGTGGGTCGTATCGGCGGCCGTCAGGAAATCAACTTGCAAAGTCCCGGCTGTCTTACAAAGAAAGGCACTGTTGTGCACGAAATGATGCACGCTCTTGGCTTTTTGCACGAGCAGAACAGATGGGAGAGGGATAAGCATGTTACTATTAACTACCAGAACATTCAGTCAGGTACCGGAGGCAGTAGCACATTGTCAAGAGACAATGTGATGGTTAGAAAATTTGCCGCTTAGTAAACCTTGACAATTCAAAGGTGACAGGTGACAGGTGACAGGTGACAATTATATTCTTAACAATTTGTCGTTTAATAAAACTTGACTATGCTACATAAAAATTTCAAAATATTTTGACTATTTTGTCAGATTTTGTTTCATAAACGTTTTAACATGACAAATAAAAAAAACTAACAATTATCATTAAAAAACGACAAATTGTTAAAATATTGTTAACAATTCTTTGATGAAAAGGACTTTTTTTGAAACTGTTAAATGTAATGTCGACATATTTGCCAGTTCTTAGACTCTTCTGTCAAATAATATTTACACGAAGTGTGTGGCATAAAAATAATATTCTAATAATATTAGGTTTTTATTGCAGGAGACTCTTGTATTAAAAACATTTTGTTTATATTTTGTATAAGTTTTAATAGTTTATATTTCAAAACGCTTCTTTGAATTACTGTTTGTATTTAAGAAAATATTTTCGTTACATTTGCTTGCCATCTGACATGTTTTTTCACGTCTCGACTTCAAGTTTTAATGAATACTTAGGTTACTTGAAAACTTTTCAAATATATTATGTATATTGTTTTTAATTAAATGTAACATTGTAATTTTGTTAACAATTAGGTGTCAAAATTCAAGTTTTTTTTTACAATAAATGACTTTACAATAATGTACATGAATATTCTGCTATTAAAAGTGTCAGACTGTAACCTTTATACAACCAGTACACAATTAGTTATAAATTATATCTTAACTGCCGACGTTTAACTCAGTCATACATTAAATTATAGCTACGTTTGCGTAACTATCCAGAACCTAAACCTTAACGACACAGTATGTTTATACGATTTAAAATACGTTAAACCGTAAAAGACAATTGTATTTTATGATTGACAACATAGCAAAACCATAGTTACCTTTTGTTTACATAACTATCGAAAACGTAAACCATAACGACTATTTGTTTACACTATTTACAATAAGATAGTAACTATGACTGGTTCATAGTGTGGATTTTGTCGGCCATATTGAGTCTATCCTCTATAAGACTTACGTTAATTAACGATACAAATTACACATTTAATTGCTAAGATAAAATTATATATCATTTTTCATTGTAAAGGTATTGGGTAGTTTTTTACATTATGTATAATTTTTTTTTTGCTTTTAAAAATACAAAGCAAGAATATCTAAAATCTAAAAAAACAGACTACATGCTCAAAGATCTTTGATATATTTTATCTTAACAAATAAGGAGTAATCTGTATAGTTAATTTAACATTAGTCTTCTAGTAAATTGATTCAATATGTTCGACAAAGTCCACATAGTCTGGGATTAGACATATTGTGACAAACCGGGAGTTCAAAAATTAAAAGGGTATTTTAATTTTCAGGTCGAGAAAATAATTTTGAGAAAGCCAAGAAAAAAACAACAGACGCTCAAGGCGTTGGTTACGACTACCGCAGCGTCATGCACTACTCTTCCAACGCATTCTCCAATAACGGACAGCCAACAATCGTAGCAAAGGTTGGTGCATTATTCGAGTAATTTGTTGCATCTAATCTAGTTTTGGTGCTATAACTGAAAGTTTTAGTAATATTATTATTTGAAGGTAACCTTCTTAACTTGCGATGTGCGGAAGACAGGGTTTAGGTAGTTGACAGAAGTTGTTGGAAAAATAAATCCGGAAAACTGGGCAAGGTTGTCTGGAAGAAGGAGCAAAGTATAACAAGCTTACTCGGGCAAGGTGGTCTGGAAGAAGAAGCACAGGATAATAAGCTTACTCGACGTGACCGAAGTCATGATATGAGTTACTATTACAAACATTTCTTAAAGGATTTTGTTGGGTCCAAGCTATTTTAACAAAACCGATATTTGTGCCAAGTCTGAATCAAAACGCAAAAAAATTGCTAACATGAGAGTGCTATAACACACACACACACACACACACACACACACACACACACACACACACACACACACACACACACACACACACACACACACACACACACACACACACACACACACACACACACACACACACACACACACACACACACACACACACACACACACACACACACACACACACACACACACACACACACACACACACACACACACACACACACACACACACACACACACACACACACTCACACACACACACACACACACACACACACACACACATACACACACACACACACACACACACACACACACACACACACACACACACACACACACACACACACACACACACACACACACACACACACACACACACACACACACACACACACACACACACACACACACACACACACTCACACACACACACACACACACACACACACACACACACACACACACACACACACACACACACACACACACACTCACACAAACTCACACACACACACACACACACACACACACACACACACACACACACACACACACACACACACACACACACACACACACACACACACACACACACACACACACACACACACACACACACACACACACACACACACACACACACACACACACACACACACCAGGCTCCAAGCTATGATGGCCGCTCCTTTAACTCATTTTTCAATGGAAATTGGCTACAAAGTAAAAAAAAAACAATTGTAAAGCTACTGTTACTAAATAAGTATTTAAGGGATAAACTGTACATGTTGTGTTTTTATACGTAACTACCACACACTGTAGAACTATTATTATCTGTCTTCCTGGTTTCGTGTATCCCGCTTAAAAAGGAATCTGTCACACTTCACTGCTTATAATAAGCATACGAAGTACGGTATATTCCTCTTGGAAACATCCTGTATAATATATAAATACATATTTATTATTGTTTATTTTGCAATAACAAAATAAATCATTTTGCAGACAAAAGGCGTGACTTTAGGTCAAAGAGAGAACTTGAGCAGGAAGGACGTACAGAAGATCCGGCACATGTACAAGTGTACCAAGAAACGTTCTATAAACTAAAGTGATCCGGTTAAATTTTCCTTTGTATTTTATATTAATAAAAGTTTTCAAAAGTATGAATACAGTTATGTTTTTTTTATAATAGGCTATTTAAATATTTCTAACGGAAAACAAACATGAAAATACATAGGCCCTACTATATTTTAATTACAAGTTTCAAGTAAAACGTATTAAAGACATAACCAAAATAAATTTGAACTGTAAATAAATATAAAGTAATTGTCTTGCTTTACCAACATTTTTGCAGCTTTTACTTGCGTACATCTCAAGGGAACAAAGCTTATACATTATTACAGTATAATCCTGCAAGCATTTAATAATTTTGGCCGCTTCGTGGAGTAGGAGTATAAAATTTGCAATAAAGTTGTTCCAGTAACATTTTTAATAAAGGTTATTGTTAACGGTTAAATTGGCGGAAAACGTTACGAATAGTTAACCTAACCTGACAGAACCTTACATGTTTCAACAAATCTGGTATATGCAGAAAGACCTGGCATAATAATAAATAATTCCGTTATAAAAATAAATAAAATGGTGATTGATCGCAAATAAGGAAATCACTAATTTTGCGTTCTATACCTGACACTTCTGCTGCAAGGTGTTGCTGGTTATTTCCTGAAATACTGGCTGGACGGCTCCTCCTATCACAATTTTAACTGCTTCATGGAGAAAAAAATGTAACATTTCCAATATAGTAGCTGGTCTAGTATCATTTTTCATAAATAATTTGTTAAATTGTTTAGAAAGTGCGTGTGTGTGTGTGTGTGTGTGTGTGTGTGTGTGTGTGTGCGAGCGCAAGTGTTGTGTGAGCGCGCGTGCGTGTTTAATAATTTATTTAATTATTAAATAATAAATGTTAAATTTTATTAAATTTTTTTATTAAATGTTAAATTAACATAGCTAGAATGTTCAAAATGATCGTGAGAATGAAATCCAAATTTGTATGTGTATAGAAAAGAAATATAAAATGAAAATGCAGAATGCAAATTTTCCAAAATTTTATTAATTGCATTGTTATAAAAAATTTTAAAATATAGTTGTTAAGACTAAAAAGTAGGTTAGGGCGTGTGGCCGAAGTTACCAAGCTCAGATTATTAATCTAATAGAAATGAAATTGAAACCACGAGTTAGAAAAGATATTAATATTTTTTTTATAAATAAAAGTACAAATTTATAAAATTATCAAAAAGAATTGAAAAGGTTGTGTTGGGGAAATAGTGTTAAAATGTGGAACAATGATTAAGAAAATTAATATTAACGAAAGAACTGTTTCTTCGAACGAACTAAAGGATAAGACAACCCAAAAGTTCATCCTCCCAAAACTGAAAAATATTCCTTGGACCCCATCACACTCGATTTTTTTTTTTATTGGTGTTTAACGTCCGACTATTGTGCACACTTGGGCTAATGCAGACGGTGGGATGATTTATAGCGTATGAAAATGCCAAGCCCTCGAAATGCAGTACTGAATTAGTCCCGTCAAGCCTATGCAGATATTTCTACGGTTCTCTTCTTCGAGTGTTGGCTCGTTGGTCGATGTGCTTAAGGCAACTGTCAGTCTGTTGCGTCTATGAACCTCAAGGTCGTGGGTTCAAGACAAATTGCAGTCACTGCCATAAGCTTTACTTTTTCTGTTAACACAGATCTACCGTTCTGTCATTAGTTTGTCTGGTGATGTATTGATGTTAAGCATAACAAGTAATATATATATTTGTATATATGTATGTTTGTGTATATATATATATATATATATACATACATACACACAAGTCAATTCTTACTAAGGTCAACAAAGAAAATTTTTATTTTACTTACTTTTTATTAAATAATTACAATTAATATAAATATGTAATATACATATAACAGAATTATAATAACAAGAGGCAAAATAGAAAACGAATTCCTTGCAATTTTCCATTTTCCTTTCTATGTATGGTTTTGGAGTACAATATTTGTTTGTTACTATTTATTCGCTTTCAATTTCTATAAAGCTGATGGAGGTCAATGAGAAATTATAGGCCACCATCAGCTTCAGGTCATCCACTACAAATTTAAAAAAATGTACTTGAACTTAAGAGAAAGTAAATATTTTATATTAATTTTGGGTCTAGGCAGTTATTGTAATAGCATGTGATTGAAACTACTATGCAGAAACCTTCGTGGGAGTGTACTCAACAATTTTCCAAAAGTTTCATGGTGATCGGATGAATGGTATAGTAAGTCATAAAGTAAATATTTTACATTAATTTTGGGCCTGGGCAAGTACTATGATGAATTAGTATTTGAAAAAAGTATTAACATCAAGTGTCATCCACTACAAGTTCAAAAAAATATATTTGAACTTAATTGGATGAATAGGAAGTATTTTATAACGATTGAAAATTTGATTAAGATATATATATATATATATATATATATATATATATATATATATATATATATATGTGTGTGTGTGTGTGTGTGTGTGTGTGTGTGTGTGTGTGTGTGTGTGTGTGTGTGTGTGTGTGTGTGTGAACTAATTAATAGTAGGAATTGAAAAATAGGATAGCACAAGAGTAAAGTATTCAGCATTCTCCTCACTTCAGTTATTCCCAAGTATTCCCTTAACTAAGCCTATTTTACTTCAGAACGACACCCTTGATGTTTGTGTTATGTCACCGCATTTACCTACTTTTACTATTGCAAATTTAAATTCTATAATTATTATAATTTTTTCTTGTTGGATAACATGTTTTGTACAGATAAATTACTTATAGAAAACACAGTTCAAAAGAATAGTTCCCCAAACAAACACTCAACATATAAAATTAATAATAATTAAAACTACAAAATTTGAACTTCAAAATTACAGCGCACAAATGTGTACATGCGGTAAAAACAGGACAGTACACAAATGTGTACATGCGGTAAAAAGGAGGACAACATACAAATATGTACATGCTGTAAAAACAGAATATCACACAAATGTGTATACTCGGTAAAAAGCAGGACAACACAAATGTGTACATGCGGTAAAAACAGGACAACATACAAATATGTACATGCTGTAAAAACAGAATATCACACAAATGTGTATACTCGGTAAAAAACAGGACAACACAAATGTGTACATGCGGTAAAAACAGGACAACATACAAATATGTACATGCTGTAAAAACAGAATATCACACAAATGTGTATACTCGGTAAAAAGCAGGACAACACAAATGTGTACTTGCGGTAAAAACAGGACAACATACAAATATGTACATGCTGTAAAAACAGAATATCACACAAATGTGTATACTCGGTAAAAAACAGGACAGTACACAAATGTGTACATGCGGTAAAAGCAGGACAACATACAAATATGTACATGCTGTAAAAACAGAATATCACACAAATGTGTATACTCGGTAAAAAGCAGGACAACACAAATGTGTACATGCGGTAAAAGCAGGACAACATACAAATATGTACATGCTGTAAAAACAGAATATCACACAAATGTGTATACTCGGTAAAAAGCAGGACAACACAAATGTGTACATGCGGTAAAAGCAGGACAACATACAAATATGTACATGCTGTAAAAACAGAATATCACACAAATGTGTATACTCGGTAAAAAACAGGACAGTACACAAATGTGTACATGCGGTAAAAGCAGGACAACATACAAATATGTACATGCTGTAAAAACAGAATATCACACAAATGTGTATACTCGGTAAAAAGCAGGACAACACAAATGTGTACATGCGGTAAAAGCAGGACAACATACAAATATGTACATGCTGTAAAAACAGAATATCACACAAATGTGTATACTCGGTAAAAAGCAGGACAACACAAATGTGTACATGCGGTAAAAGCAGAACAACATACAAATATGTACATGCTGTAAAAACAGAATATCACACAAATGTGTATACTCGGTAAAAAGCAGGACAACACAAATGTGTACATGCGGTAAAAGCAGGACAACATACAAATATGTACATGCTGTAAAAACAGAATATCACACAAATGTGTATACTCGGTAAAAAACAGGACAGTACACAAATGTGTACATGCGGTAAAAGCAGGACGACATACAAATATGTACATGCTGTAAAAACAGAATATCACACAAATGTGTATACTCGGTAAAAAGCAGGACAACACAAATGTGTACATGCGGTAAAAGCAGGACAACATACAAATATGTACATGCTGTAAAAACAGAATATCACACAAATGTGTATACTCGGTAAAAAACAGGACAGTACATAAATGTGTATATGCGGTAAAAGCAGGACAACATACAAATATGTACATGCTGTAAAAACAGAATATCACACAAATGTGTATACTCGGTAAAAAGCAGGACAACACAAATGTGTACATGCGGTAAAAGCAGAACAACATACAAATATGTACATGCTGTAAAAACAGAATATCACACAAATGTGTATACTCGGTAAAAAACAGGACAACACAAATGTGTACATGCGGTAAAAGCAGGACAACATACAAATATGTACATGCTGTAAAAACAGAATATCACACAAATGTGTATACTCGGTAAAAAGCAGGACAACACTAATGTGTACATGCGGTAAAAGCAGGACAACATACAAATATGTACATGCTGTAAAAACAGAATATCACACAAATGTGTATACTCGGTAAAAAACAGGACAGTACACAAATGTGTACATGCGGTAAAAGCAGGACAACATACAAATATGTACATGCTGTAAAAACAGAATATCACACAAATGTGTATACTCGGTAAAAGCAGGACAACACAAATGTGTACATGCGGTAAAAGCAGGACAACATACAAATATGTACATGCTGTAAAAACAGAATATCACACAAATGTGTATACTCGGTAAAAGCAGGACAACACAAATGTGTATATGCGGTAAAAGCAGGACAACATACAAATATGTACATGCTGTAAAAACAGAATATCACACAAATGTGTATACTCAGTAAAAACAGGACAACACAAATGTGTACATGCGGTAAAAACAGGACAACATACAAATATGTACATGCTGTAAAAACAGAATATCACACAAATGTGTATACTCGGTAAAAGCAGGACAACACAAATGTGTACATGCGGTAAAAGCAGGACAACATACAAATATGTACATGCTGTAAAAACAGAATATCACACAAATGTGTATACTCGGTAAAAGCAGGACAACACAAATGTGTACATGCGGTAAAAGCAGGACAACATACAAATATGTACATGCTGTAAAAACAGAATATCACACAAATGTGTATACTCGGTAAAAGCAGGACAACACAAATGTGTACATGCGGTAAAAGCAGGACAACATACAAATATGTACATGCTGTAAAAACAGAATATCACACAAATGTGTATACTCGGTAAAAAGCAGGACAACACAAATGTGTACATGCGGTAAAAGCAGGACAACATACAAATATGTACATGCTGTAAAAACAGAATATCACACAAATGTGTATACTCGGTAAAAAGCAGGACAACACAAATGTGTACATGCGGTAAAAGGAGGACAACATACAAATATGTACATGCTGTAAAAACAGAATATCACACAAATGTGTATACTCGGTAAAAAGCAGGACAACACAAATGTGTACATGCGGTAAAAGCAGGACAACATACAAATATGTACATGCTGTAAAAACAGAATATCACACAAATGTGTATACTCGGTAAAAAGCAGGACAACACAAATGTGTACATGCGGTAAAAGCAGGACAACACATGAACGTGTTCCAAGTGTTCAGCCGAACTCGTAGCCGCTCAGAAGTAATACGAATTTCTTCTTTATTTTAATTTGATTTTGATATAAGTTAACGTTGGTATCTTCACCAAACTATTTACAATGCAGTTTTTATTTCAGTTGTCAAAAAAATCATGTAATTTTCTCCAAAAACGTATTTTATAATGAGTATATTTTATTGCTATTAAATAAGTATTACACATTTTATGTTTTAGGATTGTAGTATGATATCCTGATATATACGAGTAAGTATACTTTTGTCATTACTTTACAATTGTGGAAAAGGTTTACAGGGCCTCCTTGTAGGGCAGAAGCAAATGTGTAGATTTTTTTTTTTTTTTTTTTTTTTTTTTTTTTTTTTTTTTTTTTTTTTTTTGTGTTTAACGTCCGACTATTGTGCACACTTGGGCTAATGCAGACGATGTGATGATTTATAGCGTATTAAAATGCTAAGCCCTAGCTGGGAATCGAACCCGGGTCCTCGGGATGAAAGCCCAGTACGCTATCCACTAGACCACCGAGACGGGCAAGTGTGTAGAGGCCTGGCCGCTCACGTGCCGGGTAAAAACCTTCAGAACTGATTTATAACATCACATTAGCAATTGTATAGGGGAGGATCGAATGTTCAAGATATCGTGTACTTCATTGAAAACAAAACCCATCACAGTGAAAGAAGTCCCCTAGATATAACAACACCATAATTTCGAACTGATCTTGTTCTCCATATATATATATATATATATATATATATATATATATATATATATATATATATATATATATATATATGTGCGCAAGTGAATATATACATGGATTTTCTAACCATGTATAGCATGCATGCACGCGCTAGTGTACTTGCACTCTGGGTACCTAATATTGAGTTTAAGATCGCATACATTAAATTCAAAATTGGCATAATTTCATAACGAAATGAAATTTATTTTAAAAATTTTAAGTTGAATTCAGTCAACTATGCTAACTATCGACTGATGATAGTTAATGGTAACTAGCAAATATTTTTCAGTTACCAAAAAAAAGATAAATGTATATATATATATATATATATATATGTGTGTGTGTGTGTGTGTGTGTGTGTGTGTGTGTATGCAGAATCCACATGTATATTTAATGTGGATTAAATATACACCGCGGTGGCGGTGGGGGCGGCATCGTAATAGTTACGATTAAGAACAACTAACAACCAACGACCAACAACAACAACAATAACAAAACAAGAGCAACAACAACAAAAACAACAGCAACAACAATCAACAACAATAGCAGCCACAACAAAAAAAAAACAATAGCAGCACCAACCACAAAAACAGCAGCAATAACACAACAACAACAACAAAAACAAAAACAACAACTACAACAGGAACAACAACAAAAACAACAGCAGCAGCCATAACAACAATAAAAACAACAACAACCACAAAAACAGCAGCAACAACAAAAACAACAACAACAATAGTAAACACAACAACAACACCAACAACATCATTAACAAAAACAAAAACAACAGCAGTAACAAAAACAACAACTACTACAACAAAACAACATCATCATCAACAACAACAATAAAAAACAACAGCAGCAGCAGCAACGACAACAACAACAACAACTACTACAACATCATCAACAACAACAATAACAACATCAACAACATCGTCAACAACAACAACAGCAGCAACAAAAAACAACAACAACATCAGCCACAACAACATCATGAAACAGCAGCAACAACAACAAAAACAAATAACAACAATAACAACATCATCAACAACAACAACATCATCAACAACAGCAGCCATATTTCGAAGAACGATAACATGAAATATCTTCTCACACTTCAGTTCTTTCTAACCTTAGTTGTCTCCCATTTACTTTAGTTACTGTTTAACTATTACTATTTATTGTTAGTACTTGTATTAACTTGTATTAATAGCTGATGCAGGTTATTACTCGAAAATCAAATATTCCTGACAATTCCTTTAAAATTAATTCAAAAATTATTTTTGAAGCGATAAAGAACCTTTCAGTATTTTCCTATCGAAACGAAAAATAATACTATCAAATATGGTTGAAATGCTGCTGTGTGGATTTCTATAAAGAATGAACGTAAACGTTTAATTAGATCACTCGTACATATGATGTGAAAACACAAAGTATCTCCTTACGCTTCAGTTCAACTGTTCTAAACTTATTTACTTATTTAATATTTGTACTAGTAAGAAATAAATAAGTGTTACTAATTTGTAAACCGGATGGTTGTGTTTTTTCACAAACCATATTATTTTATTTCCAGCTCCCTCATTGTACTAATTCTGAGCCAGACGGACCTGCAATCTGATCCTAAACAATACGAATACAGTTTTAAAAAAAAGAAGACACCTACAGTGACTGGTTGCGTGAACATTCTGCTTCTTTTAAACTTTTTTAACGAAACGTATCGAATTATGTTTTGAACTTTGTGAAGACCTAAACCCCAAATTATCTCCATTGCACTGAACTGGAACTAAACGGTATCAGCCATGAATAATGACTATCTTAAAATTTACATTACACCAGACTGTGGTCATTGTTGAGCCACACTTCCTTGTCCTTATCTTTCTTGTACTGACAGGTGTGAGGCGAAGCGAACCTGTCAAGTAGCTTATATATATATGACAGGTCCTGGTTCCAATTCCACTCTTACTCGTTCCAGTCGCGCTGTCAGGAAGATGAATCTCTGTATTGTTTTTTCTGTTTTATATTTTATAGGTGAGTTCTTTTACTGTAATTCAGTTTCTATAAAAAAACATCTTTATATAAAATTTGATGTTGAATATATTTTAATAAATAAGTTAAAAACTTTAATTGTTAACAGTTCTAAAGACTAATAAATATACAGTGGGTGTTTCCAAATTCAGGAAATGCTTTTATGAATGAAAATAAGTAAGTATTTTATACTCTATGAACTCTCGTATGTTCTAAAATGCTTATATTTCTGTCTAGAAACCGTTTCGTAAAAATGCTTTTTTAATAACCTAGCGACTGATAAGGAGTTATAATTGTGTGTGCTACTTGATGACCAATTTGAGGGAAAATAATCGATTATTTTTCTTCGTTTCAAAATAGTAAATATTAAAACTTTTTAAAGTCAGATGTATTGAAAACAATTAATTTTACAAAATATTTACAACGCAAATTTGTTCGTAGAAAAGAAAATATTTTATAAACTTAACGTTTTTTATGTATTCGACATAAAAACATTTCGTTATTTTCAAAAGAGTAAAGGAAATCATTAAAATTGTGCAAATTTTCAACTCCATGTCATTTACCGTTAAAGAGATGATTTTTTTCATGTTAAAACACTACATAAAGGTTCAGGGGCGTATCTAGAAATTGTTTGAGGTGGGATGCAAAATAAAAATCATGATAGTAATAATAATAATAATAAACAACAAAGATAATAATAACAACAACAACGACGACGACGGCAACGGCAACAGCGAAAATAAGAAGAAGAAAAAGGAGGTGGAGGAGGTGGAGAAGGGGAAGAAGACGAAGTAGAAGAAAAAGAAAAAGAAGAAGTATAACAAGAAGGAGAAGAAGATGATGATGATAATGATAAAGAAGAACAACAATAACAATATGAGAAATAACATTATTATTTATTAAACAAAACAAAATTTTAAACAATCAAAATTAATATTATTTATAATTATAAAAATTCATTTTTGTTAGGTGTAGAAAATTAACGTTTAGATTATTACAGAAATAGTTTTTTTAACGAGAAAATATACATACATACATACATACATACATACATATATATATATATATATATATATATTTATTTAATATGTATATATATATATATATATATATATATATATATTACATAACAATAACATTTTATAAAGCCGCCTCGGTGGCTTAGTTGATAACGTACTGGGCTTTCACCCCGAGGACCCGGGTTCGATTCCCGGCCAGGGCTTAGAATTTTCATACGCTATAAATCATCTCATCGTCTGCATTAGCCCAAGTGTGCACAATAGTCGGACGTTAAACAAAAAAAAAAAAAAAAATTTTATAAAATGAAATAAAATCTTTCTTTCTTATTATTTGCAAATCGATTCATGACATCGTCAGTATTTATTTTAATATCCCGGTGAACGTAAAGCAGTGCAAGACCCTTCAAACTATATTCTTTCATTCGCCATCTTAATTACGTCTTAAATACACAGTGTTTAAAAAGTACGTTCTGGTGTTCCGACGGAACAGGGAGCGTTGAGAACAGCTTTAGCAATGTCTGCGTAATTGGGTAGGAATTTTGATCGCAATAATCATTTGCTACTATGCTTCGATTTATTTGCTTGCATTTTTCAAATTCAGAAGTGTTATTAATAGAAAACAATTCACTGAGAAGTTGCCATACCCAACAGATCAGAGTATTGTTTGCATATAGGCTCAACAGGTTTGTGCAGAGCCTCGAAGTCACTCATTTTATCAAGATTCTTTACAGCTTTTATAATGTGTGTGTGTGTGTGTGTGTGTGTGTGTGTGTGTGTGTGTGTGTGTGTGTGTGTGTGTGTGTGTGTGTGTGTGTGTGTGTGTGTGTGTGTGTGTGTGTGTGTGTGTGTGTGTGTGTGTGTGTGTGTGTGTGTGTGTGTGTGTGTGTGTGTGTGTGTGTGTGTGTGTGTGTACTTGCACTCTGGGTACCTAATATTGAGTTTAAGATCGCATACATTAAATTCAAAATTGGCATAATTTCATAACGAAATGAAATTTATTTTAAAAATTTTAAGTTGAATTCAGTATTGTCTTAAAGGGTGGTCATAGTAAACTTAATTTTGTTTACAAATCTGCCACTATGGAGGTTAGATATAAATCTATACAGTTTAGGCCGTATGCTCAGAGGAAGGTTAAGGTTTTAAGTTAAGACACTGCGCGCGGGCGTATGTGCGGAAAAATTGATTTTTGTATTAACTTGGACAATTTTTTAACCAGCAAAATATTAGTACAACATTTTCAAAAAGGCAGTCATTTCAAATCTTTAAAAATTAATAACAAATTTTCTTAATTTTTTTAAAATATCTGATTTTACCATCGTAATTAGCATTAAAAAATTTTTAATTAACATTTTGAATTTACAAAACTGTTTCAAATTAGTAATTTATTTTGACAGCGGTGAGGGTTAATTTTTGTATTTTTGAATGAAATTTGAAGGTTTAAAATGTTTCTACACGCACATTTAATGCCATTTCTGCCAAAAAGCGGGCAAGATAAAATAATTTCCATCATGTTAGAGTGACAGTAGTTTTGGGGTAAACCAAATAACAAAACTAACTAATCCGTGTCGGTCAGGGTTGGTTTTAGTTTTTTCTATTTACTCAAAAACTGAATTTCATGTTAGAGGCCTATTTCAAATTTGCTAGGCCACTTTATTTGCCAATTTTTATATTGAAAAAATATCTAAACCCCATTTTTTGAAAAGTCTGTTTTTGTGATAATTTCGAAACAGAAAATTTGTGAAAAAGCGGAATATTTGAGGAATATTGAGGAATCAAATACGCCTTCATCTAATCATTGAGAACATTTCGATAAAAATCATTACAGCCCATTTAGAGAAAATTTATTTTTTTGTTAATTAATCAAGTTTTTTATACAATAAAACGGCTTTAAGCAAATATTTTTGAAAAATTAAAAAAAATATGAAATATTAAAAGAGTTGGCCTAAGGTTTTTTTATAAGCCAATTTCTTCTATCTACGAGATAGGTCGTGTAGTAAGACGGTATGGGTATGCTGCTGGAGATGTTTCAGCAAGAAGGTTGTAAAAGTAAATGTAAACGGAAAGTTTGTGTTTGCCCGTTTATGTTTGTTTGTAGCACAATAATGTTTTACTGCAAAAGCTCACGTTTTGGTTGATTCGCATATCCCTGTAGTTTATTTACAATTAAAAATTAATCGTACATATTCAATTGCCCAAATTTTACACAAATTCAGGATAGAGATGGAACATTTGAGCTTTTGGAAAAACAAGTTTTTCCAATTTTTCTTAGCAAATTTCCATGAAACATCCATCATTCTAAGACCCAGAAACGGGAACTTGAAATTGAACTCGGAAACGGGACTTTAAATCATTTTTGAGGGATCGTTAACTACACACACACACACACACACACACACACACACACACACACACACACACACACACACACACACACACACACACACACACACACACACACACATATTATTATATATATATATATATATATATATATATATATATATATATATATATATATATATATATATATATATATATATATATATATATATATATATATATATATATATATATATATATATATATATATATATATATATATATATATATATATATGTGTGTGTGTGTGTGTGTGTGTGTGTGTGTGTGTGTGTGTGTGTGTGTGTGTGTGTGTGTGTGTGTGTGTGTGTGTGTGTGTGTGTGTGTGTGTGTGTGTGTGTGTGTGTGTGTGTGTGTGTGTGTGTGTGTGTGTGTGTGTGTGTGTGTGTGTGTGTGTGTGTGTGTGTGTGTGTATTTTAACATGCTTAAATTTGAGATTTTGGTCCAACTTGATTCAAACTTTGCACGAAAATAAATTTCGGTAATAGCTTGCATAAATTCAGTAAAACCTTATTTGACCCATTTGGTTTGTGTAACCAGCGTTAAAGTAGGCCTATACACAAATCAGCATTTGAATGTCGGTTAGATAAGTTTGCATTTTCCCGTGCAGTTTCAAAGTATATGCTGATTTTAAAATTGATTATAATTGTGAAATCCTATTTTCAAAAAAGGACATGATAAGAACATATTTAAAGAAATTATCTTCCATCACAGCGGCGTGCAACGACCACTGCAAATACTGTATAAGTAATTCCATTTATTTCTAGAGATGCAGATTAATGTGTTATGTTTGTGACTAGGTTATTCTGGTGGAGTTCGTGTTGATCAGCCTTCGAAAATTGAACTGGAGGTAAGTTAACAAAATTATTTACGCCATGCCAGTTAGACTAATGAGGAAATAAGGATGAGGGATCAGCGTTAACGGTAAGGGTAAGGGTAACTGCGACTAAAACTGAGAATCTTAAGGTGCGCAGTTTAGGGACGCAGCAGACCACATCGGGTTAGGGGGTGCTAACCGCATCGGCCACCGAGTTCCCACAAATTTAAGATTCAAATGCAACTATTACATTAGAAACTAAAACAACACTAATACTAACATACGCACACAAGAAATATACTTTCTAATGTTGATCTAATTTTACTTCTTAGTTCATTCAATTAATGAAATCTCTATTGAAAGAAAAGGTTCTCTTATATTTAAAGAAAACGAACACACACACACACCCACTCACCCACCCACACATACACACACATACACACACACACACACACACACACACACACACACCCACTCACCCACCCACACACACACACACACACACACACACACACACACACACACACACATATATATATATATATATATATATATATATATATATATATATATAATTTTTATATTTAATGAAATGTATAAATTGTTATATATATATATATATATATATATATATATATGTATATATATATATAGTCTATAAATTGTTATATATATATATATATATATATATATGTGTGTGTGTGTGTGTGTGTGTTCGTTTTCTTTAAATATAAGAGAACCTTTTTTTATATTATTGTTAGCGGTTCTGAGCGTTGGCTAGATAATATATCGGTCCTATTCAGTAATGCTTATTTTATTTCAGAATTCCGAAGATACGAAAGAGGACGTAGATTCTTCACGGGTGTTGATGAATGACGAGAGTCCAACATTTTTTGATAGATTTTTAGAAGCGCTCAAGTTTAAGCGATCGAGAAACAATGCTTGTTCAGATTCCGATATATCACCGGCAGCATCCGAGACCAAGGAACAAGTTACCGACGAAGACTGGCTTACAACCGTGGTGAAAGATTTCGATAAATTTATAACAGCTCTGGGAGAAGACGGAGATCTTGGATTAGAAGAAGGAGCCACTGAAAGTGAGTTACCCGTGACCTAAGAAGAACCAATAAAAAAAATATCGTGAACATTTTTGATATCTTAAAAAGTAAAATGATACAAAGTGCATTTACAAAATGTAAAAAAATAAGGATTAGTTGCACTAACAAATATATACTTTATACTTTATGCCAGTTAGACCGACTGCGTTACTTGCACAACAAATAACTTCACTGCACAATAAATAACAAATAACAGAATCTTTTTAATTTAGTTTTGCCTGTAGGCTACAATCATATACCGAAATGTTGGCAATTTTACAAAACCCGTTATATATATATATATATATATATATATATATATATATATATATATATATATGTATACTAGCTGTTATCTGTCTTCGCCTGCAATTATATCTATATTATTCATTTTTAATCGATTTTCAAAATCAAAATCGGACAAGCCGTTAAGGAGTTATGACTGCGGGTGTTGAACTCGCAGAATATTCCTTTCTAGAAGTAAGCGCTTATGTTTTAGCATTACAATAAAACATATCATCGCGTATGATATAACTGTTCCGTTCTTTTACATCCGGAAACATTTTGAAACAAACATTGTTTGATTTGTAACAAAAAAAGTTGTTTTTAAAACCATTTTGTAAACCATCAATTTTATGATTTTCAAATTACAAATTTTAGATGGCCGCCATTTTGAAAAAAAATTAAAATATTTTTCAGTGTTTTCTCTAATATTGTCTTTTGTAACGTAAACATATGTATAAAGTTTCATATGTATTGTATAAGTCATTATTGAGATTATTAGTTTGTATTTTTTAAAAAGACAAACGGAAAACTAAGCATTTTAGTAAATAACTTCACAAAACCTTTTTAATTTAGTTTTGCCTGTAGGCTACAATCATATACCAAAATGTGGCAATTTTTACACACCCGTTATATATATATATATATATATATATATATATATATATATATATAGCTGTTATCTGTCTTCGCCTACAATTATATCTCGTACATTATTCATTTTTAATCGATTTTCAAAATCAAAATCGGACAAGCCGTTAAGGAGTTATGACAGAAGAAAAACAAACAAAAAATAAACAACAAACCAAATATTTAATCAAACAAACCAACAGACATAGGCCTACATACATACACACACACACACACACACACACACGCACGTACATACACACACACACGTACATACGTACACACACACACACACACACACACACACACACACACACACGCAACGCTGTAGAAGAATAGGCGGTCAGCCAGTCCACCTTCCCACGAAGTAATGCCTGGCGGCGGTTCCGTGGGGGGGGGTTACAGAAGAGGAATGCTTTTGGTGTTTTTTTACTGGCTAACAATATATCTTAACTTGAGTTTGAGGTTGAGTTTGAACTTAATTTGAGTCCCACACTCTGGGGTAGTGTGGTACCCTACCTCAGGTAGTCTATAAAAGATTTTTTCCACTTTTTTCGGCATCGCAAAAAAACATTCATACACACACACACACACACACACACACACACACACACACACACACACACACACACACACACACATACATTCATAAAGCAGGCATTTTCTTATTTAACTGGATGGACATGAAAAGTACGGGAAAACATGAATAAGTTATCATTATTGCAACATAGCCACCGCCACCTGATCACATATTTAAATAATTAGGATTATGATCTATTTTTCCGTCTAGTGGTCTATTTACTCGCCTCATAAAAGCTGCTGCGGTTTCGACACCTTAATGTTTCATCTTTAGGTCGTAATACAAAAAATCCCTCTGTCGAGGTCGTCACGAAGTTAAACAAATCATTGAAAACACACATCACAAACACTAAAGACAAATACACTCCATACCACACGATAAAATTTGGTTTGGCCAAATAACACGTGCAACTCGTACGTCGTTGAATTCAGGACTGCCCTCGGCAGAGGGATTTGACATTTTGTATTACGGCCTGAAGATGAAACATTAAGGTTCGAACCGCCGTAGCCTTTAAGAGGTGAGTAAATAGACCACTAGACGGAAAAATAGAATATAATCCTAATTATTTGAATAAATTAGCACAGAATGAGGTATTCATTTGGTACAACTTTGAAACAATTTTTGTCTGAGGATTAAGCCTATGCAGTATAAATGAAATTGAATTTAATGTTGATTTCTGGTTAATTAATATGTCCTCAAAATTTTTAAGAATAAAACTTTTTAACTTATCTCTTGAATTAGGTCATAGATTGTGTCATGGAGTGTACTAAAGTATATGGCTTCTTGAGTAACCTGTGTTAGACAATCAGCGGGGATCTATGTTATTAAAATCTCCTCCAAGTAGAAAGCTCTCAGAAATTGTATTTGGCTAAGTCGGGGTAGAAATAAATGATCCTGTTATTTATTATGCATATCAAATTTCGAGCGAATAATTTGAAATTCTGGTTCCTTATCGGCAGAAGTTCCGATAACCCTCATGACTCACCTTGGTCAGCTCGTTAAATATTGTATCCTGACATGTTAAAACCAAATTTGGTTTCTGTACACAATAAAATATGAATGTCATATATGTTCAGAAAATGTTGTCGTTCAAAACATATGCTATTGATTCATTGGCATGTGCATATTTTTATTGATTCGTTATAAGTCTTACTTTATACTTTTTCAGTAAAACTGGAAGAAGTTTGTATTAACGGCAATTGTATTAAAAGTTTTGAATTTGTAGTGAAAGAGCGAGTATATTCTGATTTGGTGGTTAATTCTTTGATCCCGCATCAGTCAGTCGATCGATTATCTCTTGTAAAATTAGCTCGAGTTTCAGGGTAAAAGTACTAAAAGTAGAATTAGAAATGACATCGTGTGTTTGTTTACTAATTACTTTATTTGCTTGATTAAATGACATCTTTGTTACGATTTACTACGGAACCTTAATTCTCCTTTTATAAAATTTGAGTAATTTCTGATATAGCCTACCGATTTTGAGAAATTAGGCCGAATTTCCGATTTTTGTCGAATTAAGACTAACTTGATTTTGAAGATAAAGCGATTCATACTGTTGTGATATTTGAACACTTCATTTTAGCAAAATTTGATTGAAATCTTTGGCGTTGCTTTTAATTTTAAGAATTTTTCGACCGAAAAGAGCTTGAAATGAAATTTACGAAAAATTTTAAAAAATGAGGCGATTTATGTACAAGATACATATACATGCAAAATTATATAGACAATTGTCAATTTGCACTTCTAAAGATGCAGCTCAGGACAACTTGACCCGGGTACCCCTCTTCGTTCTGCCTCGACTTTAAGTACTGTAGCCTATACGAGTATGAAGGTCTCTTTCCGATTAGCCAGTCAGTAAAAATAAATAAATAGATATCTAGGTTTTCAATTTAATTAGGTGGTATTAAATTTTAAAATAATATTTTATTTTCAGGTGGAACTAAAACTGACTTCAAGAAAAGTGCTTTAAAGGTATGTATTTAAGTTACAAAACGGGGGGGGGGCTTCGTTAGGTATTGAGGCATGGTTTTTAAAAAAAACAAACGGACCTTCATTGCTGACTAGGGGCAGAGCGAAGCAAGGCGTGGATTGTTCATGAGACTGAACGAAAACAAACTATATATTTCGTATGTAAATATTGCCTTCATCATTTGTTCAATCGTATTTTTGACGAAGATGGATGAATTTTGCCCGACTACAACAATGAAGTTTTCCTACCCCAAAACTCTTAAATTTTCTTTTTATTTTGTTGTGGGTTAGATTAGATTAGTTTTTAACGTTAAAGGGTTTGGTGACCTCCTAGCGGCTCTCGTCAGCCCAAGGTTTGGTGGCCTCCTGGCGGCTCTCGTCAGCCCAAGGTTTGGTGGCCTCCTGGCGGCTCTCATCAGCCCAAGGTTCGGTGGCCTCCTGGCGGCTCTCGTCAGCCCAAGGTTCGGTGGCCTCCTGGCGGCTCTCGTCAGCCCAAGGTTTGGTGGCCTCCTGGCGGCTCTCGTCAGCCCAAGGTTTGGTGGCCTCCTGGCGGCTCTCGTCAGCCCAAGGTTTGGTGGCCTCCTGGCGGCTCTCGTCAGCCCAAGGTTTGGTGGCCTTCTGGCGGCCTCCTGGCGGCTCTCGTCAGCCCAAGGTTTGGTGGCCTCCTGGCGGCCTCCTGGTGGCCTCCTGGCGGCTCTCGTCAGCCCAAGGTTTGGTCCGCTTCTCAGTTTGTGCGTGTAATCCTATCGCTCACTTCTTCACTTCTTCCACTTTACGTTAGGTAGGTCCACCTAGCGTCGCTATTAACTGTTTGTGAGTTCCATGGGGTTAGGACACAGCTCAGGTTTCCCCCCATTTTATGCTATTTTCACCTTCCAGGTCAACACTGTACACTCACACTTACATTTAGGGAGGCGATATGTGCTTTTCGCCTTAAAATAACAAAAAAAAAAAAAAAAAAAATCGAAAGTTAACAATATGTCTCCAGCTCTGTGTAACAGAAGAACTAAAACAATTGGTCACATAATACTTATATTTCGTTGGAAATCGCCCCAAAACTGCAACAACTAAAAATTAGTGATCTCTAAATCTATCTCAACATTTGAACCCAACTCCTCTTACTCTAGCCTATAGGATTCAAATCCTAGTCATTGCTAATGTTTGCGCATTTTGTCGACTTTCGGTTGCTTTCGACCGATCTCGTCAGTTATACCCTCTAATAGCTTGCATGTAGGTCGACCAGTGTCACTGTCCAATTACGTGGGTTGTGTTGTGTTTCCTGGTTTGTTTAAATTCAAAAAATTAATAGTAGGTAGGCTTATATTATTTTAAAATTAATTTTTGATTTTCGTAAATTTCAGTATTGCAGTCACAAGCATATTTATTATGTTCATTATGTACGGTTATTTTTTTGGAGGCATTTTAAATATGAATTTTCATAACTATGGTTTGGCATGTGTAAATTTCGAACAGAGGCTGTTAATGTTCGATAGGCAATTCAGCCCCCCCCCACCTTCCACCTACACAACTGTAAACTATTTGTGTTGACATTCAGAAAATGCAGCGATGACTAGGTGTACAGCTTCGCAAATGGTACAAATAGTGTAGCATAAATGAGTTTGTGTGTAAGTGTTATAGATAAATTCGAGTAAATCATTGTTTTACAAATACCGTACTTTAAATTATTTTCCATAGTTTTTAACTGATGAAGATGATATATGTTACTAACTAATATTAAATAAATATATGTTTAGGAATATAAGAGTACGAGAGCTGGAAGAGAAGTTAAAAAAAAGAACAACAAGAACAGTAGAGGACACAAAATGGCAGTTGAATTAGGAAATCGTCTTCGAACAAAACGAAATGTCATCGGCACGAACAAAGCCGGTTTAGTTTTTATGCCGAATAAAAGTAAAAGTAAAAAAGGTACCAACAGAGCAGAAATAGTCCCTCTGAAAGTTAAGAGAGAAACAAGGGAATCGAGAATTAAACAAAGAGACGGCACGAACAAAGCTGGATTAGTTTCTTTACTCAAGCAAGACCAAAGCAAAGCCGGTTCCAACAGAGTAGAATTAGTGTTGGACGAAATGTCAAAGAGTGATCAAAATATATTATCAAGTTTACTGAGTAGAAAAAATAAAATGAAGGAAGAAGATCCTAAGTTCAGCTTGGTGCATCGCAGGCAGATAACAATGCAAACTGACAATCCTAAACTAATCGAAGCTATTGAAAAAAAGGTCGCGCCAATCGACCAAGTTCATTCTGTGAGACAGTCCGAATCGAATAATGGAGCGATAAACAGCGAACATCACGCACCTTCTGTTCCATTTTTGTCGAGTGGTGTTGAATCACCCGGCTCAGAATCTCCGATATCTAGTTTAAGTTCGAAAATTCCAGGAATACCAAGCAACACAGCACCCTCAGGCGGTGGCGAAAATACACCGACCGCTGTTATTGGTGGGTTTTCCATGATGCTTATGCCTATGCCAGGGATGTCATTATCTAATATACAAAACATGTTTCAAAATGCACAACAGTTCTCTCAGCTGCTTCCTGCCTTACCTTCAGTACCAAGTTAGAGGACCTGGCTGTAGATTTCAAGTTACTTTTCTAGTTTTCTTCTGTCTTTGTATTTTTTAACTCTTGTAAATAAAAAATTATGTTATCAAACAGTGTTGTTTATTAATGCATTGGATAATGTAATTTTAGATTTTTCAAGTTGACTTCAGATCCAGTTAAAATGTAGCTCAAAGCGACCAATGTAAACTTATTTAGTGTTAATTTTTTCATGGCTGAAAGTCAGATTTATATTGAAGTATATCTAATATCCGACTGTGATATAATGAGGAAATGTTCTTATATAATAAGGAACCTATTCTGAAGGCGAAACAGGGTCAGATTTGTTTTGAAGAAACAAACCTTTGTTAATAATAACATACTGTACTGTGTGGACAAGTTGTAAGGTCTACAAAGTGAGCGAGCAACTCCGCCTTACTCGCCCAAATTAAAAGTAAAACAAGAAAATCATTACTTTTTTGTTTCTAATAAAAATTTAATAATAACAATGTAAGTGTAAGTAAATCTGCACACTTCCAATCTACCACGAAATCTGTACATTTGAAGCTCAAATTAATTCCTCCCTTTTCATTAAATTGGGCTTAATTGGAAGGAGGGAACACAGTTGACCCTCTCCAATGGTAAGGCCTATTGTTAAATTGGGAAAAGTACCGAGTAATACAGTAAAAGTACCACTTAATGTTTTTTGTCAAAATTTGAACAATATTCTTTCCCGAAACTTTGTCTAAACTTGTCTTCGATGAAACGAAAATAATTTTTAGAATGATTTAAAGTATGTCTGGGTATAACATTTTTGCGTTTTGGAAAATATTCCCATGCTCTCGGTCCACGAAAATCTGTTTTCTTGTTGTTTTTGTGAAGTAAAAACTAAGCAATAAATGATCTCTCGTTACTCTAGTTGCCCAGTTCGAGAACTTTACTATAAACAATGACAAATAATCTGGTGGTGTTATAATTATAATATAATATATTTATATATAATATTATGTTATATAATATATATATTCAGGTTTTTTTGAATTCTGTCAAGTCGTGTCCCAGTGAAAGTAGACTTTTAACGTGACAGACAAGGAAATGGAACATTTTGAGAGTGCCCGCAATTTTCTTTCAAATAGGCTTATAACAGTTTGACCATTACTTAAAACCTACACACCACTACAAAGAACAACGGAAAACGTTTCATTGAAATGTGTTAATAAAAAATACTTGCGTGAAAATCGGACAAATGGTGGAAAAACAAATGAAATTGTTGTAGGATATGCAAACAAAATGTACACAGTACAAAAAGCTAAAAAAGACGTAGACCTATTTTCCTTTAATAGTAAATTTAACGAATTTCCCACATGTTTTCTTTGACGCTGTTTTGATGTCGAATTTTTCATCGATCTGGGAAATATTCCTTCATCTGGGAACACAGTTTCTATATTTCTAAACAAGCTAAAGATTAACAGAGGTCTGTATGACCGCTCACCTCTCGCCCCGCCCTCAATATTAAAAATTGTTCTCCACCTTACCTTCCGGTCTTGACCTAGGCATTTGCATGAAATAGTGGAGGTTCCAATCTGTTTATCTGTTTACTAGTAACAGCGTGACTACGATAGTAGTTGTGTCAGTTTGTGTATAACGTTTAGCGGTCTGTGAAACGTACGATAGTAGTTGTGTCAGTTTGTGTATAACGTTTAGCGGTCTGTGAAACGTACGATAGTAGTTGTATCAGTTTGTGTATAACGTTTAGCGGTCTGTGGAACGTACGATAGTAGTTGTGTCAGTTTGTGTATAACGTTTAGCGGTCTGTGAAACGTACGATAGTAGTTGTGTCAGTTTGTGTATAACGTTTAGCGGTCTGTGAAACGTACGATAGTAGTTGTGTCAGTTTGTGTATAACGTTTAGCGGTCTGTGAAACGTACGATAGTAGTTGTGTCAGTTTGTGTATAACGTTTAGCGGTCTGTGAAACGTACGATAGTAGTTGTGTCAGTTTGTGTATAACGTTTAGCGGTCTGTGAAACGTACGATAGTAGTTGTGTCAGTTTGTGTATAACGTTTAGCGGTCTGTGGAACGTACGATAGTAGTTGTGTCAGTTTGTGTATAACGTTTAGCGGTCTGTGAAACGTACGATAGTAGTTGTGTCAGTTTGTGTATAACGTTTAGCGGTCTGTGGAACGTACGATAATAGTTGTGTCAGTTAGTGTATAACGTTTAGCGGTCTGTGGAACGTACGATAGTAGTTGTGTCAGTTTGTGTATAACGTTTAGCGGTCTGTGAAACGTACGATAGTAGTTGTGTCAGTTTGTATATAACGTTTAGCGGTCTGTGAAACGTACGATAGTAGTTGTGTCAGTTTGTGTATAACGTTTAGCGGTCTGTGAAACGTACGATAGTAGTTGTGTCAGTTTGTGTATAACGTTTAGCGGTCTGTGGAACGTACGATAGTAGTTGTGTCAGTTTGTGTATAACGTTTAGCGGTCTGTGGAACGTACGATAGTAGTTGTGTCAGTTTGTGTATAACGTTTAGCGGTCTGTGAAACGTACGATAGTAGTTGTGTCAGTTTGTGTATAACGTTTAGCGGTCTGTGAAACGTACGATAGTAGTTGTGTCAGTTTGTGTATAACGTTTAGCGGTCTGTGAAACGTACGATAGTAGTTGTGTCAGTTTGTGTATAACGTTTAGCGGTCTGTGAAACGTACGATAGTAGTTGTGTCAGTTTGTGTATAACGTTTAGCGGTCTGTGAAACGTACGATAGTAGTTGTGTCAGTTAGTGTATAACGTATAGCGGTCTGTGGAACGTACGATAGTAGTTGTGTCTGTTTGTGTATAACGTTTAGCGGTCTGTGGAACGTACGATAGTAGTTGTGTCAGTTTGTGTATAACGTTTAGCGGTCTGTGAAACGTACGATAGTAGTTGTGTCAGTTTGTGTATAACGTTTAGCGGTCTGTGAAACGTACGATAGTAGTTGTGTCAGTTTGTGTATAACGTTTAGCGGTCTGTGAAACGTACGATAGTAGTTGTGTCAGTTTGTGTATAACGTTTAGCGGTCTGTGGAACGTACGATAGTAGTTGTGTCAGTTTGTGTATAACGTTTAGCGGTCTGTGAAACGTACGATAGTAGTTGTGTCAGTTTGTGTATAACGTTTAGCGGTCTGTGAAACGTACGATAGTAGTTGTGTCAGTTTGTGTATAACGTTTAGCGGTCTGTGAAACGTACGATAGTAGTTGTGTCAGTTTGTGTATAACGTTTAGCGGTCTGTTAAACGTACGATAGTAGTTGTGTCAGTTTGTGTATAACGTTTAGCGGTCTGTGGAACGTACGATAGTAGTTGTGTCAGTTTGTGTATAACGTTTAGCGGTCTGTGAAACGTACGATAGTAGTTGTGTCAGTTTGTGTATAACGTTTAGCGGTCTGTGAAACGTACGATAGTAGTTGTGTCAGTTTGTATATAACGTTTAGCGGTCTGTGGAACGTACGATAATAGTTGTGTCAGTTTGTGTATAACGTTTAGCGGTCTGTGAAACGTACGATAGTAGTTGTGTCAGTTTGTGTATAACGTTTAGCGGTCTGTGAAACGTACGATAGTAGTTGTGTCAGTTTGTGTATAACGTTTAGCGGTCTGTGGAACGTACGATAATAGTTGTGTCAGTTTGTGTATAACGTTTAGCGGTCGGTGAAACGCACGATAGTAGTTGTGTTAGTTTGTGTATAACGTTTAGCGGTCTGTGAAACGTACGATAGTAGTTGTGTCAGTTTGTGTATAACGTTTAGCGGTCTGTGAAACGTACGATAGTAGTTGTGTCAGTTTGTGTATAACGTTTAGCGGTCTGTGAAACGTACGATAGTAGTTGTGTCAGTTTGTGTATAACGTTTAGCGGTCTGTGAAACGCACGATAGTAGTTGTGTCAGTTTGTGTATAACGTTTAGCGGTCTGTGAAACGTACGATAGTAGTTGTGTCAGTTTGTGTATAACGTTTAGCGGTCTGTGAAACGCACGATAGTAGTTGTGTCAGTTTGTGTATAACGTTTAGCGGTCTGTGGAACGTACGATAGTAGTTGTGTCAGTTTGTGTATAACGTTTAGCGGTCTGTGAAACGCACGATAGTAGTTGTGTCAGTTTGTGTATAACGTTTAGCGGTCTGTGAAACGCACGATAGTGTAGGCGTCAGTTTGTGTATAACGTTTAGCGGTCTGTGAAACGTACGATAGTAGTTGTGTCAGTTTGTGTATAACGTTTAGCGGTCTGTGGAACGCACGATAGTAGTTGTGTTAGTTTGTGTATAACGTTTAGCGGTCTGTGAAACGTACGATAGTAGTTGTGTCAGTTTGTGTATAACGTTTAGCGGTCTGTGAAACGCACGATAGTAGTTGTGTTAGTTTGTGTATAACGTTTAGCGGTCTGTGGAACGTACGATAGTAGTTGTGTCAGTTTGTGTATAACGTTTAGCGGTCTGTGAAACGCACGATAGTAGTTGTGTTAGTTTGTGTATAACGTTTAGCGGTCTGTGAAACGTACGATAGTAGTTGTGTCAGTTTGTGTATAACGTTTAGCGGTCTGTGAAACGCACGATAGTAGTTGTGTCAGTTTGTGTATAACGTTTAGCGGTCTGTGAAACGCACGATAGTAGTTGTGTTAGTTTGTGTATAACGTTTAGCGGTCTGTGAAACGCACGATAGTAGTTGTGTCAGTTTGTGTATAACGTTTAGCGGTCTGTGGAACGTACGATAGTAGTTGTGTCATTTTGTGTATAACGTTTAGCGGTCTGTGAAACGTACGATAGTAGTTGTGTCAGTTTGTGTATAACGTTTAGCGGTCGGTGAAACGCACGATAGTAGTTGTGTTAGTTTGTGTATAACGTTTAGCGGTCTGTGAAACGTACGATAGTAGTTGTGTCAGTTTGTGTATAACGTTTAGCGGTCTGTGAAACGTACGATAGTAGTTGTGTCAGTTTGTGTATAACGTTTAGCGGTCTGTGAAACGTACGATAGTAGTTGTGTCAGTTTGTGTATAACGTTTAGCGGTCTGTGAAACGTACGATAGTAGTTGTGTCAGTTTGTGTATAACGTTTAGCGGTCTGTGGAACGTACGATAATAGTTGTGTCAGTTAGTGTATAACGTTTAGCGGTCTGTGGAACGTACGATAGTAGTTGTGTCAGTTTGTGTATAACGTTTAGCGGTCTGTGAAACGTACGATAGTAGTTGTGTCAGTTTGTATATAACGTTTAGCGGTCTGTGAAACGTACGATAGTAGTTGTGTCAGTTTGTGTATAACGTTTAGCGGTCTGTGAAACGTACGATAGTAGTTGTGTCAGTTTGTGTATAACGTTTAGCGGTCTGTGGAACGTACGATAGTAGTTGTGTCAGTTAGTGTATAACGTTTAGCGGTCTGTGGAACGTACGATAGTAGTTGTGTCAGTTTGTGTATAACGTTTAGAGGTCTGTGAAAGGTACGATAATAGTTGTGTCAGTTTGTGTATAACTTTTAGCGGTCTGTGAAACGTACGATAGTAGTTGTGTCAGTTAGTGTATAACGTTTAGCGGTCTGTGAAACGTACGATAGTAGTTGTGTCAGTTTGTGTATAACGTTTAGCGGTCTGTGGAACGTACGATAGTAGTTGTGTCAGTTTGTGTATAACGTTTAGCGGTCTGTGAAACGTACGATAGTAGTTGTGTCAGTTTGTGTATAACGTTTAGCGGTCTGTGAAACGTACGATAGTAATTTTGTCAGTTTGTATATAACGTTTAGCGGTCTGTGGAACGTACGATAGTAGTTGTGTCAGTTTGTGTATAACGTTTAGCGGTCTGTGAAACGCACGATAGTAGTTGTGTCAGTTTGTGTATAACGTTTAGCGGTCTGTGAAACGTACGATAGTAGTTGTGTCAGTTTGTGTATAACGTTTAGCGGTCTGTGAAACGTACGATAGTAGTTGTGTCAGTTTGTGTATAACGTTTAGCGGTCTGTGAAACGTACGATAGTAGTTTTGTCAGTTTGTGTATAACGTTTAGCGGTCTGTGAAACGCACGTTAGTGTAGGCGTCAGTAGATTGTTAAGTTACTTTATTATTTTCAATGTTGATTAGATTTTTTCCTCAATGTTAAACATATTAGTGACCACTCTATAATAAATAAATTCATTTTTTAATTATTATTCAATTATTTTTATTTTTTATTTTAAAATTTGTTATCTGTTATTGCTTTCTATAATAATTTAATTTTGTAATGTTTTATTGATTGTAATACTTTATTATTTGTTATTCTTTTTTAAAAAATAAGCTTAATAACTTAGATGAAACAATAATAACAATACTTTCTTTTTTACTTTATAAAATGACATAATTGTAGATCATGTGTTGTAGAACTTGTCACTGTTAGGATGTAATTTTTATAAGCTGTCACTAAATTACACAGCTAAATTTTATTTTTGTTTATGTTAAATAATACATACATTTCTCATTGCATGCCAGCTGTAAAGGATGTAAATAATAGTTGTTTATAACTTGTACAAATTGTTGTATTTTATCACCACTAGCGAGCGCGAGCAGTCTAGCAGACCGCCTGATAGTAGATGCGAAAGTTTTTTGTATACATTGTAGAAGTTTATTTTAGTTTCAAATGTTTGAATCGGAAAAATAAGAATTTATTTATATAATATATAATGTTCACACCAATTATGTTCTTCTATGTATATTCGATTACAGGTTTTTAAGTGCTAAATTAATTTTTTTAATAAATAAAAAGTACAAAATAAAATATAAAAATGTTGAACACTTTGGCTTACTTATTGCTTCTGTTATTTTACTTGCACATAAATAAATTCTAGAATTGGTTTGTCAATCTTAAAAAATAACAGATGAAATATAGAACATATGCATGTGCATTTAAAGCAGGTTGCAACAAATTTTCTTTTAAAATTGTTTCCATAAATTTTGCGGTCCGTAAGACCCTGATACTATAAGTGAAACTCATCTGAACGATAGTACTTAAGGGTTAAGTAGTTAACCTAAGTACAATAGAGTCTGTATTCTCGGTAAATTATCACAGATAGAAAGGGTCTTTTAACAAGACACCCCTCCCCGGAACCCCGGAACTATCTCAAGGATCCCAGGCGACATTCCTTCCCTTATTAACTCCGTCTCGCACAACACTTGTCCTAACATCTGGGCATTGATCGATGAAATGTTTTAAACGGTAGACCAAAGTGTTCACCCACCCTGAAGTTCGTGTTGTTACAAGAGAATTTACGTGAAAGGTTTTTGTTGTTAAACTAATGAAGTAATTAGTAATTAGTAACACGGTTAGATGGAAATGTGCCAATAGACTTTAGTCTGAGAAAATAAAATAACAGATTTATTTTCATTCGGGTATAAGCAAACCGAATAGTACACGTAGCCTACTTTTAATTAAGCTTTCAACATAATTGTTGTTCCGAAGCAATCTAACAATTTTTTCAAAATCTTTTCATTATATTTTGCTGACATTTTGTTCATGTCAACGAATAGCCTATACTTTGCTGCCTTCGTTTTTATGTTTTATTTCACTTTTTCGATTTACTCACAAAAAGTGAATTTCTTTTACTTTCTCTTTTAAATTTCCTACAGCCATCTTATTTATATGCACACAAATTTTATACGCAAAAGTTCGCTTACTATGGATTTTGAATGTTTATTAGGCTCAAACACCAAAGACAAAATGATTTAGAAGTATCGGTCACGGTTTGCTTTCCTCGAGTTACTTAAAAACCGTAAATTTCGCTTACTTTAAATCTGCTGCACTGATTACATTTATATAGGCTACTATCTTAAAATATCTCTGAAACTAACATTATATATGTGATGCAATGAAGAATAACGGAGCTGAAACAAAGTAGGCTATTTTATGAAATTATTTTAAGTTTAGTACTTAAGGGTTAGGTAGTTAACCTCGGTAAAGTATCACAGATTGAAAGGGTCTTAATAAGACGGCAAAATACGTTGTAATTTAAACATACCAAAAATCATAACTGTTTCTTAAATTTTGTTTCAAATGATTGTTGATTATTTACTTTTAATGATAATAATGTAGTAAAAAAAAAATCCTTATGAAAAATGTATTATAGCCAAAGACTTATTTTTATAAAATAGTATATTTATATGTGTATTCTTATAAAATGGCTTTGATTTGATGCTATTTAAAAGCGTGTATAAATATTTACTATTCATCATCGATCACAAACTAAATTTTATAATGTTTACAATGCATGTGCACTGATTAAAATTCTGATTGTTATTACTGTTAAATTTATCAAATAATATTGAATCAAATATAGGCCTACAAATATTTAGTTCAAACAGAAAATCGTGATGTCGTGGCTTTGGGACTGGGTCGAAGAAAGGAGGAAGCAGACACTGTTCTAGTGAAAACGTAAGTTGACCTTCAACGTCGACACAGAACAACTCGCGCATCAACCCTCAGCTGTTGGCAGAAAGAGAGAGACGGAGAATACCACAGCTCTTCATCTTCCTACGCTCCGATGATGCGTCAAGTAGTATTGGCGGATGAGTTAAATGTTCTGGCCAGAATCAGACAGGAGTCTGTATTATTTGTAATACGCTTTTTCAGACGCTGTTAAGTTTACTGTATTGTACCTCATAATAAATAAACAGTTATCGTAAGGCTTTAAAACAGGTAAAAACATTGTAAAATTAATTTTTTAAACTACTTCATTAAAGCGATTTCTTTTTTACGGCCATCTTCTTAGAATGAACTCCAATAGATTGACGAAACAGGTGTTTGATTTTTTCAATAAAACAAAACCGAACTGGTTTAAAGAAATTGAAAAAGACCTAATAGAATTAAAAATTACAGAAGATTCATTGTTTGACCAAACTGCTAAGATAATTACCAAAGACGAAAGAATAAGATTCCAAGATAAAGCCAAAATAAGACCTAAACCTGTCATTTCGGAAGAGGAGAGGAAGAGAAGATCGGAAAGAATGAAGAGCTACTGGGAACAAAGAAAAGTACAGCGCGCAAGAAATGATTGATTCAGCGTACCCCAAAGAGGGTGAAACGAAAAAAAAAGCGATTTCTAATATGTTTTCATATTTTAAGTTAACATGTAATAACAACAAACTTTTCTGACTTTTTCAACAAGCAGTGTCGTTCTTATACATTATGTATTCAATGGTTAGAATAAGATTACTGCCATCTTTAAAAAAAATGCTAAATCTTTTAAAAAAAGCATGAACCACATCAATAATACCATTGATTATTATTATAAGACGAATCGCACCAATGTCCAGGAAGTGCAATTGTAGGCCTACTCGGGTGCGACTCTCGAGGGAAGTGGAGTCTTGCGGAGAGCGGAAAACATGTCCACCCTCATCTTCTCTCCACTTCGTGCGTACTTACCCTGACCAACTTGGACTACAGTTAAGGATAATGACGCTCTATTGAACTTGCTTGGACTTTAGTCCTATATCCATACTCGAGGAAGTGGAGTCTTGCGGAGAGCGGAAAACATGTCCACCCTCATCTTCTCTCCACTTCGTGCGTACTTACCCTGACCAACTTGGACTACAGTTAAGGATAATGACGCTCTATTGAACTTGCTTGGACTTTAGTCCTATATCCATACTCGAGGGAAGTGGAGTCTTGCGGAGAGCGGAAAACATGTCCACCCTCATCTTCTCTCCACTTCGTGCGTACTTACCCTGACCAACTTGGACTACAGTTAAGGATAATGACGCTCTATTGAACTTGCTTGGACTTTAGTCCTATATCCATACTCGAGGGAAGTGGAGTCTTGCGGAGAGCGGAAAACATGTCCACCCTTATCTTCTCTCCACTTCGTGTGTACTTACCCTGACCAACTTGGACTACAGTTAAGGATAATGACGCTCTATTGAACTTGCTTGGACTTTAGTCCTATATCCATACTCGAGGACATAAAAGTCCGTGAGTGAACACCTTCCTAAAGCCTAAACGGCCAGTCGAAGATATAACTAAGAAATTCAGTGTGCAAAAATTGTTGTCAATAAAAAAAATGGAAAACACAGAAGAGGTTAAAAACGAAATTAAAAAAATAGAATAACACGATAGTAATAACTACTGAAGAACAAGTAAAAAAAATAGTTCCTACTTAGGTCAACAATTTATTCCTAAATTTATATCCTGCTAAATATCTTATATGAGAAATTTTTTTCTCCTACATAAAACTAAAATTAATTAATTAAATTTAACTAATGAATTAATATTTGAAAAAAACTGTATTAACATCAAGTGTCATCGACTACAATTTAAAAAAAAATGTATTTGAACTTGAGTGGATGAATAGAAAGTATTTTATTAACGATTGAAAATTTGAACATCGTATATATATATATATATATATATATATATATATATATATATACACCCGCAGGGGGGTGCAGACTAGCTGCATCTATTGAGAGGATTTAGACGCCCCTCGCGGTACCCTCGCGGTACCGTAAGAGTGTGTTACACACACTTACACTTGCAACACTACACTTGCGACTTTAACACTTTACACTCACACTTACATTTAGGGAGGCGATAATAGCCTTAATGTGCTTTTCACCTTAAAATAACAAATATATATATATATATATATATATATATATATATATATATATATATATATATATATATATATATATATATATATAGCGAGAGCATGAACTAAGTGTAACTGAACAACTACAGAGGGTTTCGTGCTTCTTGAGTAGGACATTGACAATTACATTCCCCTGATAAGGACTGGGACACTTGTGCATCACACTATGTGAACAACGCTAAAACAAACAAGGCATTTTAATAATATTTTTACTTTCGTCTCATTTGTTTATATATTTCCGCACGTCTCCCGATACAACTGACTGATATGTCTAAAATTCAAAATTTAGTGATTTCCTAGAATGTGATTCAAACTAATTATGCCTATCATGATTGCTACAACAGTGAACAGAGAACTCCAGCTCCGAATCGGTTCGGTACCTTCGCCCTAGGCCACATGTCAAAAATCTTGGCGCATGCGCACTGCGTGCTAGTTGACCTCGGTTCTGAGAAACCAATGACATGGCGAGTTCTTTACAAAACAGAAAACACCGAACTCCATCCAACCTGTTGCTGTTCGGTTCACCCCGAGTACTAACCTCTGTAATAAAAAGTACATGCTCGTTGTGTGTTAACTGTGTTTAGTGGAAGTGGGTGACTAATGTTTGGCAAATGTCAATGACAACTGTTTAAATTTTCTGGTTTTTGTTTTAATTGTAATTCTTATTTTAAGTTATTTATTTTGTAAAAAAATATAAACTTAAAACAATGTTTCTGCCATTGTTGTGTTCAAGTTTTCGTACTCTTCCAAGAAGATTGTCTAAATGGGAAATTTTTAAAACTAATTTATCATTTCAGGTAAGAATACGGATAATAATTTTTTTGTCTTTTTTAGTCTTTTAAAGTGTTACTTAATAAAAGTATTTTACAGGCTGTTATGGCTTTATTAGTAATATTAAATCATTTAAATAAAAGGGGCCTAATGCATGTGCCAAGCGTTTTACACAGACACAGAAAGTAGGCGTTTATCAACTGATTTCTTTTTGGCTTTTATTTTTGTAATTCGTTATAGTTAAGTAATTTTAAAACTTTATTAAAATTATTTTTATTATGAAAATTTGCAATGATATTTCTAGAAAGTTCACCAAATCAAAGAAAGTAGCCTTAAGGAGTTGGTGCTCTGACTGAAAACCGATACCGCAAACAACTTTATTTTGTAATAAATATTGTATCAATTTAATTTTCGAATTTTGTATAAATCGACCTTACTATCTGAAATTTCACCAATTTGTTTTAAGAAAATTTAGTATTTTTGGTTTGCGATATCGTTATAAAATAAAAGGCCATTAGTATATTAAATTTATGAAATTAATAGTAAAGTATTTGTTAATTCATATTTATTATTTCTTTATGTATATATTTACTACACAAATTTTTTTAGATAACTGTAGAAATGAGATTTTTAACTGAGAACAGTTATTTGTTATAAAATGATATTTGCTTCAAAGAGATTTTAAAGCTGTAAGGCTAACAGGCAACGTCTAGCCTACAGTCCAAATTCCAAACTTTTATCACAAGTTTGAATAGTGACAACTTATCATTGACTTTAAAATTGCGTTTTTTTTACAAAAATGTGCACGGGTTAACACTGGAGACTGGGGAACACCTGCATTAGACGAGAGAGTGTGCTAGTATTAATGTAAGCTTAAAACTATATATATATATATATATATATATATATATATATATATATATATATATATATATATATATATTATATATTTATGTATATATATCGCAATGTAAGAGATCCAAACCAAGGTCTCGGGTTCAAAAACCAGCATAGATAAAGTAAGGCAAGCTGAAGGACGTACAATACTTTCTGTCCTTTGTTTCTATTGTATTTTGTTGACACATTAAGGGTACCATGATAATCTACCACTTTTAAACTGGCAAAGTTTCGAAATGATGTCTTCATTAATTTTATTGAAATTTTTACATAAGATAAATATACTTTTTTTACTACACGTGCACAGAGTAGAAAACGTTTGGCAATGGTCCAAAAATTTAAAATTGTGTTTTTATTGTCAGCGATTAACAAACTTTGATTGTTTTCCATAAAAGTGGTTTTTGGAATGATTCTGCTGACCAAAATAGTTTAGCTAATGTTCATAAAACCCGAGCGGAACTACACAAAGCAACCGCCTCGCTCAGAAGAAGCGAATTTCAAAAAGTAACACTATTAAATATCACAAATTTCAAGTATTTTCGTATTTTACAAAAATTAACAATATGAACCCTGACTGCCGCAAAATGCATAACGTTTTTATTTACCGCCGGGTTCATTTTCTTAGTATCAATGAAAATTTTAATTTTTTTAAATTTAAGTATTTTTAATATATATATATACACACACACGCGCGCGCGCACGCACGCACGCACGCGCGCACGCGCGCGCGCACACACACACACACACACACACACACACACACACACACACACACACACACACACACACACACACACACACACACACACACACACACACACACACACACACACACACACACACACACACACTTACGGAAACGTCGTAATTGTTCAGAATTGTGGTTTTATCACAATTTCTCTTGATATAACGCCAAGAAATGAAATACCAATTTCATTCGATTACTGCTCAACAATTAAACTTACACAAAAGGTCTGAGGTCTGCCGTCCTACCAGTTGACACAGATAGTCATCATTATCAGTAGTGTCCTAGATAACAGTGATAACCGTAACAATGTTGTGCGAAGCGAAACATAAAATAAAGTTACAGTATTTGTTTATTATTCAATTAAGAACATAGAAAAAAATTAGTTTATATATAAAACAGTTAATAACTAGTTTATTGAACACATGTAAAGAACCTGTGTACTTTTGGTTCAATCTACATTATTCTCTGAATTAAAACCAAGATTTTCACATTATTTTAGTTTTATGAATTACATCAGCTTAACTTATTTACACATAATGTCTTCAATATATGATTCCAATGATTTATTGTAACAATTTAGATAGTTTAGAACATTGTAGTATAGTGTTAAATATGCCTTATCTTTTGTTTACAAATTTATCACCCCCCCCGTCAGACATAGGCCTAGTTCCTATTGTTTGGTCCAGATCAGACACTCACACACATCATATCAGGGTTAGGCAAAATGTCTTCAATATATGATTACTATGGTTTACTGTAATAAGTTAATTTAGAACATTGAATTTTAGGGTTGAATGGACCTTTTATATTGTTTACAAATTTATCACCCCCTCGTCAGACATAGGCCTAGTGCCTATTGTTTGGTCCAGATCAGACACTCACACACATCATATCAGGGTTAGGCAAAATGTCTTCAATATATGATTACTATGGTTTACTGTAATAAGTTAATTTAGAACATTGAATTTTAGGGTTGAATGGACCTTTTATATTGTTTACAAATTTATCACCCCCCCGTCAGGCATAGGCCTAGTGCCTATTGTTTGGTCCAGATCAGACACTACACACATCATATCAGGGTTAGGCAAAATGTCTTCAATATATGATTACTATGGTTTACTGTAATAAGTTAATTTAGAACATTGAATTTTAGGGTTGAATGGACCTTTTATATTGTTTACAAATTTATCACCCCCCCCCCCGTCAGACATAGGCCTAGTGCCTATTGTTTGGTCCAGATCAGACACTCACACACATCATATCAGGGTTAGGCAAAATGTCTTCAATATATGATTACTATGGTTTACTGTAATAAGTTAATTTAGAACATTGAATTTTAGGGTTGAATGGACCTTTTATATTGTTTACAAATTTATCACCCCCCGTCAGACATAGGCCTAGTGCCTATTGTTTGGTCCAGATCAGACACTCACACACATCATATCAGGGTTAGGCAAAATGTCTTCAATATATGATTACTATGGTTTACTGTAATAAGTTAATTTAGAACATTGAATTTTAGGGTTGAATGGACCTTTTATATTGTTTACAAATTTATCACCCCCCGTCAGACATAGGCCTAGTGCCTATTGTTTGGTCCAGATCAGACACTCACACACATCATATCAGGGTTAGGCAAAATGTCTTCAATATATGATTACTATGGTTTACTGTAATAAGTTAATTTAGAACATTGAATTTTAGGGTTGAATGGACCTTTTATATTGTTTACAAATTTATCACCCCCCGTCAGACATAGGCCTAGTGCCTATTGTTTGGTCCAGATCAGACACTCACACACATCATATCAGGGTTAGGCAAAATGTCTTCAATATATGATTACTATGGTTTACTGTAATAAGTTAATTTAGAACATTGAATTTTAGGGTTGAATGGATCTTTTATATTGTTTACAAATTTATCACCCCCCCCCCGTCAGACATAGGCCTAGTGCCTATTGTTTGGTCCAGATCAGACACTCACACACATCATATCAGGGTTAGGCAAAATGTCTTCAATATATGATTACTATGGTTTACTGTAATAAGTTAATTTAGAACATTGAATTTTAGGGTTGAATGGACCTTTTATATTGTTTACAAATTTATCACCCCCCCCCGTCAGACATAGGCCTAGTGCCTATTGTTTGGTCCAGATCAGACACTACACACATCATATCAGGGTTAGGCAAAATGTCTTCAATATATGATTACTATGGTTTACTGTAATAAGTTAATTTAGAACATTGAATTTTAGGGTTGAATGGACCTTTTATATTGTTTACAAATTTATCACCCCCCCCCGTC
Organism: Callitettix versicolor; assembly: GCA_022606455.1. Taxonomy (NCBI): domain Eukaryota; kingdom Metazoa; phylum Arthropoda; class Insecta; order Hemiptera; family Cercopidae; genus Callitettix; species Callitettix versicolor. Next base: position 70,617,574 of record CM040182.1, on the reverse strand, counting down.
AGACATAGGCCTAGTGCCTATTGTTTGGTCCAGATCAGACACTCACACACATCATTACAGGGTTAGGCAAAATGTCTTCAATATATGATTACTATGGTTTACTGTAATAAGTTAATTTAGAACATTGAATTTTAGGGTTGAATGGACCTTTTATATTGTTTACAAATTTATCACCCCCCCCCCGTCAGACATAGGCCTAGTGCCTATTGTTTGGTCCAGATCAGACACTCACACACATCATATCAGGGTTAGGCAAAATGTCATCAATATATGATTACTATGGTTTACTGTAATAAGTTAATTTAGAACATTGAATTTTAGGGTTGAATGGACCTTTTATATTGTTTACAAATTTATCACCCCCCGTCAGACATAGGCCTAGTGCCTATTGTTTGGTCCAGATCAGACACTCACACACATCATATCAGGGTTAGGCAAAATGTCTTCAATATATGATTACTATGGTTTACTGTAATAAGTTAATTTAGAACATTGAATTTTAGGGTTGAATGGACCTTTTATATTGTTTACAAATTTATCACCCCCCGTCAGACATAGGCCTAGTGCCTATTGTTTGGTCCAGATCAGACACTCACACACATCATATCAGGGTTAGGCAAAATGTCTTCAATATATGATTACTATGGTTTACTGTAATAAGTTAATTTAGAACATTGAATTTTAGGGTTGAATGGACCTTTTATATTGTTTACAAATTTATCACCCCCCGTCAGACATAGGCCTAGTGCCTATTGTTTGGTCCAGATCAGACACTCACACACATCATATCAGGGTTAGGCAAAATGTCTTCAATATATGATTACTATGGTTTACTGTAATAAGTTAATTTAGAACATTGAATTTTAGGGTTGAATGGACCTTTTATATTGTTTACAAATTTATCACCCCTGTCAGACATAGGCCTAGTGCCTATTGTTTGGTCCAGATCAGACACTCACACACATCATATCAGGGTTAGGCAAAATGTCTTCAATATATGATTACTATGGTTTACTGTAATAAGTTAATTTAGAACATTGAATTTTAGGGTTGAATGGACCTTTTATATTGTTTACAAATTTATCACCCCCCGTCAGACATAGGCCTAGTGCCTATTGTTTGGTCCAGATCAGACACTCACACACATCATATCAGGGTTAGGCAAAATGTCTTCAATATATGATTACTATGGTTTACTGTAATAAGTTAATTTAGAACATTGAATTTTAGGGTTGAATGGATCTTTTATATTGTTTACAAATTTATCACCCCCCGTCAGACATAGGCCTAGTGCCTATTGTTTGGTCCAGATCAGACACTCACACACATCATATCAGGGTTAGGCAAAATGTCTTCAATATATGATTACTATGGTTTACTGTAATAAGTTAATTTAGAACATTGAATTTTAGGGTTGAATGGACCTTTTATATTGTTTACAAATTTATCACCCCCCCCGTCAGACATAGGCCTAGTGCCTATTGTTTGGTCCAGATCAGACACTCACACACATCATATCAGGGTTAGGCAAAATGTCTTCAATATATGATTACTATGGTTTACTGTAATAAGTTAATTTAGAACATTGAATTTTAGGGTTGAATGGACCTTTTATATTGTTTACAAATTTATCACCCCCCCTGTCAGACATAGGCCTAGTGCCTATTGTTTGGTCCAGATCAGACACTCACACACATCATATCAGGGTTAGGCAAAATGTCTTCAATATATGATTACTATGGTTTACTGTAATAAGTTAATTTAGAACATTGAATTTTAGGGTTGAATGGATCTTTTATATTGTTTACAAATTTATCACCCCCCCTGTCAGACATAGGCCTAGTGCCTATTGTTTGGTCCAGATCAGACACTCACACACATCATATCAGGGTTAGGCAAAATGTCTTCAATATATGATTACTATGGTTAACTGTAATAAGTTAATTTAGAACATTGAATTTTAGGGTTGAATGGACCTTTTATATTGTTTACAAATTTATCACCCCCCCCCGTCAGACATAGGCCTAGTGCCTATTGTTTGGTCCAGATCAGACACTCACACACATCATATCAGGGTTAGGCAAAATGTCTTCAATATATGATTACTATGGTTTACTGTAATAAGTTAATTTAGAATATTGAATTTTAGGGTTGAATGGACCTTTTATATTGTTTACAAATTTATCACCCCCCGTCAGACATAGGCCTAGTGCCTATTGTTTGGTCCAGATCAGACACTCACACACATCATATCAGGGTTAGGCAAAATGTCTTCAATATATGATTACTATGGTTTACTGTAATAAGTTAATTTAGAACATTGAATTTTAGGGTTGAATGGACCATTTATATTGTTTACAAATTTATCACCCCGTCAGACATAGGCCTAGTGCCTATTGTTTGGTCCAGATCAGACACTCACACACATCATATCAGGGTTAGGCAAAATGTCTTCAATATATGATTACTATGGTTTACTGTAATAAGTTAATTTAGAACATTGAATTTTAGGGTTGAATGGACCTTTTATATTGTTTACAAATTTATCACCCCCCCCCCGTCAGACATAGGCCTAGTGCCTATTGTTTGGTCCAGATCAGACACTCACACACATCATATCAGGGTTAGGCAAAATGTCTTCAATATATGATTACTATGGTTTACTGTAATAAGTTAATTTAGAACATTGAATTTTAGGTTTGAATGGACCTTTTATATTGTTTACACATTTATCACCCTCCCTCAGACATAGGCCTAGTGCCTATTGTTTGGTCCAGATCAGACACTCACATACATCATATCAGGGTTAGGCAAAATGTCTTCAATATATGATTACTATGGTTTACTGTAATAAGTTAATTTAGAACATTGAATTTTAGGGTTGAATGGACCTTTTATATTGTTTACAAATTTATCACCCCCCCCCCCCGTCAGACATAGGCCTAGTGCCTATTGTTTGGTCCAGATCAGACACTCACACACATCATATCAGGGTTAGGCAAAATGTCTTCAATATATGATTACTATGGTTTACTGTAATAAGTTAATTTAGAACATTGAATTTTAGGGTTGAATGGACCTTTTATATTGTTTACAAATTTATCACCCCCCGTCAGACATAGGCCTAGTGCCTATTGTTTGGTCCAGTTCAGACACTACACACATCATATCAGGGTTAGGCAAAATGTCTTCAATATATGATTACTATGGTTTACTGTAATAAGTTAATTTAGAACATTGAATTTTAGGGTTGAATGGACCTTTTATATTGTTTACAAATTTATCACCCCCCGTCAGACATAGGCCTAGTGCCTATTGTTTGGTCCAGATCAGACACTCACACACATCGTATCAGGGTTAGGCAAAATGTCTTCAATATATGATTACTATGGTTTACTGTAATAAGTTAATTTAGAACATTGAATTTTAGGGTTGAATGGACCTTTTATATTGTTTACAAATTTATCACCCCCCGTCAGACATAGGCCTAGTGCCTATTGTTTGGTCCAGATCAGACACTCACACACATCATATCAGGGTTAGGCAAAATGTCTTCAATATATGATTACTATGGTTTACTGTAATAAGTTAATTTAGAACATTGAATTTTAGGGTTGAATGGATCTTTTATATTGTTTACAAATTTATCACCCCCCCCCGTCAGACATAGGCCTAGTGCCTATTATTTGGTCCAGATCAGACACTCACACACATCATATCAGGGTTAGGCAAAATGTCTTCAATATATGATTACTATGGTTTACTGTAATAAGTTAATTTAGAACATTGAATTTTAGGGTTGAATGGATCTTTTATATTGTTTACAAATTTATCACCCCCCCCCGTCAGACATAGGCCTAGTGCCTATTATTTGGTCCAGATCAGACACTCACACACATCATATCAGGGTTAGGCAAAATGTCTTCAATATATGATTACTATGGTTTACTGTAATAAGTTAATTTAAAACATTGAATTTTAGGGTTGAATGGATCTTTTATATTGTTTACAAATTTATCACCCCCCGTCAGACATAGGCCTAGTGCCTATTGTTTGGTCCAGATCAGACACTCACACACATCATATCAGGGTTAGGCAAAATGTCTTCAATATATGATTACTATGGTTTACTGTAATAAGTTAATTTAGAACATTGAATTTTAGGGTTGAATGGACCTTTTATATTGTTTACAAATTTATCACTCCCCCCCCGTCAGACATAGGCCTAGTGCCTATTGTTTGGTCCAGATCAGACACTCACACACATCATATCAGGGTTAGGCAAAATGTCTTCAATATATGATTACTATGGTTTACTGTAATAAGTTAATTTAGAACATTGAATTTTAGGGTTGAATGGACCTTTTATATTGTTTACACATTTGTTAAACCCCCAACTCCTCAGTCGTAGGAGGAGTTTGGTCCAGAGCAGTAAGGAGGGGCAGGGTTATACACAATGTCTTCAATATATGATTACTGTGATTTATTGTAATAATTTAGTTAAGTTAAAACATTGTATTTCAGGGTTAAATGTACAATTTCTATTGTTTACACATTTATCACGGCCTACGGAGACTTAGTGCCTATTGTTTTGGTCCTGACCAGTCAGTACTGAGATTGTTACTGATAATGTCTCAATATATGATTACTATGATTCATTGTAATAATTTAGTATAGAACATTGTCTTTTAGGGTTGAATGTACCTTATGTATTTTTAACATACTTGTCACATCCACCCCCCCCGCTGACGTAGTACCTATTGTTTGTTCTATATCAGTGAGTGAGGGTTACCCATAGTGTTTTCGATACATAATTATTATATAATTATATATATAATAATTTCGATATATACTATGATTTATTATAATAATTTAGTTCGTTTAGGACATTGTATTTACCCTATCTATTGTTCACACATTTGTCATCATATCCTGACGTCGTGCCTATTCTTTGATCCAGATCAGTCTGGAGAGAAAGGGTTAGGCATATTTTCATTATATGATTACTATGGCTTATTGTAATAATTTAGTTCGTTTAGTACATTGTATTTTTGGGTTGAATGTACCTTAATTATTGTTTATACATTTGTCACAACCATCCACCCAGTCATAGTGTTTTTTGTTTGGTTCATATCAGTCAGCAGGGAGAAGGTTACACATAATGTCTTCAATATATTATTACATTGATTTATTACATTGAATTTTTGTGTTGAATGTAAAATATCTATTGTTTAAACATTTTTTAGAGGCACCCCCAGACACATAATACTTGAGTGCTTATTGTTTGATCCAGATCTTTTAGGAGGGAGAAGGTTACACATAATGTCTTCAATATATTATTACATTGTTTTATTACATTGAATGTTTGTGTTGAATGTAAAATATCTATTGTTTAAACATTTTTTAGGGGCACCCCCAGACACATAATACTTGAGTGCTTATTGTTTGATCCAGATCTTTTAGGAGGAGAAGGTTACACATAATGTCTTCAATATATTATTACATTGTTTTATTACATTGAATGTTTGTGTTGAATGTAAAATATCTATTGTTTAAACATTTTTTAGAGGCACCCCCAGACACATAATACTTGAGTGCTTATTGTTTGATCCAGATCTTTTAGGAGGGAGAAGGTTACACATAATGTCTTCAATATATTATTACATTGTTTTATTACATTGAATGTTTGTGTTGAATGTAAAATATCTATTGTTTAAACATTTTTTAGAGGCACCCCCAGACACATAATACTTGAGTGCTTATTGTTTGATCCAGATCATTTAGGAGGGAGAAGGTTACACATAATGTCTTCAATATATTATTACAATAAATTTGTAATAATTTAGTTAGTTTAGATAAGTGTATTTTAAAGGTCGAATGTACCTTATCTATTGTTTACACTTTTGTCACAGCACCCCCCCCCCCACCCCGATGCCTACCTATTGTTTGGTGAAGACCTATGGATGCCCACCTATTGTCTGGAGAGAGACGTAGTCAGATACTCGTAGTTCTGATTTCTGTTTTTTTTACAGTACTGAATAGTTAAAAATATTAATTAGAAGCCCTGAAAATAAAAGCAGACTCAACAATTTAACAAATAAACTTAAGGAATTGATAAAAGAAGTTAAAAACAAAATAATTAAAATATATTTAGAAAACCTAACAGCTGAAAAAGACACTGACTACTCCTTATGGCGTGCCACCAAGGGAATCAAGAGACCTGTTGTGCAGATAACACCAGTTAAAAGAAACGAAGAGACCTGGGCTCGAAGTGCATATGAAAAGGCTGAGCTATTTGCAGATCATCTGGAACAAATATTCCGTCCTCTCCCTAGGCAAACGGCAGATGAACATCTACCAAAAGGAAACAAAATAGATAAACTAGACATTAGACCAGTAACGCTACAAGAACTAATAAACGAAATCAGTCAGAATTTACATCCTAAAAAAGCTCCAGGTTATGATCTAATTACAGGGCAAATAATCAAAGAACTTCCAGAGAAAGCCTTGAGGAGACTGCTGTTCATTATCAATGCAGCATTCAGGTTACAGTATGTTCCGAATCAATGGAAAGTAGCAGAAGTAATTATGTTACCTAAGCCGGGTAAACCACTACATGAGGTAACATCATATCGACCAATTTCATTATTGCCAATATTATCTAAGCTCTTTGAGAAACTCCTTTTAAAAAGACTGAAGGTTATTATAGAAGATAGGGAGCTCATACCTGCACATCAGTTCGGTTTTCGGGCAAAACATTCTACAATTGAACAAGTTCATAGAGTGGTGGATATAATAGAGGAAGTTATGGAGAGGAAGCAAATCTGCTCAGGTATATTTCTTGACATGGCGTAGGCGTTTGATGGAGTCTGGCACTGTGGGCTGGAACATAAACTACAACGGGACTTACCAGAGCAATTCTTCAGAATTTTAAAGTCATACCTTTGTGAGAGACATTTTCGGGTTAGACATGAACTCGAATACTCACAAATTAAAACAATTAATGCAGGAGTACCTCAGGGAAGTGTTCTTGGCCCTGTACTGTACCTTCTGTACACTAGAGACATACCAGTAGCAACGTTTGCAGATGACACAGCAATTTTAACAGTTGGGGACAATATTTTAGAAGTCACAGAGAAATTACAGAATGCCACCAACGCAGTAAGTTAATGGACAAAAAAATGGAGAGTAAAGCTTAATGAAGCAAAAACTGTACACATTAATTTTACGAATAGAAAATATGAACCATTACCAATAATATTGAACGAAAGGAGTATAACATATGCAAACAGTGCTAAATATCTAGGAATGACACTCGATGCAAAGCTCCGATGGAAGGTGCATGTAAAAAAGAAAAAAGAGGAGCTACAGCTGAAATTCAATAAAATGTTTTGGCTTATTGGAAGAAATTCAGAACTTTCGATAGCCAACTAGATACTGCTATACAAGCAAGTTCTAAGACCAATATGGACCTATGGTGCAACACTCTGGGGATGTACAAGAAAAAGCAATAGTATAATTATTCAAATTTTTCAAAATAAAGTATTGAGAACGATAGTCAACGCCCCTTGGTATGTGAGAAATGAAAACATACATAAGGACCTAGGTGTTGAATCTGTTCAGGAAGTCATTAAAAAGCTCTCGGTTAAGCATTTTTGCAGGTTAGAACAGCATAATAATACAGAGATTGTCCAACTACTATGCCGCAGTGACAACATCACAAGAAGGCTGAAGAGGACCAAGCCAATTGACCTCTCCAGGCCGTAAACACATTGGGACCAGCCGTCGGACTGCACCCCAGCACACAGTGAACACAATGATAAAGAAAAATTACTAGATGGGGCACGCCTCAGTTGTAATTAATTAAAAAAAAAAAAAAAAAGGTTCGATTCCCGGCCAGGGCTTGGCATTTTCATACGCTATAAATCATCCCATCGTCTGCATTAGCCCGACGATGCAGACGATCATCATTAAAAAAAAAAATGCAACACTAAACTTACAATTTTAACACTTTACACTCACACTTACATTTAGGAAGGCGATAAAAGCCTCAATGTGCTTTTTGCCTTAAAAAAAAATTAAGTGAAGATTTTGATATTTTGAAAAAAATTCGGGGGAGGGGTGGGTGACGCATATAAGTTAACCATATTTTCCAAATGGCACAACTACTATGGTGAGAGGAGCGACAAGAACGAAAAAACTCTGGCCTGAGTCTTCTAGCCAACAAGCGGAGTGACAAGACATCGGCACAACTCTGGCCTGAGTCATGTAACTAGTAAACGGAGAGACAATCCATCAGCACAACTCTGGCTTAGTCCTGTAACTAGTAAACGTAGAGACAAGACATCGGCACAACTCTGGCCTGAGTCCTGTAACTAGTAAACGGAGAGATAATCCATCAGCACAACTCTGGCTTGAGTCCTGTAACTAGTAAACGGAGAGACAAGACATCGGCACAACTCTGGCTTGAGTCCTGTAACTAGTAAACGGAGAGACAAGACATCGGTACAACTCTGGCTTGAGTCCTGTAACTAGTAAACGGAGAGACAAGACATCGGCACAACTCTGGCTTGAGTCCTGTAACTAGTAAACGGAGAGACAAGACATCGGCACAACTCTGGCTTGAGTCCTGTAACTAGTAAACGGAGAGACAAGACATCGGCACAACTCTGGCTTGAGTCCTGTAACTAGTAAACGGAGAGACAATCCATCAGCACAACTCTTTCTTGAGTCCTGTAACTAGTAAACGGAGAGACAAGACATCGGCACAACTCTGGCTTGAGTCCTGTAACTAGTAAACGGAGAGACAAGACATCGGCACAACTCTGGATTGAGTCCTGTAACTAGTAAACGGAGAGACAATCCATCAGCACAACTCTGGCTTGAGTCCTGTAACTAGTAAACGTAGAGACAAGACATCGGCACAACTCTGGCCTGAGTCCTGTAACTAGTAAACGGAGAGATAATCCATCAGCACAACTCTGGCTTGAGTCCTGTAACTAGTAAACGGAGAGACAAGACATCGGCACAACTCTGGCTTGAGTCCTGTAACTAGTAAACGGAGAGACAAGACATCGGTACAACTCTGGCTTGAGTCCTGTAACTAGTAAACGGAGAGACAAGACATCGGCACAACTCTGGCTTGAGTCCTGTAACTAGTAAACGGAGAGACAAGACATCGGCACAACTCTGGCTTGAGTCCTGTAACTAGTAAACGGAGAGACAAGACATCGGCACAACTCTGGCTTGAGTCCTGTAACTAGTAAACGGAGAGACAATCCATCAGCACAACTCTTTCTTGAGTCCTGTAACTAGTAAACGGAGAGACAAGACATCGGCACAACTCTGGCTTGAGTCCTGTAACTAGTAAACGGAGAGACAAGACATCGGCACAACTCTGGCCTGAGTCCTGTAACTAGTAAACGGAGAGATAATCCATCAGCACAACTCTGGATTGAGTCCTGTAACTAGTAAACGGAGAGACAATCCATCAGCACAACTCTGGCTTGAGTCCTGTAACTAGTAAACGGAGAGACAAGACATCGGCACAACTCTGGCTGAGTCCTGTAACTAGTAAACGGAGAGACAAGACATCGGCACAACTCTGGCTTGAGTCCTGTAACTAGTAAACGGAGAGAAAATCCATCAGCACAACTCTGGCTTGAGTCCTGTAACTAGTAAACGGAGAGACAAGACATCGGCACAACTCTGGCTTGAGTCCTGTAACTAGTAAACGGAGAGACAAGACATCGGCACAACTCTGGCTTGAGTCCTGTAACTAGTAAACGGAGAGACAAGACATCGGCACAACTCTGGCTTGAGTCCTGTAACTAGTAAACGGAGAGAAAATCCATCAGCACAACTCTGGCTTGAGTCCTGTAACTAGTAAACGGAGAGACAAGACATCGGCACAACTCTGGCTTGAGTCCTGTAACTAGTAAACGGAGAGACAAGACATCGGCACAACTCTGGCCTGAGTCCTGTAACTAGTAAACGGAGAGATAATCCATCAGCACAACTCTGGCTTGAGTCCTGTAACTAGTAAACGGAGAGACAAGACATCGGTACAACTCTGGCTTGAGTCCTGTAACTAGTAAACGGAGAGACAAGACATCGGCACAACTCTGGCTTGAGTCCTGTAACTAGTAAACGGAGAGACAAGACATCGGCACAACTCTGGCTTGAGTCCTGTAACTAGTAAACGGAGAGACAAGACATCGGCACAACTCTGGCTTGAGTCCTGTAACTAGTAAACGGAGAGACAATCCATCAGCACAACTCTTTCTTGAGTCCTGTAACTAGTAAACGGAGAGACAAGACATCGGCACAACTCTGGCTTGAGTCCTGTAACTAGTAAACGGAGAGACAAGACATCGGCACAACTCTGGATTGAGTCCTGTAACTAGTAAACGGAGAGACAATCCATCAGCACAACTCTGGCTTGAGTCCTGTAACTAGTAAACGGAGAGACAAGACATCGGCACAACTCTGGCTTGAGTCCTGTAACTAGTAAACGGAGAGACAAGACATCGGCACAACTCTGGCTTGAGTCCTGTAACTAGTAAACGGAGAGACAATCCATCAGCACAACTCTGGCTTGAGTCCTGTAACTAGTAAACGGAGAGACAATCCATCAGCACAACTCTGGCTTGAGTCCTGTAACTAGTAAACGGAGAGACAAGACATCGGCACAACTCTGGCTTGAGTCCTGTAACTAGTAAACGGAGAGACAAGACATCGGCACAACTCTGGCTTGAGTCCTGTAACTAGTAAACGGAGAGAAAATCCATCAGCACAACTCTGGCTTGAGTCCTGTAACTAGTAAACGGAGAGACAAGACATCGGCACAACTCTGGCTTGAGTCCTGTAACTAGTAAACGGAGACAAAGACATCGGCACAACTCTGGCTTGAGTCCTGTAACTAGTAAACGGAGAGACAAGACATCGGCACAACTCTGGCTTGAGTCCTGTAACTAGTAAACGGTGTAACGGGTTAAAAATGAACCCGGTTACTAAAACGCACGGCTGGTCCTACGTAGCCTGAGATCAGGCAGTAAACCGTACAAAGATCAGTTGGCGATTGTAGATACGTACAGTACAAAGGTCAGTTTGCGATTGTAGATAGGTACAGTACAAAGGTCAGTTGGCGATTGTAGATAGGTACAGTACAAAGGTCAGTTGGCGATTGTAGATAGGTACAGTACAATGGTCAGTTGGCGATTGTAGATAGGTAAAGTACAAAGGTCAGTTGGCGATTGTAGATAGATACAGTACAAAGGTCAGTTGGCGATTGTAGATAGTTACAGTACAATGGTCAGTTAGCGATTGTAGATAGGTACAGTACAAAGGTCAGTTGGCGATTGTAGATGGGTACAGTACAAAGGTCAGTTGGCGATTGTAGATAGTTACAGTACAATGGTCAGTTGGTGATTGTAGATAGGTACAGTACAAAGGTCAGTTGGCGATTGTAGATAGGTACAGTACAAAGGTCAGTTGACGATTGTAGATTAGGTACAGTACAAAGGTCAGTTGGCGATTGTAGATAGGTACAGTACAAAGGTCAGTTGGCGATTGTAGATAGGTACAGTACAAAAGTCAGTTGGCGATGGCTACCATTAGCTACACTGGAAAGAACCGCTCGCTCAGAGTTCTGGGACACGACTGACTAAGAACGGGTTTCTGCGCATGCGCGGCGCTCAACAGTATAAAAGGAGGACGCTATGGCTGCAAGGGGGTCAGTTTTTCGCTGACCACTCGATAACCTTGGTCAGTCTTTCGTCGACCGCCCGCGATAACTTAGGGTCAGTCTTTCGCCGACCACTCGATAACTTTGACAACTCGATGGCAGTCTACGACTAATCATCGAACGAAAAAGCATACTGTCAGGAAACAGGTGCCGTATATCGAGGTAGGAATTACTGTAGAAGCATTTATAAATCTTAGAAATTGTGCATTCCGAATCCTTAGAGTAGCTAGGATTCCGAGAGCTCGAGAATAGCGAACACCTGGAAACCTAAAACTTCCTTACGCTCGAGAATATTGATCACCTAAAACTTTCTTACGATCGAGAATATTGAGCATCTAAAACTGCCTTACGCTCGAGAATATCGAGCACCTAAAACTTCCTTACGCTCGAGAATATTAAGCACCTAAAATTCCTTACGCTCAAGAATATACCAGAGAATACGTCAGACTCCTGTAGCTAGTAAACGGAGAGACAATACGACGGCACATCTCTGGCCTGAGTCCTGAAGCTAATAAACTGAGAAACAATACATCGGTATAACTCGGCCTGATTCCTGTAGCTAGTAAAAGGAGAGACAATACAACGGCACATCTCTGGCCTGAGTCCTGAAGCTAATAAACTGAGAGACAATACATCGGCATAACTCGGCCTGATTCCTGTAGCTAGTAAAAGGAGAGACAATACAACGGCACGTCTCTGGCCTGAGTCCTGAAGCTAATAAACTGAGAGACAATACATCGGCATAACTCGGCCTGATTCCTGTAGCTAGTAAAAGGAGAGACAATACAACGGCACATCTCTGGCCTGAGTCCTGAAGCTAATAAACTGAGAGACAATACATCGGCATAACTCGGCCTGATTCCTGTAGCTAGTAAAAGGAGAGACAATACAACGGCACATCTCTGGCCTGAGTCCTGAAGCTAATAAACTGAGAGACAATACATCGGCATAACTCGGCCTGATTTCTGTAGCTAGTAAAAGGAGAGACAATACAACGGCACATATCTGGCCTGAGTCCTGAAGCTAATAAACTGAGAGACAATACATCGGCATAACTCGGCCTGATTCCTGTAGCTAGTAAAAGGAGAGACAATACAACGGCACATATCTGGCCTGAGTCCTGAAGCTAATAAACTGAGAGACAATACATCGGCATAACTCGGCCTGATTCCTGTAGCTAGTAAAAGGAGAGACAATACAACGGCACATATCTGGCCTGAGTCCTGAAGCTAATAAACTGAGAGACAATACATCGGCATAACTCGGCCTGATTCCTGTAGCTAGTAAAAGGAGAGACAATACAACGGCACATCTCTGGTCTGAGTCCTAAAGCTAGTAAACGAAGAGACACGACATCGGCATAACTCGGCCTGATTCCTGTAGCTAGTAAACGTAGAGACAAGACATTGGCACATCTCTGGCCTGAGTCCTGTAACTTGTAAACGGAGAGACAAGACAACGGCACATCTGTGATCCGAGTCTTGTAGCCGATGTGGAGTGACAAGGCATCATATGGAGAATCATAACATTACAGCACATCTAAAATAAATGAGATTTATTTTTTGAAAGTAGAAAGGCAAAAATAAACACACAACACTGTCATTTTATTATTTTTCTAGATTTAATGTGTAACAGGTTGTTTTCCTTTATTGGCCGATTTAAGGTGGTTCGAAAATGTGAAGAAATGTAAGACTAGGGAAAATAATAGGTGCATTTAAAACTCGCACTTGTGTGTAAGCCAACCGAAAATTTATTTTTTGCAGTCGTCTGTTTATTCGTTCATAATAGCCGCAACTCGTCTTCTATTGACATCATGTATAGAACGATGTCAGCTCCTATCCTCTGCTCATTGTTGTACTTACTGGTTTTAACCTTTCTACGGACTATAAACTTCTTATCCGCGACCGATACAATTGTCCTTATAAATGCATTATTAAAAGTACAAAAAAGCTAAAAATGTCCATTATCAAGGAATAATTATGGTTTTACTGTAGACTGTAGGATACCGTTCATAATTCCTTTTGTTTTTTAGCTTTTTTGCGTATACTGTACATAGAGTAATTGGCTACCAAATAAAAGCAGAAATAAAAAAATTAAAAGTGAATATTTTGGAGATAAAAAAAGGGAAAATTGTTTTATGATGGTTTAAACTTCTTGTTGCACGATTACATACATGTACACATGATTTATTTTTTGTGTATTTTTTCCAGAATGTGTTACCAAGCAGTTCTTATGTTACATACATTCCATCTTCTGCCTCAGTGGTCTTACAGCGCTCATGTGATCAGGTAGGCATGCCTAGCTCTGATATTGCTGAAACTGTACTGCAAGTTCTTAATTCTTATTTGCGCGTAGTATACGGTCGTAATAGAAAGTTGTAGTTCAGATCAAAACAAAATTTAACTACTTATTTTAACAAATTGGAAGTACATTATACTTTCTAAAGTGTAATATTGCTGGTTATTGAAATTAAAATTTAGCCACACTAGAAGTGATAAAATGCTACGCCGACTTTTAATTTAAGAGTACCACATTTTCGTTAATACTTCTTAAAAAATTTAAAATAACTTGTATTAACTTTTGAACTGTTCGTATAACAATTAAATATCCTTTAAAGAAACTTATAATGGAATATAAATAATAACTACAGCTGCAATTTGGAACTTAAAAAAATTATCAATAATATTTTACAGAATAAATTTTATAGGATGGTGCTGAAAATATCTCACCCTTAGTTACATTAGAAATACAGTGTAACATGCAATTTTCAGAATTTTTTAAGTGGACTATAGTATTACAGACTTTTATATATAACAAAAATCATTAGTAGGCCTACTAAGTACAAGGGTCAGTCATTGACCTCTTTCAGCTGGCATAAAGCCTGTTCACTCCCAGCTTTGCTATTATCTTCTTTGTAACACAAGTCTAATGTGTGTACTGTAGTCATTAACATTCAACAGTTAATGTTGAATACACAATATTCAATTATTTTAATTGTTCAAGTTCTGGCTCAATCAAGCTGATCACATAGTGTAGGCTGATGGAGATGTGCAAAAAATTTGATATTTCTACAACATTTGCAAAGTTAACAAAAAACAACAAAATCTTAGTGTTGATGTTGATTTTGTAAATCTACTACATTAATCACATTCCTAGCAAGAGGTTTCAAGGTTGATCATTTAGGTTCAATGTTATTTATCTAACAAAGTTTCATTGTGTCAGGTACTGTATAGCATACTTTCTTGCTAGGTCTCTACTCTATTTACTAAGGATGAATTAATATGAAAGTCTTTATTTGTACAATTTTTATTACACATAAATACATAAATAATATAATAATGAAAAAAAATAATTGGTAAAAATATTGAAAAACATAGTTCCTCATTCGATAATTTTAATTTTACAACAACCTTTTTTTTAAAAATAATGGATTTAATAATCTTATCACTGAGAAGATGGAAAGAATTTCTAAATACAGAAGTAAAAATATTTAAAAACATTACACACATACACTTTAATATGTGAGTATATTTTTGCTTTAAATTAAAGGTACAACATGACCTTGATTGCTATTAAATTCTCAATTCTTTTATCTTGTTGTAGTATAGTCTATTGAAATTTTCATAAATGATTACAATAATTAGGGTTCCAATTTTATAATATATTGTATGAGTTGGTATACAGCTAAAAAATTCACTTTCACCACTGCGGGCGCTGCCTTCTTGAAAAAAGGCTAAATTTTTGCACTTGGCCAGATTTTTTCAAAAGCTCCTAAAGTATTGGTCTGACAAAAAAAACAGTTTTTTTTAACTGGAGTAAATTATCTACAATTTGAAACCCTAACTAAATTTCTAGTAACAATACTTCCCAAGATAGAGTAATTTATATTTTCAGAATTTTTCTGAAAATGTGAAAAATATAGATTTTTGTCGGTTTTTAATCGATAGCAAGTAAATAGTGAATCCTACGCCACATCTGTAGTAGAAGTAAATAAGACTGAAATGGTTCTGTTAGCTCGTTTAGACTTTTAGAAACAATTTTTTCAATATTTTTGTAGTTTCTTAGGAAAACATGTAATAACTGAATAGTGACAAAAGCAAGTTATTTATTAAAAAAATAAAAATAAAAAGTTTCTAAGTAAATCATCCAGGAAAATAAATAATAAATAATTATAGTTAAATTATATGTTATTTACAGTTCATGAAAAAAGTGCTACTTGGAGTGAATGTGCCAGAAACCCCCCAGGCACCGGGGCGGCAATCCTGGTGGATGGTGTAGAAGAGGATCTGTGGTTAAATTGTGTTGGTGTGCTATAATTCTGAAAATGTTTATAGTCGAATTCACGCATTTATACATATGTTTGTAGACAATAAAAAACAAAAGTGGAATAAAGAATCAGCTGATGGGTAACACAAAAATATAAGTGAACATGAAGAAACTTTGTTTCAAATAAATTTTGCTAGGCTAGCAGCACTATTTGTTTATATATATAAATCCAACCTTGGGTACAAGATGTTTTTAACAAAAGAGCACAATGAAAAAATTGTTAGTACAACAAATGTTTTATAAATTCATCTATAATTGATAATTAAATTATATATTATGTACCTTTCATGAAAAAGTGTCTGTTGAATCACAACTTCATGTTTTCATACTTCATTTCCACTACCAATCATTGTCTTCAAACTGTAAATCTTCATCGGCAATATCAATTGGTGCTGAAGTATCTTCAGTACATCTTCAGACTCATCTAAAATGACTTGCATTGCATTTTTGCAAGATGGTCTGTTGCAATGTTTGCATAGTGAAAAACAATGCAGACTAGCTTTCCTGCATCCACATGCATTTGTGCAACTTTTTTTGCAAGTATATGAAATGCATTGAAGGAGGGAATCTGGAGCTGGATCCTTTTCAGCTTTCTTAGGGAAGAGGCTTAATGGAGCGTGCTTCTATCACTTTTTCATTTCCCAGCCATGTTTACACCTGGTAGCAACTCCTCATGGCATGCAGTTGGTGGTAAACTAGTGAGGTTAAATTTAGTTTTCACACACTTGATGATCAAGTATATGGTGCCATAGTCCATTAAGGTTTTGAGTTGTTAGATCTCCACCATAGATAGCAACAAGAACACTTCCCCTTATTTTTGCTACTTGCTCTGTTATGCGGATGCTTTATTCAAAATTTGTGTATTTTTCAAAAATAAACTAATAAATTTTGTTTTGGCCTGATGTTGTACACACCCACTTGTAGCATGAAGAAATTGTACATTAGCCAATTTTTGATTGAATTATATATTTGAGTACTAAGTATTTGGCGTTTTAACATTTCCACACTTTTGGAAGAAAAGATTACTTATCTTAGTGTGTGTTAGTGCCTATGCAGTGATGAGAACAATCACGTGGTCAAAGTCGTACTGAACAGCAACAGAAATGGCAGTGTTCACAATCGTGAGGTCTTGAGCATGACAATAAATTGTTTTTTATTGCTTAATTTGCAAGGTGCTTTTATAGTGTACTTTGTAACACTGTTTCTTCATAAAACATTACATCAAGAGGAAAATGAGTTGCCCATCAAAGTCATTCATAATTTTTTGTATTTTTTTTCAAATTCAAGGTAACCATTAAAAATGACAAATATTTCTTCACCGTAATGATTAAGCAAGTATTGTGCGTAGCTGTCATCTATGGCTCCAAAAAAGGCTTGTCGTTACCACCATCAGTCACGACAAACTGTGATCCTGTAGGTGTTACATCCTCTGTAATAGTTATGAATGATGTGTATGACAAACATTTTGTCCCCATATGCATTGCCTCATCTATAAATAAAGATGTAGGAAAAGGTGACAGTTTGAATTTGGTAAATGTTTCTAAATTATTATCTGAATGCTTTGTTATGCATAACCAGTTGAAAAGCCTAAGGGTATCAACAACAAATCCTTGTGTTCCCAACTTCGATATTATTGTTAATAGAACCAAGTATAACTACCTTGTTCTTTCGCATGAATTTGACATTTTCAGAGTTGTTCCCTATTATTTTAGAAAACATATCTCTCACAATTTGTTCAGACAAATGACAATTTATTTTACTAGCTCGCATAATTCAAGAATATATTGACATTATTAAATCAATTTTAAGAAATGAATTGTGTTTTGAAAGCCATTGCTTTGGTGCTTTATCTAGAGCTATTTGAGAAGTACTGTATTTGTTATTCACAGTATTTTTCAATTTCAAAACAAATATTTTCGAGATGTATCATTCCAAAAGTCTGTCGAACGAGCACTTCATCAGTTATCCCCCCACCTCTTTTCAGTTCACCAGATGTTTTCATCATCTGCATCAGAGTTTGTGTTATTGTCTGATTACTCTAGATACTAGACAATAATTGTCTGGTATGCTTGATGGTAAAAAAATCCATTTTCATAGAATATATGCATAAATCATTACTAGCAGTTCTTTGAAGTCACTTCCGGCCATTACGGTTGAAATGGTTCCCACAAAGGAAGTGAACCCCCCCCCACTATATTCTTCATTTCAATCCTCTGTATTCTCCATTTTAGAGTTATAACAGTTTCTTATTATTTCTTGTACTTTTATATAACAAAGGATGATCGTATGTGATGAAACACATGTTTTTGACTAGCTTCTGCACTTCTAAATCATTAATACACTTGATTCCTTGCAATCAGAAGAGCAGTATATGGAGATGGTCATTTTGAGATGGTGGATTTTTATTAAAAAAAGTTAAATATAGCATCAATACCAAATATCTTTTTGAATGGGATGTCACAACATTCCTATGATTGGGAGTTGGGAGGAGTCTCACCTCTCCCTCCACTGAGCCCTGGTGTATTGGTGAAAAGAAGAAGATAGGGTAATAGGAGAGAGAGAGGGAGAGAGGGAGAAAGAGTGAAGCTTTTACTACAGATGTTATTATGTCAAAATTTGCCATGGGATTGACCATTTACTTGGTAACGAGTAAAAACCAGCAAAAATCTATATTTTTCAAGTTTAGAGAAACATTCTGAAAATTCATAATACTCAATCATGGGAAATATTAGGGCTACAAATTTTATTTTAGTCTCAAACTTTAGATAATTTATTGTTTGTCAGACCAATACTTTAAGAGTTTTTTTAAAAAAATGTAGCTGTTTTGTGATTGGCGGCACCTGCAGTGGTGAGGGGACATTTAAACTTAGGTTTTTCAACAGTATACCAACCGTAAAACATTAAAAAATTGTAACTACCCTAATTAATGTAACCATTCAGGTTTTTGTGATAATTACTGGATTATAATAAGTCACTTTCTTTTCAAAATATGACTTCACTATGCATATTAACTAGCTTTAAAATTTGAATAAATTTGAAATTCCCAATTAAATTTGAAAATTCAAATAGCTTATTTTTGAAGATTTTTATACTGGTTATGATGGTTAAACCAGCTTTCAAAAAGTGTTAATTTGAAAAAGTTACACATTTTTTAATTGGCTGCCATTTTGAAATATTTAATCTGACAGAAATGATGGATTTTGCTGACTAACAAATTGGTTGAAGATTTTACCAAAATTAATTTTTGGGCCTAGTTTGAATTAAGTATATTCAAGATTTTATTTATTGGAAACATCTAGAATTGAAGAAACAAATATTTTCTATTATAACTTTATAATACATAACCTAACCAGTACAGTACATAGTATAGATATACTTTGCTTGAAAAGTATTGGGAAAAATCCTTACAACTGTTTTAAACTATTGAATATTTAAAAAAAGTTGTGTAGTGAATGGACTAACTTAACCTACACAGTATTAAGTTTTTAATTGTGTATAAATTTGATTTCAGAATGAATTTTCAATTAGAGAATATTGCAAAAGGGCATCCAAAAAACTTCAAAGAGAAGTTCACCAAGATCTGAGTGATTCTGATTCAGACTCTGATGATGAGTCAAAATCTAAAAGCCAAAGTAGAGTAAGTATAGGCCAACTTTATTACTTAAAGCATGTAAAAGAGATAGCGTTACATACTTTTAACAATGTAAAAGAGATAATATTTTCCATAAACACAAGATAACAACTGTAGCTAATTTTTTATTATAATTTTTAGATACGGGGATGGGTGTTCGTTGTGGCTACAGCACTAGGCAATCTACTGTGTCTCTGAACTATGCACATCAAGGTTCATAGTTTGAGCCACAGTTACTCTCATTACTTTACTCTTACCATTAATGCTGATTCCTAGTCCTCATTAGTTTAACTGGCATTAAAGTTTAACGTTACAAAATAATTTTATTAAACTTTTTTGTTAAACAAAGAACAAAAAAGGTTTGGTGCTCCTGAAAAAAAAATCAGTTTTAAGATTTTGGTTATTTTTTACATCTTTAGGTTCCCTGAATCAAAAAATGTGGCAGGCTGGGAGCCTAAAATTTATAGCTACTCCACCTTATTTTTTGTTCAGTCTTAGCCGGCGATTACAAGTCTTTAATATTTATTCTTAGCATTATCAATACATGTTTCTTAAGCTGAGTAATTAGTTATATATAAATAAAATGTAACTAATGTTTTTTATTTTAAGTATTTGCTTAAAATTTTGAAATTTAAATTTAAATTTAAAATTTAAGAAATTTAGAAGTCGGTCTCCAACTTGAACCAGTTTGAAGTAATAAAATATCTGGATCACCACTAATGGTTTGGTACAGTAGGTATTTTCAAATTACATATCTTGAGCTATATATTTAAAATAACCATGGTACCTGGATGGTTGGTGCAGTTCACAGCTCAAACTTCATCATCGGTCCGTGGGCGGTAATTCCATTTCGACTCGGCTTTCTTAAAAAATCGTAGTTTTTTTCTACTACATTAGCAACACTATTTGGTTTGAATGTTGGCCGCAGAAAGAGATTGAGAGAAGTCTGGTTTAACTGATTTGCGCACTGGCCCCCCTTCTAACAGCTTTACTTTAATTGCCTATCACGGCATCAGATGGCGTGTGCCGCGTTTGGTGGGCTGTTTAGGAGATTTATTTCTTGAGTTGCATCAAGTTTTTGTAGAAGTGCTGGCTAATAAGACTTCTGTATTACGTAGTTGCTATAGTTCCGTAATATATGGTTCAGGGGAAAAATAAAAAAATTACATAATTTCTCAAAATTGCTTCTTAAGATTTTGGTCCTATATGAAGTTTTATTTATGACTTAAAAATAGGTTTTCAGCTCTTTTTTTAGTGAAAAAACTGTTAGAAATTGAATTTCCTGAAAATAAGATCTAATATTTTCATCACGTTTTACTCAAATTCAGTCCATAAGTAAACATACAAATATGTGGATCACTATAGCCAAAAAATACAGAATCTTACCTATTGA
This sequence comes from Callitettix versicolor, assembly GCA_022606455.1. Lineage (NCBI taxonomy): Eukaryota > Metazoa > Arthropoda > Insecta > Hemiptera > Cercopidae > Callitettix > Callitettix versicolor. The sequence continues at coordinate 70,596,478 of CM040182.1, read as the reverse complement.
AGAAAGTTAATTTTTATTGAAAAATTAGCTAAATTTTTTAAATTGGTGTCCCTTTATAACTCAAGCATAGTAGGATATTTTTAGTAAAAGAATTTACAATTTGGAAATAAACTGAAAAACAAAACTAAAACTGATTGCAGTTGGGTTTGTAATGTTTTTTCAGTTTACTCTGGAATTGTAAATTTGTTTTATTTTAAATTCGGTAAACAGATTTGAGTTCTCTCTCTCTCTCTCTCTCTCTCTCTCTCTCTCTCTCTCTCTCTATATATATATATATATATATATATATATATATATATATACACTTTTGGCCTTTTGATTGATGTAATGTAAGCCATAAGTACAGGACCTAAAAATAATTTTTACTTTGTGGTAGATAATGTAGATAACGATTATTATCTACCTTTGAAAAAGTCACCAAAACATATTCAACTGTTTTAGTTTTGCCTTATGTTTACATTTGTCAATTTATCAAACATGAATTAAAAAAAAAATGTCCAATGAATTGAGAAAATAATCATTGAAAAACAATAGAAAAATTTATGGAATGCATATTAGCACATTTACATGACATAAACTATAAACCCTGATCCTTTTAATTTGTACTTTCATTTACAAGAATATAAAAAAATGTCAGAATTCATCAATATTCGTTACAAGTACCTACATAACTTTTTTTTAAAAGAGATATTGACAATGTAATGTGAAATATTGTTTGTGAAAATGTGTGAACCTGAAATAAATAAGAGACTGACAGTTAAATTAAAAATAAATTCATTGAAATTAAAGTTTGAGTTAAAATTATGTTCATACACAGTGTATATATAAGGCAGTAATGAGTTAGATTTTTCTTGCTTTACAATTAATTTTTGCCTTTCCTACAATTTTGAATACTTCGCAACAATCTCATGCAAGTCCAGTGCTGATGTAACATCACTTTCAGTTGTCATTATGACTAGAGCTTTCTACTTTACACTGCCCATAGAATTTCTCCAGTAGTTTTTTTTACTCATTTTAGGATTGAAAATGACACATTGTCCTGTACGGTTAGTGATGGCCAAGCTCATTATTCTGAGAA
>CM040182.1:70510400-70590400 GCA_022606455.1 Callitettix versicolor | reverse complement strand
TTCTTGATTGACATTTCTTCTCACACTGATAGTATATTACTATATTTTACGGACTATAAGACGTACCTTAATTTTTAAGCAATTAAAAAAAATTACTTTTTTACCATTTTTGTTATTAGATTGCAAAACTAGACCAAAAAAGTTCTTAGTTTTTAAAATTTTTTTCCATTATGAAACTAACTAGTAACGAAAGTGTACTATTACCAATAACACAAATCACTTTCAGTTCAAATTCATTGGCACCGTAGACTCCAATGACACATCATTGGCTAGACAAGAAATATTCATAAATATGTAGGCAATATAGCAGCAAATTATATCCTGTTTTATTATTCATTTTAACTAGTTCTGTTTCATTGTTTCACTGCTAGATAGTGCTTTTTATATTGTCACACATTATATGAACGTTTGGAACCTCTTCAGATTTTAATTCTATGCTTATTGCCACACCCATGGGTATGCCTCTCTACGCTGTGATTGGTTTTGGATTATTTGCAACTGACTATGTTAAAAGTAACTTAGGTTTGGACTATTTGCAGAAGCGTTTCTTTTACATGAAATACAAGATTCATTGCAAAAATTTAACATTGAAGAAAATCCAATTGGACTATTTGCTATAGTATTTACGGTTTGGACCATTTGCAATGTGGACTTATTTCAGGCATCCCCAGTGTTCTGGGTTTGTGATGGCGGGGCGGGATGGAGACAGTGTTAGCAAGCTTGTAAATCCCCACAACTCATGTTTGTCGAATCGGTGCACTGCTACTGCCAGTTGAATCCAATTTTGCCAGATACAGATAGGTTTTGTGTGGTATCAAGTATGTGGCCAATTTTAAGACTGACAGAATTTTGAAATAAAAAAATGGACATTTTTATATTAATTTTAAGTATAAGATGCACTTTAATTTTGCAGGCAATTTTTCAAAGAAAATAGTGTCTCTTACAATCTGTAAAATACTGTAGTTGTGAAAAGGGCTTTGAATTAAGGTTTTCAAGTGGAAAAATTAAAAAATGTTGTAAAAAACAGTTTTAAATCTTCAAATGCATTTAACTCCTAAACTGTATTGATAAGACTGCATTTGTTAATTTTGTTAATTTTTGAACTGAAACGCTTCAAATTATGCCCAACATTAATAATCCAAAACATAAAAGTGTGGAAACAATGGAAAGTTACAAAAAAGTGAAAATAAAAGTGGCAAACATAACCTTAAAATGTGTGAAAGTGAGAAAAGTGTTTTTAATAGCGAAAATGATACATTTCGTATGTGTTATTATGGAGCAAATGTGTGTTAATAATGAAAGGTGTGTGTGTATGTGTGTGTGTGTGTGTGTGTGTGTGTGTGTGTGTGTGTGTGTGTGTGTGTGTGTGTGTGTGTGTGTGTGTGTGTGTGTGTGTGTGTGTGTGTGTGTGTGTGTGTGTGTGTGTGTGTGTGTGTGTGTGTGTGTGTGTGTGTGTGTGTGTGTGTGTGTGTGTGTGTGTGTGTGTGTGTGTGTGTGTGTGTGTGTGTGTGTGTGTGTGTGTGTGTGTGTGTGTGTGTGTGTGTGTGTGTGTGTGTGTGTGTGTGTGTGTGTGTGTGTGTGTGTGTGTGTGTGTGTGTTTTAAAAAAATAAATTTATAACCAAACTTGACTCTGCTGTTCTGCTTTTAATTTAGTTGTTATGTACATAAGTAGTATTCCTAAAAACTGCAAACTTTTGTAAGTAGCTCAAAAAACATATGATACAAGCAAAAAAAAAAGTTCTCAAGTGCAGAAAATACCATTGTATCATATGTCAAAATATTTTTTATTAAAGATTACACACTCCTTATCTTGCATCTTTTTATGTATTATATATATATACGAGTATCGTGTATTACTTTACTTTACTTTAGCCTACGCCTGTCCTCGGCTGCTCAGCCATTCGACGACGAGCCTCCCAGTATCTCTCAGTGATCTCCCCTGACGCATTCCGCAACTCCACACAGGACATCAGATGCTCGCCATCCATTCTGCCTGATCGGCATAATGGGCAGATATCGTCCCCCACCACTCCAATGCGGTGTAAGTGTGCCTGGAGATAATCGTGTCCGGTAGCTAGACGGAATCGGGCGAAAGCAGCAGGCCTCTCCATACTTTTAGAAATGGGTCCCATTGAGGCGAGGCTTTCCCACCTTTTCCCCTTGCTTTGATCCTTCAGGGTTGCCTTTGAATAGGAGTCAATGGCACTGTTTATCAGGTTGCGGGCAGCACCAAGAGTCATAGGTATCGCTGGTTGCTCCGATAAAGTATCGTGTATATATATATATATATATATATATATATTTAAATATTGTTAAATTTTCATGTAACAAACAGTATGAATAATTAAAAAATATTAAATCTGCAATAAAAGAAATTATTCTAGAGAGCAAATTGGCTAGTAAAGTTTTGTCCATTACTGCCTCTATATTTTTGAAATTTTTATTAATTTAGTATATTAGTTTTACTTATTACAACTGATTTGTCAATAACCTTTTTGGAACAAATGACAATTGTTTGGAAATCATTTGATAGTTAGGACCAAAATTAAAAGTAATAATTATTTTTTTCTATAATATTTTGTTTCATCAAATAACTATACTATTGTCGAAAATTCTTCTTGATTTGGCATTTTTGTTATGACGAAGTGTTTTCCAGTTTTTGTATTTCTTCAATAGTTTCCATCTGTGTGAACAGGTGAGAGACATGTTTTTCTCTTGTTGCTTCTCTTTTCTTTGTCATTTTGTAGATTGTAATTTCCTATCACTTTGCTACACAGTACTTTATTTTGAAAACTCACTGTACATAAAACTTTACTGGCTACTTACTTCTCTGTTAGGAATGTAGAAGAAATTAAAAACTTTTTCACTTGTTATGATAGTAACAAAACAAATCTTTTCTATATTGAAGTAAATCGAATCCAGTGTCTTTAACTGATTCCGAACTAAACCTAATTGACTGACTTTTATTAATAGTTATAAATATGACTAAATTGCATTATTATAATTTGTCAAGCTTTGTAATTTATGTTTTGGTTATGATGATTATTATTGTTGAACAATTGAAACAAGGTTGCGAAAATTAAACTGAAATTAATGTTAATTCATGGGTCATTTAAAGTGATAGCCTACATAAATTAATGTATTGTTACAGGCTGTTGACAGGGATCAGAGTGGTTCTATTTCAGTTGAGGAGTACAAACTGTTTTTCAAATGCTTGGGTTTAAGCCATGAGGTATGTAAAACATATGTAATTATTTCATGATTCAATTATGATGAAAGTCAGGCTCTAAAATGTTGCAATTCACTAAAAACAAACTTCACCATCATTACTCCATTGCACCTTTACTGAAAGAAGAAAATAATTGCAGCATATAGTTAGTTGTCTGACAGCGGAAGCAAATTAATTTTTCAAAATTTACAAAATTTAATAACTAACATTTTAATATGAGAATTTTGTTTGATATTTATTAATAAAAACTCAAAAATGAATCCTGGTAGTTATAAAATTTATAAACTTTTCATCGTGCATTTTTATGAAAATGATTTCATTATCATAAACAGCCTTAAAATCTGAATAAATTGGTATTTTAAATTTTCAGTGGTTATGATAATGAAAACAGATTTTTGAAAGGTGTAGACATAAAAAAGCTGTACATTTTCAAAAACTTTAAACAGTTGCCTTATTGAAATGTTCAAACAGATATCGCTGCTGGATAACAAACTTTTCCAAAAAATATTGCCTTTATAATTGGACTGTCATTGTAAACACCAGTTTTGTAAAACACAACTAAAAAAAAACACAATTAGTTGTTTGTTGCATTGCAGTTTTGTAAACAAAAGATTCATACTATAATTTTCAAAACTGCTTGAAACTGAAAATGTTTTGCAAGCCAAAATTGCTGTTTGATTTAGGTGTAAAATCTTCAATACATTACATACATCCCTATACAGTGCTGTTTTGTTATAATGCACTAACATATTTATGACTATGCACTCACTATAACACTGCCAGGTTTTGTTTAGCATTGTTTTCCCCAAATATTTTAAGAGAGTTATTTGGTTAGTAATTAGAATTTGGATAACCAAGACTTTAGTTTACCAATATTCATTGGCAGTTTATCAGTTGTCCCTTATTCTTGGAGTTTGTCTCTGATAAGGCATGGTTTCTCATATCAATGCTTTTGGTTTTTTCAGAAATTCTCTGTTTGCAGTACTGTACATATAGTGCATATAGTCAAGTGCAAAGTGCTATTACTATGCTCAATATATGCTACCATGTCTTTCTTTCATTCTCTTTTGTTCTTCACTTGCAAATAAACAATGAACTTATCACACTTTCCTTTTAAATTAAAAACATATTTTTTTAGTGTGATTATAAACACTTTCTTTTGTTTATACAGGGGAAGGAAAATGTAGATATTGATGCAACAAGAGTAGTTTAATTGTGTGCGTGCGTGTGTGCACATGTATGCGCGTGTGCATGCGTGCATGTGTGTGTGTGCACATGTATGTGTGCGTGCGTGCATGCATGAGTGCGTGCGTGTGTGTGTGTGTGCACATGTATGCACATGTGCATGTATGCGTGTGTGCATATGTATGTGTGCGTGCGTGCGTGCATGCGTGTGTGTGTGTGCGTGCGTGTGTGTACATGTATGTGCATGTGCATGCATGCGTGTGTGTGTGTGCAAATGTATGTGTGCGTGCGTGCATGCATGCATGAGTGTGTGTGTGTGTGTGTGTGTGTGTGCGCAATTATGTTTGCACAGCATAATTTTGTAGGAAGTAAAGAGCATACAAAAACAAGTTCTAGTGCTCACAACATATTTATCTTAAAGTAAGGAAAAGTGCAGATATTGATGCAGCATGGCAAATTAAATATGAATTTTTGTCTGTCATTAAAGATGGAGGTTATGTAAGGCAAAAATCATTTAATGTTAGAAAAACTACACTATTTTGGAAATGTGTGTTACAGAGAACATTTATTTCTAAATATGAAAAAAAGATGCAGATGTTTAAAAGTTAGAAAGGTCAGGTTGACAGTATTCATTGGAGCTACTGGTTTTATATTAGTACCCATGTTTATGTATCATTCGGAAAAAACCAAGAGCATAGAAAGGATTTGTTAAATCTCAATTTTCAGTCACATGGAAGTGAAATAAAAAGATACAGGTCATTTGAATAGTGTTTTACAATTTGAATGGATATTTTTGTAAAGCAATTGGGCAGTATTGTTTCAAAGTTCACCTTCAAAAGCAAAGGATATAGAAGAATCGGGCAGTATTGTTTCAAAATTCACCTTCAAAAGCAAAGGATATAGAAGAATTGGGCAGAATTGTTTCAAAATTCACCTTCAAAAGCAAAGGATATAGAAGAATTGGGCAGAATTGTTTCAAAGTTCACCTTCAAAAGCAAAGGATATAGAAGAATTGGGCTGTATTGTTTCAAAGTTCACCTTCAAAAGCAAAGGATATAGAAGAATTGGGCAGTATTGTTTCAAAGTTCACCTTCAAAAGCAAAGGATATAGAAGAATTGGGCTGTATTGTTTCAAAGTTCACCTTCAAAAGCAAAGGATATAGAAGAATTGGGCTGTATTGTTTCAAAGTTCACCTTCAAAAGCAAAGGATATAGAAGAATCGGGCAGTATTGTTTCAAAGTTCACCTTCAAAAGCAAAGGATATAGAAGAATCGGGCAGTATTGTTTCAAAGTTCACCTTCAAAAGCAAGGATATAGAAGAATCGGGCAGTATTGTTTCAAAGTTCACCTTCAAAAGCAAAGGATATAGAAGAATTGGACTGTATTGTTTCAAAGTTCACCTTCAAAAGCAAAGGATATAGAAGAATTGGGCTGTATTGTTTCAAAGTTCACCTTCAAAAGCAAAGGATATAGAAGAATCGGGCAGTATTGTTTCAAAGTTCACCTTCAAAAGCAAAGGATATAGAAGAATCGGGCAGTATTGTTTCAAAGTTCACCTTCAAAAGCAAAGGATATAGAAGAATCGGGCAGTATTGTTTCAAAGTTCACCTTCAAAAGCAAAGGATATAGAAGAATCGGGCAGTATTGTTTCAAAATTCACCTTCAAAAGCAAAGGATATAGAAGAATTGGGCAGAATTGTTTCAAAGTTCACCTTCAAAAGCAAAGGATATAGAAGAATTGGGCTGTATTGTTTCAAAGTTCACCTTCAAAAGCAAAGGATATAGAAGAATTGGGCAGTATTGTTTCAAAGTTCACCTTCAAAAGCAAAGGATATAGAAGAATTGGGCAGTATTGTTTCAAAGTTCACCTTCAAAAGCAAAGGATATAGAAGAATTGGGCAGTATTGTTTCAAAGTTCACCTTCAAAAGCAAAGGATATAGAAGAATTGGGCAGTATTGTTTCAAAGTTCACCTTCAAAAGCAAAGGATAAAAAAGAATTGGGCAGTATTGTTTCAAAGTTCACCTTCAAAAGCAAAGGATATAGAAGAATTGGGCAGTATTGTTTCAAAGTTCACCTTCAGAAGAATTGAGCTTAATGATAAATGTTGTTCATTCTGTATTTAATGTAACTTCAATCCTCCAGCCGATGGATATAGGAGTCATAAAAGCTATTATGTATAAACACTTTTTTCAACAGCAGTGACAATTATCAATGAAGAATATGAGGACTGGCAGAAACCAGTACTGTGACTGTAAAAAAAGCCATAAATAACATTGCTAGTGTTTGAGAAGAGTCGAAACACCAAACTTTAAATTGAGTGTAGTCAGACATTTGGAATGATTTTGTGCTGGACCTGAGAAATAGTGAAGTTTTGGAAATCTTTCATTTTCAAAAAATGTTTGAAATTTTCTAAGAAATAACCTGATTACAGAATGGAGCACAACATTTGTGATGTTGGAAATTCCTTGAATTGTTATCAGTTATTACTGTTCAAGCGTGGAAAGGCACAATAAAAGACGGATGACTTTATTTTAAAAAGAGGCCACTAATAGAGAAAAACAGATGAAACTACAGCCATTATTTAAATCATCAACAACCAACCAGAATCCAGTAGCACCTAATATAAAAACAGATGTTTCACACTCATACTTCACATATATGAAAACTAAAATTTTATGTAAGTTACTATATAGCCTATCTTAAAAATAATTAAATTATACTGCATTACATAAAGTAAATGTTATAATTTAGTAACACATCCTATAAAACTGTATATTGTATCCCCCCTGTATACACGTAGCCTACTGTACATAATGTAATCGTTCACAAGTAATATCAAACATAATACCATAACATTAGTTTTCCAATATTGCTATTTAGTTTAGCATGGTTTCCATTGGTGTAATTAAATATAGTTATAAAGCTGTAAGTTCATTGTTATATTATTGTATTATTAATTTTCTTGCAGGCAGCTGTTATTTCCTTTAGTATAATAGATGAGAACTGTGATGGACGCTTGAGTATGAAAGAATTTGTGAAATTGGGACGCGACTTCTTTCTGACTCAAGAAGAAACTAAACCAAGCAGGATGTTTTGGGGACCCCTTCTTCAGTAAAAAGAAATAAATTTTATAAAAGGAATTGAAAAAAGAGGCTTATAAGACACAATCACATACTTTAAAATATGTCTTTCTTTTGAATTATGAGACAGAATAATTATATGGATTGTTTTAGAATAAAATATTTTAAAGAAAGTTTAAATTAAAATAACTTTACCTTAAAAAACAATATAATTAATTACTAAAAGTTGATAATTTTTAAAATATCAGTAATGTTATTAATATGGAATATTAAATTTCAAGTTTAGCTTTATTAAATATTGCAATATTCCAGCATAACAAATATTATTTAGGTAGGTAGATAAGTAAATGAATATAAATAAAATGTATAAATAAAAAAATAGAAATGTTAAATTTTACACTTCATTGCATAAGTACATAAGGGAAGTAATTTAAGTTGTATTACTGTGAAAAACATTCTTAAAATCAATTTTGACACTTCGTTGTTTAAAAAACAACACCACCTATGTGACAAAACCCAAGTTTTTTAAGAGAGCTAAACATCCTTTCCAGTTTTAAACATAATAATAAAAAAAATGATTTTGTGTTAAATTTACATATTTAATTGTTAGAAAGTGTTCAATAATACTAATTGCAATTTTTTTTTATTTTATATTTTTTAGGGAGATAGATGATGTCTTTATTCCTAGTGGACATAGGCAGTGTTGCCTTTACTTATAGTGAACATAAATGGTGTTATCATCCATATACCTAGTGGAAATATGTAGTGTTAAAATAAAATTTTCCTTAAAAATTAATTTATTACTTGTTCACAAAAAGCTGGTAAAAATGAACAAGATATCTTTTTAATTTTACAGTTAAATCTTCAACAAATCACTTGTTTGGTAACCATTTATTCAGTTTCATAGGGTATATTGTCATAATATGTGTGACAGTCTACGGGAATATGGGCTTTCAAGGCTTGAAGGTGTTACCACTTTGATTTCTTGATCTTCAAACATGCCTTATTTAATGGTGGGAAAACTGCTGAAACTTCTTTATGTCTTCTTGGGAGTGGTTTATAATCATCAAATTTAATTTTCCATTCCACTGTACCGTCAGTGCCCTTAAGTCATGAACTTTTGGATCTCCTATTTTTTTACCTGACCTGGTTGACACATAGGAAATGGTATTTTTCTGTGAAACGTCTGAAAAAAAGTGTGATCGAGATGGACTGACCGATATGGAAACGGGTTCTTTCTAGCCTGTTTGGTAAGTTCAGCATACTGACTTGGTAAATAAATTTCTCTGGCAGTTTTTTGTGCTTCTTTACACTATCACATTCCATCATTGTATGCCCTATAACAACATATTTCTGCTCAGTAATATTTTTTTTCTTTTGCTAGATGTGAAAGAGCATTAGACATAATGGTACTTCTGTTTTGATAGCCGCAGCCATCTGACCAAATAATTATTGGTTTGAAATCTTCATCTGGAGTCTGTCTAAGGTTATCCACAACACAAGATGCAAATGATGACGTCCTACCAATAAGTCATGACATTGTACACTGTAAAGTACAAACACCAGCTTAGTTTGTAATACATAGCTGATGCATTAACACATGGTGCAAGTTTCACAGTTTGAGTATCTTGTACAAGGTTTTGTTCAGCTTTTTTGAATCATTTGTTTACGCCTCTCTTGCTCTGTCCTCCAAAATGTGCTCACTGTACTCATCCTCTGTTACTGTTTTACTGCCCATAGTCATTTCATAACTATGACAAAGATCCCACTGATCATTTTTCAGTTGACATATTCCTAGGTTTTCTTTCTTAAAGACTTGATCAAAAGTATGTCTGCTTAATGGTTCTTTACCATATTTTCTCTTCTCGATAAAATTAATACAACTGTGTTTTAGATGTAAATGCTTCTACATATAGCTTTTTTGTAGTAGACCTACAACAATGTGATGGAACCTTTGAGAGCTTATGAAGGGAACTTACTAAATATTCAAAATGGTCTAGTTTCATCTTTTTCCCCTTCGTATTGTTATGTGTTACTTTTGAAGAAGGCACAATTTTATTTTCACTGAATTCCATTTTTGCAGGAGTTTGCCATTATCTAATACTACCTAAGTTTTGCTTAGCCAGTACCTAATACTCTAATTTTTCAAGCCCAATGTGTTGAGAAAGGTTTGAAGGCAGACTTGTACTTTTTCCATTTAATCAATATATTATACTTTAACGTTTCATTACGTCTTGATGATTCTACCTGTTTTTTTTGATGACGAGCTACCTGTTTTTTTTCTCTTAATAGGTTTTCTATTAATTAAATTTACAACATAAATCTTTATTGATCCCACGGCAATACCTTCCAAAAATTTGTAAACAAACTTCTTCTCTCTTCTTCTGTTATAACAGGCAGCTCACATTAACATGGTCAGCAGTAAGGCCCATACATTTGGCTTCTTTTTATACAGCTTGTAACATTTTCCCTTCTCCAGCTCTTCTGTAGCCAATATACTCCTCACCTGATTCCTTCTTTTTTTTATTCTCATTTCTCTTCCACTTGGCCTAAGTTTTGTTGGTCTGTCTGGTACTGAGTTTTGATCCATATCTGAATTAACTAAGCCACTATTTTCTGGACTTACAATTGTCTCAGTTAATTGTATGCTCTGATCTTGTAAAATATTAAGACTCACATTTACTACTCAAATTCACTTTAATCAATCACAATCACAAATTATTTTCACTTCAGTCAGAACAATCTGCCATCACTCCAATAGGGTCAGGCTAGAACTGAAAGATATAGGCAGTGTTGTTTTAGTTGAAGATAGCCAGTGTTAGAAAAAAGACTGTATCAGTACATTCTGTTGGATTTTTGACAAAATATGTCACGAGAACACACAAATGCAGTATGTTTGCATGGAGAAACAAAAAACAAGTTTTTCAAAAAAATGTCACTTAGGCGGTGTTTTTTAAGCAACGACTTGTAAGTTATTAAGCAAAGTGTGATTTAATTTTAGGAATATTATTTTTAAACACACTACTGCACAATGTGAGTTATAAATATTCAGTGTTTATAATACCACACTAATTTATGTATTTAGTAGATTGTTTATAGTTGTAAGAAGATATGTTTTGTAATATTAAATCTTTCACATTTGTTATATTTCATATTAAAAGGTAATGTCATATTTAAACTTTGTAATGTAATGAGACTTATACATTTATATTTAAAATATATATTTTTTTTCTTTTAGTGTGAACTTTATTTATTTTTACGAATTATTTTCATATATTAGGGCCTTTGTGATGAAGAATAGCTCACAGTAGCTCACAGGTGTAAGGCTTTTCATTAAGAAGGCCAAGACTTCCATTATTGATCCTGGTTTTGCCATTTAGCTATTGTGCATCCTCATCCACAGATTCAACCTTCCCAATCTAACCTCAGTTCTTTAGAGAACCAAGAGGTATTTCAGATAATGTAACCCTGTTCTATTGCCTGTCCCTCATTCTAGAGAGTGGCTAGGGATGTAAATTGTTTCGTGTCCAAAGGTGTGTGTGTGTGTGCGCGTGCGTGTGCACACTGCTTTCATTTTGTTGTCTGTTTTATCAGCCATAAGTTGCTTTGATGTTAATTATAACTGAACCGTTAGTATGTCTAACCGAAAACAAATAAAGAAATAGTAAAATAAAATCAGTTGTTTTATTTTTATATGATGGCTGGTACTGTAATTTGTAATAGCAGTCCTGATAAGCAATGTTATCATGTACTTTGGCTGCTTGGTGTGCTGATGCTTTGTGAAATAGTTACAGTTCAAGATGAGCGACAAGTCTCACTACAAGTAAACTCAACAAGCAATATTGAGGTTAGTATATTACAGCAAACATATTACAATTGCTCATATTTGCAACTACTGGAATATTATTTAAGGCTACTGTAATGTTTCAATCTTTTAATGTATGCTGTGAAACAAAATAATATTCTTTTTTTTTGCAATTTTAGACTGAAATTGCTATAAAGGAGGGCAATTCTTAAGCTAATTTAAATCCATCTGTACACAATTTTAGCCCTTGAAGTCCAGAAATGTCCCACAAATCTGAATGAATGGCAAACTATCAAAGATGTGATCACAATTAAAAAATAATTGTTGTAATAAATCTAAGCCTTTATAATATTAAATAAGTATTTAATATTATCAATAGTTTCAGTAGTAAAAATATTGTCTATTTCATGGCGTATTGAGTAATTTTCAATCTTGCTGATGTATTTCGTATTTAGTTTAATGACTACAGTAATGCTCGGTCACATTGCATCATTATCATCCAAGATATATTTGAGACAGGAGGACAAATGTGATTCTGGTTAGTAAAATATTTTTGCCCTTATGTAACCCATTTAAAATATTTTTTCAAATTTTTGAAGTAGTACAAATTTAAATAGCAATTTATTTATGGCTATGCATGGATTTACTTGTTTTACACTCATAGGCCCAGGTAAAGTTGCCAACTACTGGCGTATCCACATACTGCAATATGAGATATAAGCAAGAAAAACAAATAAACAAAAAAATGTGTTAATACCTTCATATACCCCTAGATTTTTGGATTTTACTCTCAATTTTCCCTTTATCTTTTTCCATTTGCTTCTCTTGACTTGGGGGGGGGATTCCCTAGATATTTATTGGCAGATGGTGGCTGCGCAGTGACTGCCAATGGTGGGACGACTATTATGTCACCCTCGGTATAAGTTTCCAGTGGAAGATAATGTACTTCTTTTGGCCAGTTACACACTTGGTGATCCTTGTCACAGCGGTGTTTCCACTGTTGCAATCTTTCCAGCAGTAGTGTAAAGTAATACAATATATCCATTTGAAGTTGACACAATGGGCTGTTGAATTACCATGCGGTAGTTGTGCCATTGGCAGTCACTGCAGCTGCCTACAGCTACTAAATTAGGTAGTAGTTTTCGTGTCTGGCCAGGCTGTGGCATAGTGGTTTTGGTCAATCGTAAACTTACAGACTTCACACGCTTGCTGTCAAAGGACTGTGTTATGATAAGACAGCTAATCTACCGCAATTATTATGCTATAGACTATTCTGAAAATGATATATTTTCCATACATTTTTGTTACTAATATGTGTAAAATTTTTCTTTTGAAAAAATTTACCATTGTTACAAAAAATGGCCATTTTTGGCCTAGATTCATTTCTAAATCTACCCCCGACTATGGCAGTTTGTTAAAGTAGTATTAAAAAAATACAAGAGCAAAAAGTTGCAAGGAAAGCAAGAATGTAGAAATTGGGCTCATTTTTTCTTCATTCATAGGTAATAACTTAACAGTTTGTATTAAAGACAGTAAACCCACTGTTTAACAGACTAAATGGGCAGGAGGTAGTATATTAAGCCTGAGGGATGACTCTGTAAGTGCCCTGATTACTAATATTAATTTTTAACCTACTTTATATTGTGTTTTTTGTAAGCAGAGTTCTAACACACTTTTAAGTTTCAAGCCTTTAATTTGCTTTTCTGTGAAGCAAACTGACATCAGAATGCCTAACTCAGAAATAAATAAATTAAAGGAGAAAATAAATCTAACTGCTTTGTTTTGATGTGATGGTTTGCTTGCATGTATGCCATATTGTAAAATAGACTATGATTTGAGACAAGGGGCAAGTCTCATTACGGGTGGGCTCAGAAGCAATGTTGTTAAAACAAACATTAGTATTTTGTTGCTGGATACTTAATAGTTACAGTATTTCAATATTATTTAAGAACTTTTTAGTCCTTTAACTTATGCTGTAAAATGAGATTGGCATTACAGTAAAACTTCAGTTTAATGGACTGTATAGGGTGGGAGATGGTCCATAAAAGCTGATTGTCCATTAAAAAGGGCAGATTATTCCAAGTGCCTGATTTTACAAGTAATTCTTTTACCTGCTTCATATTGTCTTTTTGTATGTTTTTCTTTAATTTTATGTAAAAAAATAATATATTAAGAGTTTCTTAGAACTCAGTCTATAAGTTGTAAGAATGGATTTCTACTAAAGGCGTTCGTTCATCAACTTTAAATCAACTCATAATGTGGATTGTACAAACTGAATGGGTACTGTTTATACACCAGAACTATAGAAAATATATTAAAATATTCAAGTTCAAAATAAAATCATCCACTTTCAGAATTTCAAACTAAATAATAATTGGTTTTTGCTGTCTGTTAAAGCAGAAATCAGAACCCATTAAACTGAGGGTTTACCATGTCAAGTGACATTTTTTAAGTTACTGCCCAATATGAGATAAACACTCCCATAAGTCATCCACTGGTTTGTTAATTTTAATTCATAAACAATACATAATTCCATTGACACTTAAAACATAAATCTGAAATAACATTTTCCTTTTTTTTTGTAACAACTCGTTTTACTTTCTCATTAAACAAAATATAAAGGAATTTTGGTGATTGATTGAAAAATTTATAATGAAGATTTTTCAGATCCATTCAGTAAAGAAAGGATCATTACTTGGTCTGGAATAAATGTCAAACATTGTATAAGCCCTGTGAACAGAGTAGTTACATTATAAAACTAAATCACCAGGCTTCATATCCAGTTGCCCTTTAACAACTGAACGAAATTTTTGTGGAATATCAGAACTCAAGAAATGGAATAAAGTAACCCAAACTTGGAAAAATAAAATATATCATTAATAAATGGAAATTCAAATAAAACTTAAATTATAAAGGAAAAATTATATTGAAATAAAAAAAAAGTTAAACTTAGGAGAATTAAATAAAATAATTTATTAACCGAATTCCACAAAACAAATAAGACAACCAAAAATAAATTAAATTCAAATAAGTTAAATTAACTTAATATTATTAAAAGAAAAATAAAGCATACACTCACACAAATAAATATCCCCAAAATTCAATAAAATTTAAATTAAATTAAATACATAAAAGTAATCAACTAAAATAAAATGATAACTATTTAATCACTTCGTAAACCTTAAGGCAGTGGCAGTAAATCGCGTAGAGGTAATCCCGCGACCAGCTGAACTTGTCTTAGTTTATAAGTAAGAAGGATAAATAAATAGAATAGTAAGAATAGCTGTATTTTAAATTGTAATGTTTTTCTTAACATTCTTAACATTAGTATGCTCTTCTTAACATACTATTTAATAAATTTTGAAAATAAATCTAAGAGAACAACTTCATTATATAGAAAATTTTAAGAGAAATTTATTCCATAAACTAAACCAAAATTTTAAAGAAAATAAATAAAATTTCATAATTTGGAAAAAACTACAATAAAAGTGTTTTAATTATTACCAACCAAAACAAAGTAACATCTACTATAGAGAAGATAAGCAAATAATGAACCTAAGACCCAAGAACAGCTAAAATCCCCTGTAGGGGTGGTATAGACTAGCTGCACCTATTGAGAGGATTTAGACTGGTACCCGTTAGAGTCTAACACTTACACTTACAATACTTCACTTACGACTTTAACACTTTATACTCACACTTACATTTAGGGAGGCAATAATAGCCTGAATGTGCTTTTTGCCCTAAAATAAAAAAAGCTAAAATCCTGCAAAAAATTATAATTAATAAAACCTAATTATATTTCGGGAAAAGTCAGGAGGACCACCAACACTCCAGGCCAGAGTTTGAGTGTATCACAGTAAAGCAGATAGGATCAACTTAGCTAGCAGAGCCAAAATGTTCAACAGGAATCTTGAATCCATTTACAGAGAGGTAACTCATACTTTAACACTACTATAAATCTTGGAATATCTTGCTGGATTTCGAATGTATAGGAATCTGCATCGGAGATAAAAGTCATAGCGCTACTTAAATCTAAACACAACCACCAATTAACAAACTCCCGTAATTCCGTTGCAGTGTGTGTGTGTGTGTGTGTGTGTGTGTGTGTGTGTACATATGCACGCACACACGCTTGAAAAATTCAGAAAAATCTTTAGAACTGATCTAAGAAATAAGAAATCTGGGAAAATAATTGAAAAGTGGAAATGTGAGAAAGCTTTTATAATGTTTTTGCACCATTTATTTAATATCATATCTATAAAGTAGTATGTGTTGATACATGCATATATAATATAAACACATACATGCGTTAAGTATAAACATAGATCACACATCACAGAAAAACATTAACATTTTTTTTCAAAACAGATATAAGCATTTGTTTAAATGATAAATACATTAATTATAGATTGAAAGACATAATACTTTAACTGAAAGTAAAGTTAACTATGAAATGTTTTTTTAAATATTTAAGTGGGTTTGGTCCCTTTATATTATAACTATAATTAAATTTTTCTTAATATAACAACATGTTAATTTGATATAATGATCTTCAGATATATTTTCATTTTTCTTAAAATTAGTGTAATGACATTGTATAACTTCTTACTTACAATTCCATGTAAAAAGCATTCATCCACAATTCTACGTACAGTCATTCACTATATTTATCTGTTTAGTACATTTATCATTCAAAATAGCAATGAATTATATTATATTTCAGCCAATCACAACAATTTTGGTCATAGAATTAGTATAAAAATAAATACAAATCACTCACTTTTATTTATAGTGTGGTGTAAAAAAGTGTTTTTTACAAATTGTTACAAGTTTTTCAAATTGTACATATACAAATTTATTTATTCTACAGGAGAATATGAAAACAGTTTGTTGGAAATAATACAATGTATTAATGAAACTCCATTTAAAATATATTTAAACAGTTTTCATTAATTTTAATGCATTGTTAAGTACTTGGTTATAAATCTGTTAGGGTAGTTCTGTCAGGAACTAAATTGTTGATAAGTGGGGAAAACTACTTTTCTGCCAAGTGTTTGCTTAAAAACATCAGCATTTAAGGCAATAGTGGAGCTTTGCCCCCCTAAGCATAATCAACAAGTCAATTAATTGAAGTAATATGGAATTTGTAAACACATAATTATCTCCAAAATTGGTTTTTGGACCAAATTGAACTGCATTCTGATTAGACTGATCTTTATCTACAATCATAATTTCAGTTTACTAGCTAATATATATAGAGTTGTTTCTAATTTGCATCTTTTTTTAATTGATGCATTAATTATTTACAGTTTTGTTATTTGTAAAGCAACAATAAACATGAAAAGATGCAATAATGAACTTGTATGTTAAGAATAATTGAAAAATTCCACAAAGTATATCCTATCTTAAAAATTATTTCCTGTTACCTTCACTTTTGCTACTTTTAAAGTGATTTAGAGTTGACTAACTTTAAAGTAAACAAGTTGTGAAAGTTTTTAAAAGAAATATTTTAGTTCTGAAAATTAGGATGGTGACAGACTGCTGTTCTCTATATTGTAGTATGTATTGTAATAAAAGGAAACAATAAAAGAAAAATATAACTTCCACAAAATTCAAACTACTGGAGTAGTTCTTGGCCAAATTACTTTACCAGTAATTTTATATTGGGTCAATTTGTTGTCCAGGAAGTTAACATTTTCTACATATAAGATATTCAAAACAATATACTGGATAGGCCTATTTTATTCATTAATTGTTTTTGAACACATGACTTATAAAAACCGACGTAACTTACAAAATAATTTTGTCAAGTTTTCTTGTGTTGTATAAATTTATTTGCACAAAATCATATTACTTGAAACTGTTTGTTGTGTTAAATAGTTTTCAAACTAAAAGCACAATCAATAATTTCAATTACTTATAAATTATTTTATCATTTAAAGCTATATTTAGGCCTTAAAGTCTAATTCATATCCTTCACTATAAATATCCCATAAAAAGTTACTTAAAAGCAAATACAATTTTCAAAATAAAACCTTATTTCCAAAACAAAGAAATGATCCACAGTTGCATAAAGCACTACTATGTTATTTCAGCATGCTAAATGTTTAACACAGCACCTTGCTATGTTATCTACAGAATTTTCTAATAATGGAGAATAATTTTAACAAATAATCATGATGACATACAATTATAGAGTTAATATGATCAAATTCAGCAAAATAATAATATAACTAATTTAAATATAAAAAATACATTTCCAGTTCTAAAAATTGAGAAATAGATTTAACATTTTTAATAGATTTATCCATAATAATAGGGATGGAAATAGTAAAAGAAGTAAAATATTTTAATTTAAACTATATCAAGTATGCAAGCGACAGTATCAATTCAAGCACTTGCGTGTATAGAAATGTTGAAACATTCAATTAAACAGAGATGCAAACTAATGACCTTTGTTAATAATTTAATCTTAACTTAAATTCATTAAATTCAATCTGGCAAGCAAGCAAATTATTGGTTTTGATAATAAGGGTTACTTATTAGCTGTAGGAAAAAGTTACATAATTGTAATGAACTTAAACTATATGACATGTAGCAGATAAATATTTTTGTTAAGTGTTCTTAAAATATTGCAATAAACTGTACTTGTTTTTGCACATAGATGTAATTAAAGATAATATTCTTGTAGTTTAATGCACTTAATTTATAAGAGTTTCCTACCTTTTTATTTACTTTAATAGGTTTTAGTAACAAATATTTTGTAATGTTAATTTAATTTAGTCATAAATTTATAAATTTTTTATAATTATTTTTATTTAATTTTTTTGACAAAAAAGCAAGGAAAAACAGCAAAGAAAATCAGATTTTAAATATTTTTCCTATGTAACTTTGTCAATGTACCTTTTAAAGTACAGTTTTTTAAGACTCATGCCTCCAGCTTCCTGTATTTTACTGATTGATTTAAACACAAAAATTCAATAAATAAAAATCATTAAATAATATTTCAAACTGGTACACTATCTATTCTTTCTAGGCATGAGCAAAGTTAGAATTAAAATTTTAACAAAGTTTATATAATGTTAAAAATATTTATTTTATTATTTTTGCATTTTTTTGGTATAAAAATAACACAAACATGCCTTAGGAAATACACCAGTAATAATGTGCTTAGCTTAGCTTAGATAACTGTCAGCCTGTGGTTAACAATTATAGTTAATCTATTAGAGTATTTATTAAATCTTTGCAACATTTAATTACAGTACATGAACTAAATCTTGCCATTTAGTGGACACATACAGAAAACAGATATTCTGTACACAACACTTATAATTTGTTGATATTGCATGCAGAAGCAACCAGTTAAATTCTGTTTGTGAGTAATTATATAATGAACGTGTAATATTTTTAACTTTTAACAAAAGATTACATAAAGTTTAAGAATCACCTGTTTCCAGATTATTGATAAGCAAGAACAAACAATATATGATATATTAATTATCTTAATTTTAGAATTATGTGAATCCAAATGTCTCTGGATATATTGAAATATAAGGAGAGCCATATATCCTTACACACACACACACACACACATATATATATATATATATATATATATATATATATATATATATATATATATATATATATATATAGAGAGAGAGAGAGAGAGAGAGAGAGAGAGCCATATATAGGATAAAAGGACAGCCATAATTGAAAATGAAATGTGCTATTCAATTTTTTAAAACCCTTTATATTACTTTTGATTTTGTTTTATGTGGCTGACTGTCATCAAAATCTATTAATGGAAAGCTAATTAACCCTCTTTCAGTAATTCAATCAAGCTGGGCTCTTGACACATATACTCTGTACATAAAACTACTCCATTAAATTTTAGGGACACACACACACACACACACAGTTTAACGGCTTTGCTTATCTGTTAACCGTTAACAATAACTATGTAGCAGCAATTGTGTATTTGGGAAGTGTGAATTGTACACTTGTATGAAGGGAACAGGGCTGCTCATTCAGCAATTGAACAATTTCATTGATCAGATTTTAACTTCTTGAAATAAAATTTGAAAAAAATGTGTAGTTTCTATCAAAAGTGCTTACAATTTTAATCAAGTGATATAGTTTATGCAGAAAACAAGAATTAAGCTTGTATTCCATGAATTTTTTTGTGAAATACTTTGTATATTTCGAGACCATGCTTAATGAATTATCTGTCTAAACATTAAATTTTACTGCACAAACACCCTCCTAATGGTAATATTAAGTATTGCTATTATTATATTAATATAATATTTAAAATTTAACATTTAGAGATTTGTGTAGTAAATTTTTAATAATACCTTATAAAGTGTGAGTAATTAAAAAAAATTGTTTGGGCAAAGATCACTTGACTTCATTACTCCATTCACATAACACATGACCATGTTTAATGAAACTAAACTTTAACAAGACTTGCCTTCACCTTTGTAATAATTTTATA
The DNA here is from genome assembly GCA_022606455.1 of Callitettix versicolor. Lineage (NCBI taxonomy): Eukaryota > Metazoa > Arthropoda > Insecta > Hemiptera > Cercopidae > Callitettix > Callitettix versicolor. Next base: position 70,570,597 of record CM040182.1, on the reverse strand, counting down.
GTTTTTATAATAATTTATTATTCTGTTATCATAGATGTGTTACAATAGACAGAAGACACTTTGTTTAAGTTTACTACATACCGTATAAATGTTGTTTTATGTACTACATTAAAAGTTAAAATATAATTATGACTAGATTAAAGTTTGAACTATTTAAAACTTTAAAAAAATTAAGACTTTAAAAGTTTAGGCTTACTAAAATATAAAACCATAAGCACAAAGAAATATACAATAACGGTATTGAATTTTCTGTGCCATAAGTTGCAAAATATTATATCTAGTCTACTATACTATACTTACTTAAACCCTGTATTGATGAAAAGTAAGATTGGGGTCACATTCAGTACTATTTCTCTTGTCCTGAATTTTTACTGAAGGAGTTGGAAAACCAAATCCTTCTGAACCATTAGAACCTCTTTTCATCACCACCACTGCATTTTTCTCCATTGGAGTATGAATCCTAAAAAAATACAATTTAATTTTTTTATATAAATACATAACAATTTGTTGTGTAATTTTAAAGTGTTGTGATATATAAACAAAGCAGGATGGTCTAAAATTTTTATTTTTAATAAATATATCTGATCGGTGATTTTTTTTTAGAATTGTTTTTATAAATCCATTACATCTTGTTTTTCTAGCTCATAGACTAGTCCTGGACATAAGCATTGAATGTAAACAGACTAGAAGTACAGCCAACATTATAAAAATCGTACTCAATATCAAAGGCTTAAGTCCTTTCTGCTCTTACAAACACTGCAAGCTACAAGGACAGGGGTGGAGACCTTTGAGAAAATAGACAATACTATTATCTACTTAACTGTAATTGAACACTGCCACAAGATTCCACCAGCAGCGAGTGTTCAACCTCTCATAAGGGTTATCATTCTAGTATGTTTATATTCAGTGAAATTAGTTAGCTATGACGTGAACAGACATTGTAGATTTACACAGTATTTGAAGTAAGCAAATTGTTACAGATGTTTTCCTACAAAAGTTTAAAATAACTAATGTTAATGATTATATGCATACATATTTCTTATACTGTAAATATACAACTTTCGTAATGCACATATAACTTTCTACTCATTTTAAAATCTGTAATAACCTTGAACCTGTATGGTAAAACTAAAGTGTAATATATATTAGTTACTTTTAACCCTGAAGTGCACTTTACATTTGGGTATGGTTTTTAAGATATGTCCTCTAAGATAGGATGGCCAGTAGTACTGGCCACAGGCTGTACTATCTTTAACTTTAACAGACTGGATTTATTGTGCAAGTTATGTTTCTCTCAGATTGAATCCAGTACTGGCCAAAGTTAAAATCCTTCGAAGGCATAGATGGCCAGCATGACTAGCCAAGCAAAATGCCAGCTAACTTTGGACTTTTGACTAAATCTGGCTCTAACAACAGCTGTTACATTGTTCAAGCAAGATGCTGGAAAAACTGAACTTTAGGGGCTTTTGTCAATTTTGGTAATTTCTTGCACTGAAACACTTCAAATTATGTCCAAAATTAATAATCCAAAATATAAAAGTGCGAAAACAATGGGAAGTTACAAAAAACTGAAAATAAAATTGGCAAACATAACTTCAAAATGACTACTGTGCAAAAATGATAAATTTCATGTGTGTTATTAATAAATAATTGTTAAATTATTTAATAAATTAAATTAAATTAAATTAAATAATAAAAGGAATATAATTTTAAAAAAAATTAATAACTCCATAACCTAACTCTAACAAATCGGCTGTTTGGCATTTAATTCAGTTGTTACATATATAAGTAGTATTTCTAAAAAGTACTAATCTTTGTAAGTAGTGTCAATTAGGACAATATAAAGTTGCTGTTGCTTTGTAGAAATGGTGCTTATGATTGTCATATTTGTATTTAAATTGACATTAGGCTAAATATTCAATGAAATATTATTACTTTTTTAAAGCCAAATCGTGGGATTGTGTGTCGAACTGCATCTATCAATCATATGTGTGTGTGAACCAGTCAAAAAATCAACAAAACTAACTGAGGGTAAGATTGGTGAAGCCACTGTCAAGCGAAACGAATTCGAGAAAGAATTTGATTCTTTAAAGATGTTGTGATTTATAAGAAAATGAAAAGTACGGCAATTCCAATTTAAACTAACAAAAAGAATCAAATCACAAAGTTCGCAATTTAATGACAGCCATTTTTTGATGTTTTTAGAACAAAAACTATTATGATAATAAATGATTTATTATAAAGTGCGTATTAATCTAGTGAAGCAAATTTATCATACAAAGTAAACATACAAGCAAATCCATGTAAAGTAAACGTGCAGGTTCATTCATGCAAAGTAAACATCAATGACATCAAAATATAGTTGAGAAATACAGGTTAGTAATAAATAGCTAAAAATCTAACTTATTGTACATTTATCGTAATAATTATCATTTTCCGCACCTTAATATCTCTCAAGGAAATGATATAACACATAATACAAGTAAAAAATTATTAAAATAATTTTTACAAATGTCCCTAAAATTAAGAAAACCAAGATGGTTAATAGGCCTAACAACAGCTGTTATAGTGTTTAAGCAAGATACTTAACACGTCTACTCGCATACAATAAAACATAGAAACAACAGATCAGTTAATACGCAAAGAATAAAGTAAGTTGATTTTTTAAGATGAAATAAACGAATTAAGTGAATGATGATCCTATGTATTTATTATATAATTTTTAACCTTTAGTTTTTGTATACAACAGAATTTTCACAAATATGACATTAATATGAATTGGATTTCTCAACCAAAAAACCCTTAAATGCAAAATTTCAAGTAAATTTAATTTTCAAATGAGGACAAGGTTTGCTCATTTAACAGTATAAAACTGAAAACAGTTGCTCCTTGTTTCCTCAAAATTGGTTCTTCAAAGTGAATTTTCTTCAAACAATATATTTTTATTATATTTTACTACATCATACTTCAGCCTTCCTTTCCTTGGTATATTTCTGCGATTTGGGCTGCCCTTTGGGGTTGCTTCGTTGGAGGTACTTGACTCGATTGCACTCACCAGTCGACCTATAAAAGTTAAAATTAATTAATGCTAAAATTAAATACAATTATTTATTTTATTATTATTATTATTATTATTGTTGTTGTTATTATTATTATTATTATTAATATTATTATTATTATTATGCTCTGTGAATTAAGTGTTTACATTGTCTCTCATACCATACATTCCTTTCTGGGAATTGTATAGTGTCAAGACTCAAGAGTGGACTTATGCGCCTCTACGCAGTGCAGAGTGGTAACGGATTGAGGCTGGCCTGTCAAAAGGAATAGCATCAATACGGATGAAGTGTAAGACACATCCATATCCCAAGCTAATGCCGAGGGCTGAGTGGCCAAGTTAGCTCTTAGTATGCAAACTCTGGATACCAGGTGACCTTCAGTTTCAATTTAGCCTTACAAATACATGCTGTGCTCTGTATGAGTGGACACTTTTCTTTCCCAAGCTATTCGTGGAACCTTTAATGGCAAATAAAGAAATTGTAATTCATAAAACTCAAGTCACTGGGATATTTGCAAAAGTGGACCTGGGTGGTGAGAATCTCGATAAGGAGGAAACTTGGGTTGTACTAAATCCCGTTGAATCCACCAGTTTTGAATTGCAGCAGAATGTGGGATTGCTGTGCAGACCCATTTGACCTGCGATAGATGTTTCACTCCACAGAAGGATGAGAATAATTCAAGTTAATCTACATCACAGTAAGACGGCAACTTCTGTTTTACAGAGGATGCTTCAACAGGGAGAAGCTGTTAAAATTATTTTTAATCATTGCATGTGTATAAAAACATTTTAAATTGTTTTATACTCTGTTTCACATCATGGGTGAATTTAAGAGTCATGTTTTGAAACATGTTCAGTGACAGTGATATTAATATTTTAAAATAACACAGCAGCCATTTTTATGTTTTGTCTCACTTTAGTTTTTAGTAATTGTATGTTCAATGGAAAAGAAACCAAATGTTTACATTAATTTTTTATAAAATTATTTTATTATTTTTATCAACTGAGAGGACAACGCCTCTCAAGCCTTTGCTTAAGCCTTAAATTTTTTAAATTTTTGCAATGAAAGAATACCATTTTGATGGAAAATATTCCATAACCTCCTACCTCCAGGAATAGCTTCCATTCTTAACAGATCATTCAAACTTAAGAAGAAGAATAATTTTGTAAGAGATTAGACTAACTTTTTTTAGGGACATTTATGCTTTGAAATACTTGATTGAACCATATTTTATTTATGGTAGGCTATGTTTTTTTCATTTTTCTTAATATATTTTTTTGATTTAATACAAATTTATGTACTATGCATTTTTTAGACTCTCAAAACTTCAAACTGAATTAATAATCATCCCAACTAACTTACATTATTTGTATAAGTATGGGAGTGCCTACTACTGCAGAATGACCGCATTATTAGCACATGTTTCCCTCATAAAACATGGTACGAATTTTTATTTAATCAAATGCACTTTGGTCCCAACAAATTTGGTTAAACAAGACTCTAGTGTACCATGTTTTTAGTACACTAAAAACTTTATTTATCTAAAGCTTTATTTATCTAAAGCTAATACAAAAACTCACAAACAAATGTATATTATCTCTATTTTTTTTAGTGGCAGTAAAGAAGTGTATGTACCCTATGTAACTATTTCAAGTTGTATTGAAAAACAATTCCAAGCTAATGGCGCAAAGACATCAAGATGACCAAACCTACACAGTGAGGTAAGCAGTCATTTGAACAGTAAATATGTCTCATGTTAAATATTCAGAGCTGACTAGGAGTGAAGTGTGGCCAGTAGAACTAGTCATTTGAATGCAAAGGGTTAACAAATAAAATAAAAATAAAATGCTTTACCAAATTAACTTTTCAAGCAAAAAATTAATAGAGATATGAGAAAAAATATATAAAGTTATGTAAGTGTATTTGTGCACAAAGTTTTCACACCTCGCTATAAATAAAATCCAACAAAAATCATATCCATTGGTGAACTTATTGAAAACTAGTGTTAATAACATAGCCTTAATGGTTGATTATCTTAAAATCTTTCCAAAATATTTCAAATAACATTTGGTGATATATTTGGTTACCTTACAAACCACAAAATAGAAATATCATTAATTATTCACTAATAATTAAATACTGTAAATACTGTAATAAGTAAATACTGTAAATACTGTAACTGGAAAAGCCAAGGACTGTATGACTGATGTATGACTGATTTTTTGAGATAGTTTCAAGACTTTTAAAATTGTTGAGGAGAAGCTTAATAAAAGAAATCATAACCACTTAAGAGTTAAGTGAATTGATTTTTCAGGTAATATTTTTGTTTGTTTTTTAATACAAAAATCGTCAGCTGCTAATTAACCAGTTGCAATCTAATTAACTGAAATGCTTTCAAATTATTAATACCAGAAGCATATCTTAACACTAATTGAAACATTAATTATAGTCTTACCATACAACAGTGTTGCTTCTATGATGTACTTTATGGGTTTTTTGTCCTTTTAAATTTTATATGTATCATGTGTCAAGATGTAAAAAAACAAATAAATAGCACACGTAACAATATAAAAACATAAACACAAAACAAATCTACTAGTGGTGACCAAAATGACTGCAACTGGACTAGTATCCATTCAGACAATAAAGTAAAAACACACAACGTATAACAAATAGCCTACCATTACACACAGAACAAAGATCTTGTAAATAAAAAAAGTAATAAAAAATATAGAACCATAAATTGTCAAAAATTATGGTTACTTACAGAGTGTATTTTTATCAAATACATCCCTTCTAAAATCAGAATTAAAAATTTTCTGAACATTTATGAGAAAAAGAAAACTCTATTACATAATAAGAAAAGAGTGCTATAATGTCTATTAGCTTTTCAGCACATCAACCAATCAATTTTTTCCAATAAAACACAAACATAACGTATAACACAAACATAAACAATACATTTTAACACAATTTACTCCATACAAAGGTCGTTGTTTCATTGAACTTGAGATGTCTGCCTAAGAATATATACCAGGCCAAATGTTATTTACTCAATGTTTATATGAATATATTCATGTATTGTGTGGTCAATGATCCAAATCAAACATATTAGATTGGTAAACATGCTAGAAATGTAACAGAAATTATATTATACATTTCACCAATCTGTAGGCTACAATGTTACAACTAAACAAGAAAACTTATGAGTACATTGGTAATACAAATGTTTAACAAAACTCTTAACGCATTGAAAACAAAAGCTCTATTGTGTGCTTAGTGTTGATAATATTTGATGGATTATTAGAGATATAACAGCTCCACTATAGTTAGTTTAACAGTAGCAGTTCATTTAGTTCATTTGTATTTAATGGACAATAGTCCATGTGTTTGTGTTTTTTAGTAATTAAATGTTTCAATGTATTATTTAAATATAGTAACAATCTACGAGGTTTGTCCAATAAATACGCAAACTGGTCGAATATGGTGGCCATTACGGAGAGTTAAGCCACGTTCACTGGCCTCACGTGTTGTCTGGGACCCAATGAGCCGTCAGTGCTTGGCAGAACGTTACGCTGTGCGGATCTTGCGAGTAGAGTTATTTTTAGTTTTGCATTATTTTTTTGTTCGTCGATATGGAAATTGACCAATTCACTGAACAACGAATTAACATCAAGTTTTTGGTAAAGCTTGGTAAAAATTACCAAGAAATTGCTGACATGTTGAGAGTTGTTTATGGTGATAATGCTATGAAGAAAACAGCCATTTTCAAATGGATTAAGCGCTTTAAAGAAGGTCGAGAAGACGCCACGGATGATGCAAGAATTGGACGACCTTCAACCTCTTGTGTGCATGAAAACATTCATCGTGTGCGGGGTCTTGTCCTTACTGATCGCCGAAAAACTGTCCGAATGATAGCTGAAGAACTAAATTTAGGAAAATCAACAGTGTACACAATCTTAACCGAGCATTTGGGCTTAAGAAAGGTTTGTCTAAAATCGTGCCAAAACTGCTGACTCCGATCAAAAGTTGAGAAGAGTCGAATGTGTTACTGACTGGAAAAATTCCATGGAAAATGATGTTGGATTCTTAAATAGGGTTATCACTGGTGATGAATCGTGGTTTTTCGAGTATGACCCCGAATCGAAATTGCAAAGCATGGAGTGGAAAGCAACAGGTGAAGCTCGAACAAAAAATCAAGGAAAAGCCGATCAAAAATCAAAGTCATGCTCTTAGTTTTCTTTGATATCAAAGGTGTTGTTCATCATGAATTCCTTCCTGAGGAAAAACGGTAAATTCTGAGTTCTACCTTAACGCTCTCAAGCGTTCGAGAGATCGAAAAGGCCATGTGCGACCACATTTGACTCAAAACGATGGATGGATTCTTCATCAAGACAATGCACCCGCACATTCGGCTTTGATTGTTCGCCAGTTTCTGGCTAAAAATTCAATCACTATCCTTGATCATCCCCCTTATTCACCGGACCTCGCCCCCCTGCTACTTTTTTCTATTCCCTAAATGCAAAAATGTGATGAGGGGACAGCATTGGGAAGATGTGGACACAATAAAACAAGAAACGACGAGGAGACTGAAAAGCCTGACTTCTGAGGACTTCCAAGGGTGCTTTGAAGAGTGGAAAAGAAGATGGGATAAGTGCATAGCAGTGAATGGAGAGTATTTTGAAGGGGACAAAATCAATGTAGATGAAATTTTGTAAAATAAAGTTTTTATGACCTTAGTTCGCATATTTATTGGACAAACCTCGTAGAAAAGGAAAATTCATTGTGTATGCATTTCAAAATTGCTTGATAAAATGTAATGGCTTTGTTAAAAAATGTTTTAAAAAGGAAATTGTATGATAAGCCTAAAAATAGTTTTGAAGCATTTTAAATTATTCTGGTGAATTTTAACAAGACACAGATTGGAGATTAAACTGTTTCTATACCTTAACAATAAAGGCATCTTGATTCTTGATGAAAATGTAAGATTGTTTCTTTGTGAAAGATTGTTTCTTTGTTAATGAGTTGTACTGACCAAATCATAAATAATGTTAAATTTTTTAATTTAAAATAGTTTTTAGATAAGCAGACAAAAAGACATAGATTTATACATTTCTAAAACACTCAGCGGGTAGTTGCTAGTTGCATTTATTCAACCAACACTCTGAGCCTCTGGAACCTGACTTACAGTAATTCAAAATCTAGTCTTGACAACAAAAACATTCAAGATGGTGTTCTAAGAGATATGTATCTATTTCATTTTACACTAAAAAAAACTGCTAAGGGGTTTTGTCTCACTTTATCTTGTTTTGTTAAAGGTTGTTCTGTTAAAGGAGGAGAAAGATGGTTATAAGTAATTACAATAATTAGTAAATTAGACCTTAAAGGTTGGCCTAGGGATATATCTTTCTTGAATAATATCTTCTTAAGGTGAAGTTGATTATGTAATGGCAATCCGTATGTTTAAAAAATATAAAATATGAAGCACCTCGTAATAACAATATATGTTAGTTATTTAATTAAGAGCAATTCAAGGCTTGTAATGTATTATTGGCATAACTAGCAGGATGACCTAATTATCAAATACATGGATATATAGTTTAAGACCCCTTGTTCATGCAGAAACATGGAAAATACAGGGATTTTTTAAAAATATATTGAATTTTAAAGATATTACTGCATATATTTTTTATTATAGCAGGTTTTACATAACTGATCAACTCAATTCCCAGAAAAATAAAATCACTAAAATACTGAAGTAACCAATTTACACAAAATAATCCCTGTAGCTCCACTGGTTTACATCAAGTTATTTATTGTCTGAATTACAAAGAAGACATATAAAAAGTCTATTGTCACTCTGGATGATAAATATATTCATTTATAATGAAAAATATTAGTATTAAACAATACATGTCAATGAATAGAATTAAATAGAAAAAAATACACATTTTTTTCTACAACTAATTATGAACAAGATATATATATATATAAAGATGCAAATTAAGATTTATAAAAAAACAGTGGCAAGGTGTCCAGTCTCAGCTCAATGTGGTTAGACTCGAAAATAATGTGCTAATTCATCTAATGGAAGAATAAAACAATCAGTCAGAAAATATGTATTATATTTTGCTAAAAATCAGTTAAAAGACTTTGTAAAACAGCCAAAAAATAGTTAAGGATACAATAAATCTTACTTATCCATTTCAGCACCTTAACTCTTACCCAGCAACCCTACTTTGTACTTTGACTTTCACTCTAACTGTGTAATGTTATTGAGGTTTATTCATCGCTAGTTTTTGTATATTTTCGCTACTTTTATCAACCTTGTCAGTCATATGACCTAAAGTAGTAGCCTGCACAGTGCCACTTTGACCAATTCCCACTGTCTTCATTTCATGAAATGTTCCCATTGCCCTAATTTCATGGAATTTTTCCACAGAAAGTTCTTACTGTCTTAATTCCATGGAATGTTCATACTGGCACAATTCCATGGAACATTCCCACTGTCCTAATTCAATGGAATGTCCTTTGTTTTGCAATTTGTTTTGTGTTCCCTATTTTTCTTTAAATTTGCTGTGTTGCTTTGTACCTGTAAATACGAGGGCTGTCCAGAAAGTAACAGACAGTTGCTTTGTACCTGTAAATACGAGGGCTGTCCAGAAAGTAACAGACAGTTGCTTTGTACCTGTAAATACGAGGGCTGTCCAGAAAGTAACAGACAGTTGCTTTGTACCTGTAAATACGAGGGCTGTCCAGAAAGTAACAGACAGTTGCTTTGTACCTGTAAATACGAGGGCTGTCCAGAAAGTAACAGACAGTTGCTTTGTACCTGTAAATACGAGGGCTGTCCAGAAAGTAACAGACAGTTGCTTTGTACCTGTAAATACGAGGGCTGTCCAGAAAGTAACAGACAGTTGCTTTGTACCTGTAAATACGAGGGCTGTCCAGAAAGTAACAGACAGTTGCTTTGTACCTGTAAATACGAGGGCTGTCCAGAAAGTAACAGACAGTTGCTTTGTACCTGTAAATACGAGGGCTGTCCAGAAAGTAACAGACAGTTGCTTTGTACCTGTAAATACGAGGGCTGTCCAGAAAGTAACAGACAGTTGCTTTGTACCTGTAAATACGAGGGCTGTCCAGAAAGTAACAGACAGTTGCTTTGTACCTGTAAATACGAGGGCTGTCCAGAAAGTAACAGACATTTTGAAAAAAATAAACAAAGTAAAAAACAACAGTTTATATATTTTGAAGGTAAACTCTGAGGCTATTTTTCTACATAATCTAGTAATAGTTTAAATTAAATCATTTATCATAACACGGGACAAGCCTTTCAATACCCTATGAAAGGGTATTGACTCTGTAGAAATTTGCTGTCTGCGAGTTCAACCACTGGTTTACACCAGAATGCAGTTCAGCGTCAGTGTCAAAGCTTTGCCTCGCTAGCCATGTCTTCATCACTGGGAACAGGTGGTAGTCGCTCGACGCCAAATCCGGGCTGTATGGCACATGATTGAAAACTTGCCATCAAAAACCATCCAAGAGCGGTTGGGTATGATTGGCCTTGTGTGAACAAGTGTTGTCGTAGAGAAACAAAACTTTCTCGCTGAGTTTTCCCCGACTTATTTTGTATTGTGTGTCTTAATTTCCTGAGTGTTTCGCAATACCTCTCTGACTTGATTGTTTTGGTCATGTTCAAGAAAATCAATGAGAATCACTCCCTGAATGTCTCAAAACACAGTAGGCATGATTTTTCTTGCTGACAGTGTTTGCAGACACTTCCTCGGTTTCTTGGGTGAGTGCGTGTATCCCCACTCCATAGACGCTGTTTGGCCTCACAGTTGACGTGCTTTACCAGTTTATGTGGTTTGTGATTTTTAACCGACAAAAACTTTATCACAGCTCGCACTTTTTGCAGCGCTCATTTTAACATTCCACTGTATACAAAGTATGATAGGCACGATGCTCAGATTACCACAGCTGGTTTTGTACTGAGTGTAGGAGTACTCTGATGCGAAGATCCTGGTACTAGCCTCACCCACTGCCATGCCAGGCTAAAACATCTGCTACTTTCTGGGGAGACCTCGTACTATAACCCTTTGAACTCGGATGACCAGTGAACTGGACCATGGCTTACTCTCAGCCAGCTAGGGATGTTCAAAGTCTTGACAATCCTTAGAGGTCGGATAGCCAGGCTCACTGGCCGCTCACATTTCTCTGTCACCTTGGGTACTATAGCGATCACGCTGCAACAACAACTTGGAATTGTTTTTCACTAAAATGTGAAATGTTGTCATATGGTATTTAAATTTAAAAAAACAAAATTAAGAGCTTTTAGAAAACACATTTTTATTGATGTAAAAAAGGCAGGGAATATATATTTTTATTTACAAATGTTTTGGTTCTGCTGTAGAAATGTTTTTGTAATTAAACAGTCAAACTAAAACATTCACAAATTTTTAATGAAAAAATGTCGCATTACAATACTTAAGGCAGTTCATAAGGCACAGATATTTATTTGGTACTTGTCACTGCACTAGAAAGTTAAACACAACTGAAACAGTATAGTCGAACTTGCCATGTTCTGACAATATACTGATTGGTGATAAGGCTTCAATCTCTTAGTTGAAGAATTTTCAGATAATTTTTGTATTACACAATTCAAACTAAATCAGACAACTAAATTAATATAAAAAACATTGTTTCGCCAGCCCAACTGGCCATCCCTATGTTTAAGGGATTTTAACTTGGCCATTCTGAGAGGAACATAACTTGTGCAAAAATTCTGGTCTGTCTTGGAAATGGCTGCAGCCAGTATCGCTGATCATCTAAACCCGAAGGGCATATTTGAAAAACCGTACCCGAGTACAAAGGATTAATTATATTATTTAGTGTTAACATATAGTTCAATCACAAAAGAAATTGGAAAAGATGATATCTTAATTTAATGGTTAAGATTTGTCAGCCATGGTCTTTATTATAAATCTAATAAATATATTAATATTATTTGTGAAAAGTGCTTTAGCACTGTTGTTAAGACTTATATGTAAGATTATTAGTCTTAGCTTTTTCCGTGTGTTATATTGATCCTCCATCTTCATTAGTGTAAATGGCATGAAGTAAAAAATTAATAAACTAATTTTTTGTTGTATTTTCTAAATTTAAGGGTTATAGTCATAAATACGTAGAAAAGGCATATAAATCTATTAAATATATTAATATTTTTTGAAGACATTGTAATTACAGTATTTATTTTATCAATGACGGCATAATGTTTCAGCATGCATAAATTTTGAGCTGCAGCAATTCACTTTGTAGTATTCAATGCCCTTTCAACTATAAATAGATAATTTTGATATTCGACAAATCCAGCATTGGCACACCTCACCACTGATAAAACAATTTGTTAAAAATTGTTTTCAAAATAAAATTTAAAACACTGATGTAATTTATTTAATATAACATATAAATAGAAAGGTTTACGGGAATAAAATGATTGTGTATACAATTATTACTAAAAATATACATGCAGAAGTGTGCAATTGAAAGACAAAACTAACTAGAAGTGCCTCAAGAAGTGATACACATTATTGTACTGTAGGCCTATACCACTGTGACATAAATAGCACAATGTAACTATTTTAAATAGCAAATTATAACTAACCAATAATAATTTAAAAATCCAGAAAATTATAACAAATGGTGATACAGAGAAGAAAACACAAACACTTCCGGTTTTATTTAAACGTGCCTTACCTTCCTTTACAGTTAAGACTGTTGGACACTGGACCTGTTATAAACACAAAACATTTTCTAAGGTTTTATTTTAAGTAAGTTCTGTTAAAATAATCTTTTGCTATTAGAAAAATCAATTTTCAAATCTAGTTGTACGCTTTGAGCATTGAAAAGGCTGGAATTTTCTTATTTTTGAATAATTAAACTATAAATTAATTATTTCGGCTAGATATGAAAGATTATGATTTTTATACTTGAAAACTGTAAAAGAACCAATTTAAAATTTAATATACAGAATTAGGACATTATACTAATAGAAGTCAATTTAACTTCAGTTACAATAAGGGCACATAGGCTAACTTAAATTATAACAATCGTAATTTTCATTGCATAAATTGATCAAGTTTATGACATTTGTAATACTAAAACAATTACAAAAAAATAAATAAATAACTGATACTAACTGTGACGAATATTTTTGGATGAATTCAAGTAGTTGGAAAGGAAAACGTTGTCTGGATCAGGTGCCAAGAAATCATAATCCTTTGTAATCCAACTTCTTCCTGGGTTCTGATCCTGCTCATCAGCCTCTTCATCAACCTGAAATTTTTTTGTGATGTATAATTTTAACAATGAGTTAACCAAAATGATCTAAAAGGTATATCTTACAAATTATATATATATATATATATATATATGTTTGTGTGTGTGTGTGTGTGTTTCTTCACTTTTTTATCATACAAAGTAATTTAGCGACCTTGAAGGGCCCGGGGGGGGGGAAGTTGAATGAGGCCCCACCTACTTTAAAAGTTTTAGCACTCAACTAAGTACAGTCCAAAAATTATAAACTAGGAAAACTCTTAATTTATTTACTTATCAACTCTCCTAATCAACTTTTTTGTACTGTTAAGTTAGTCTTAGATCTGTAGGTTTCTGGTTATCTGCAACTAAACATAATAATGTAACAAAAAAGTAAAAAGAAACATCTTTAAATTTAGAGGTTGAATATAAGTATCAAAACAGCAGTTTTTTTAAAAACAGAGTAGGCTTGAGGGTTGTGCAACTAATGCAGCTGTATAAGGCATCGGGTAAAGTGGGGGGGGGGTTAGTAAATGAAATGTTAAAAAGTCATCAGCATCAAAGATCCATCGACATAGGGGAAAAATGAAAACTTGAAAATATCATAAGGAGTTATAATACTGCACTATCATTTTATATTTCATTTTCTTCAGAAATAGAAATAGCTGTGGTGTAGGTACTGATAACAGCTATATCAGCATTTTACAATCAGTGCTGATTTTGATTTAATTTATTTTTGTTTTGGATAGTATTGGGATATTTATTATTTTGATGTTTTCAAATTAGTATAAATAGTAATAAATTAATGTAAATAGTACTGCTTAAAGCAGTAGGATTTGATATTTAGGATTTAATTCACAGATTTTAAAGGAAGTGAATTTTTGGTAAATCTGATGATAAACTAGCACACTACAAACATTTTTATAAGCCAATTTCATTATTTCAAATAATTTTGTAAATGTTTATTTATTGCAAATTTTTGTGTAGAAGTTATGTATTACTATTATTTGAATGTAATAATTATTTATTTATTTATTATGAAAATTTCCTTTACATTATAATAATTACCCATAAAGGACCCATTAAATGCCCTTATTATTGATTGTTATATCGCCTAGAAAAATCCAGTTCATTGAAAATAAAATGCTGAAAAATTGTTAGGTACATTTAAAAAAGCTATGTTAAAGATGTAATGAAAACTGAACAAATAATGAAAAAAATACATGTGGAAGATGAGGAAAGGGCAAAGTTTTTTTAAGAAGGCAAAGTTTTTTTATTGATTTATGATTTGTTTTGTGTTATTAGTTACCACTGGAAGTGTGTGTGTGTGTGTGTGTGTGTGTGTGTGTTTTAAATCATCAATAACTTCAGTACCATCAAGTATAAGGATCTACAACGCCTTCAGTCTACTCCAACAACTTCATAATGGGTTCTCAACCTTTTTTCTGCTTCGACACCTAAATAATTTTTTTTATTTCACAGACTCCCTATGTTTACAATGTGTTGTACAAATATCACATCAAATGAAGCTTTTATTAGAGGAACTCAGTAATACAGTTTTTTAAAATAATTTGTAATTTGTATTATTAGATATACATTAAAAATATAATTATGTTTATAGAAGCAGAAATTTAAATAAAATATAAATCATATAAATCACATAAATACATAAAATTTTAAGGAAATGGTTGCTGTTGATGTCCTTCTATTTTCTTACTTATATCTGGGGAAATATTTGTTAATATTAATTTTAAATCACCATTTTTGGATATCTTGAACTGATTTCTCGTCTTTTGCAATAAATTCTTTACATAGCTAAATCCTGCCTCAACCAAGTAAGAACTAGAAAATGCTAACAATAGTGGTTCACTGTCGCTTATTTTTTGTATTTTGTATTGATGTATTTTGTATTTTTGTATTGATGTATTTTGTATTTTGTATTGATGTCTTTAAAAATGGAATTTATTTCATCGACCCCCAATAAACCCCCTGAATTCAATCAACCCATTTCAAAGTTCAATATACCCCCTGGACCTCGTTTAGAACCATTGAACTACAGCTTCAATCTCAAGATCAACTCCATCTTCCCAACTACATATAAAGTCATCAGTGTAAACTCAAGTAAGGTTAATAACAAGTAATGTAATTACCAGGAAAATTTAAATAACCCTAATTACCTTATGACTGAAAATTAAAGACTCTGATCATGAAAACCATTCAACCAGTTTTTATGAATTTATAAAAATTAGAAGTATTACATAGAATTAATTATAAATTTTGAACAAGTTGACAATTAAAAGTAGGTAGTATTAGGTAGTAGTATAAATGTTAAAATTAGTACTAATAAATTTCAGAGATATTAAGCAATCTAAGAGTGTAATGTTAAAGTTTTGATTTGTTTTTTGTTCAATTAAATAAATAAAATTTTTGTTATCATCAAAAAAAACTTGTCTAATGTCTATACACCTTGTCATTACGTTTATAAACAAATACAGTAGAAGTCCGATAATCCGGCACGTTCGGGACCGGCTCGGTGCCGGACTATCGGGCATTCCGGACTATCGGGCAGTCCGAAATTCCGATCGATCAGGTGGTAATTATAGGTTAATAAATAAAGTACTAATACACTATGCTAATGCATACAACTAAATTTATTTTAATTTACATATAATGTAAATGTATACATATAATATAATGTATATACACGTAATGTAAAACATATTTTACTTAGATTTAAAAAAGTCACGAATGTCCTTTTGTTTTATAGAATTTTTACGTTTAGTGTAAAAGTTATTCCTAATTATATGCAAATCAATAACTTCTGAAGCACTGTAGCTTGTACTAGCCTCAGCAAAAGTGATAAACTTGTTTAATGATTCTGCAGCTTCTGCCCAGCTAGTTTTTTCCTTTTCTTCCGTTTCGGTATCCGAGACACTTTCCTCAAGATTTGGAGTAGGCTGAGGGTTTACTACACTGTTGATAATGTCCTCATCGGTCAGTTGTTGTTCAACAGGCTCATTCTCGTCGATTAGAAGCCACTCCTCTACCTCATCTTCAGACAGGTTTTTCATGGGATTGTCAGCACTTCTAACGACATCCAAAACTTTGATCAGAGCATCTTGATCCTTTTCTTCCTCATCAGTCTGTAGAGTTAGGTCAGAAGCAGGGTTTGCAGCTGGCCAAAGTTTTCTCCAGCATTTTTGGAGTGTTTTGTTTTTCACCTGGTTCCAAGACAGTGCAATAGCATAGACGGCATCTTTTACAGTAAACTTTTTTTGATAATCAGTCACGTCACAGTCGGCATTTAAAAGGCCTTGAATAAAAGACCTTCTATAGAAGCATTTAAAATTTTGAATAACCCCTTGGTCCATGGGTTGGATCAAAGATGTTACGTTAGGTGGGAGCAGAGTAGCCACAATATTTCCAGGAATAGCTCTCGAGCGTTTTTATTTGCTTTAAAGACACTTTTGGAGAAAAACAATATTTGTAAAATTTTCCGGAGCGATGCCGGACTATCGGGCATTCCGGACTATTGGATGCCGGACTAATGGACTTCTACTGTATAGGTATTTTAAACACTACTGTATATTTTATCTATTCATTGATTATTTTATATGTTAGGCCTATTAAACAGAGGTAAAAAGAATACAAATATCACAGACCTTCTTTCTATAGAAGACATTAACATAGTAAAAACATAGTAACCTATGGTGAACCTTTTTTTAAAACCTGTTCTACTATTTTTAAAAGTAAATTATTGACAGAATTATTTACTCGATTTATTTATTAACTGACCGAAATTAAAATATAATACTAAAGGAAAATATTTATGAGTTGGCTAGGTATTTTAGGCGTATGAGTAAAAACTTAAAAAGCTTCTTTTTGAAAACACACTTTTAGCATTCTTCTAGTTACTGCCTCAATTTCTTAGTCGTTTCATCAAATGTTGATGAAATATTCTTTTATATTTATAGACTTTATAACTAATTCAAGTAGTTGTAGTTTTAAACTAATTGACTGATTTTGAAGAAAATTTGGTTGTAGGTTTGCTTATACTGGAAAACATTTGTTTAATTAAAAAAAAATGAAGCTCTCTTTTGGTAAACAATGTTAAATATCATATTTTCTAATGATTCTTATCAAATTTAAATTGTTATAAATTTAATTTGATATTTAAATTTATTATTATTATACATTTACAGTAAGTGCCAACACAATATTATATTATGCTATACACAATAAAAATTTAGTTTGACAGTTTCGAAACAACTGAAAAATCAGCATAGTTTCTTCTGTCAGCATAGTTTCTTCTGTCAGCATAGTTTCTTCTGTCAGCATAGTTTCTTCTGTCAGCATAGTTTCTTCTGTCAGCATAGTTTCTTCAAACACTTTTAGTTTAGAAGTAAACCCTGACTGCTGTTGGGTTTATTTTGTTTTATTTTTTAACTCTAATTAAATTTAAGCAAAATCTGATAAACAAATTAATGAAATTATTCTAATTTTCATTTTTTTGTAGCTTTTAACCGGATTTTTTTTGGAAAATAATTGAATAAATAATTGGAAAATAATTATATTAATGTTTTTACACTTTTAAACATATGACTTTTATAGTTGCAATGTTCCATGATATTTTTTATGTGGTAAATAAATATGAATTAAAAGAAATCTCACTTTAGTTACCTGTGTAGCTGCATAGCTTTCTTCGCCTGCAAAACTTGAGCCTTGGTATATAAATGTTTTAAAAGCTCGTTCAGTAGATACTAATTGTTCTTTAGTTCTGCATGGGTTTGTTATTTGGAAAGTCGCATATGGATAAATCTCATCTTCATATTCTAAAAAATGGCAAAACATATAAAATAAAAGATTTACTAATACATGTAGATCTCTAATACAACTACACAGTCTCTAAACATTATAGTTTTTCTTTTTACAAAACATGATTTGTATTTGAAATATATTTCAGACTTTAGGAAAATAACCTTAAAGTAAGTGATGAAAAACAACAATTTAATGCAGAACATTAGATAAACGCCTTGAGTATCTGTTCAATGAATTTTCTATAACAATTGTAGCTGGAGAAATTTTTCTTTATTGTTGACATGTTTTTTAGAGGTTTAGGTAACACTTGCTTTTAGGTTTAAATAAATAATAAAAAAATAAAACAATTAAACTTTACTAATTTTTGACACAAAAATATATATTAAAAAAACAATTTATCTTCATATATTTTGTTGATGGTAGTTCACATACCAGGCACAGTTTCTGAGCAGGTTGCTGCACAGTTATTATCTCTATCATTTGGAAATTCACCTTCTTTCTGTAAGGCTGCATATTGTTCTGGTTTAACCATTGGCCTAGGGTTACTACTTCTGTTTTCAAGAGAGGTACATGTCCAAGCTTCTAAACAATAATAATTAATTGTTTATTAGTTGTAAAATGGTACAAGTTTAACAATAAATTTAAATGAATGACAGAAAAATCAATTACGTTTTATGTTCTTGGTCTTGATTACAAGCCTGGGAACTTAGTTGTTATTTGAAGTTTAAACTATCCATATTAAAGTGGATTATAAATAAATTGCCTTTCACTTTCACACACATCACTAACTAAACTATAGTTTCAATAAATTAAGAAAAAGACAAAATAACATTAATAGTGGTATAAATAAATTATCATGATGTTATTAAGTTTAACTTGTTAATGAGTACTCATGTAATATGATGTGATGCGTAACATATGCGTGACAGACTGTAAGGGAGTAAAACAAAAATTTGCAAAACTTTTGGAAAAGTTTTATTAACACATTAAGGTGAACAAATATTGCTTAAATAATTTATTTTTATTTTAAAATTGTTTTCAGTGTGTGAGTTTTTTTAAGCACAAGTGCACACTGAGTGGGATCATTCTCAGTGTATGTGCACACACACACACACACACACACACACACACATACACATACATACACGCGTGCACGTGCGCACGTGCACACACACACACATACATTGCCATGTTCCTGTAGAATATGCTTCACGTAAGAATTGCCTAATGATATCCTGTGAGGCATTTGTACCAAAACTGATTGGCTTCCTCATTCATTGGTGATTACAGAAGTTACAGAATCAAGTTTTCAATCAAAAATCATTAATGTGTATCTTCACATTTGTATTATTGTCCCTTACATTGTACCTATTTAGTACTGCATTTAGTAGTACACATTTAGTACTACACATTTAGTACTGCAATATCCAAAAAGTGGGAAAAACAATTTAGTATTCAGTCATTTAAAGAAGTCATCATATCTGATATGTGAACTGCTCGTATATTATTATATATTTGTTCACAATATGACTTTGCCTTGACAGTTACTGTTTTATGTTTGTCAGCTTTAGATAATATTATAACAGGCTGGTGGTCACATCAACTAACCATTATAATTTTTGTAATATGACAAATAACAACTTCATCTTTCTTCATTTTTTTTATTCATACATAGACCATCTTTCCTTATTGTTTTTAGGGTTCTGCAAGCCACTGTGTTTTGATCATTGACATGAAAAGAAAGTCAGGCTAGAGTACCAATTGTCTTTGAAGGCTGTGTGGCTTCATTAGTGTTTTCCTCTTCAACATCTGTACTGTGTAGACAATAAAATCCAAAATCCACCCTAAGCAGCAATTCAAAAGTACACATATTTTATTTCCAAAACATTTACATTTTTTTAAAGGTATTTTTGAAAAGTAATTCTGCCTTTTCAAAGCATACGGGTCTCATTGTCTCATCAATTACAAGATTTTAATAGGAATGGAGAATGAACTAAATTTTTTCTTAAGTTTAAATATTACTCATTATTTTATAAAGTTTATATCATCACTATTAGAATTATGATAGTTGTCAAAATTGATGACTGTAAAAGTGTGTGTATATTTTGGAAAAAAACTGGAGTCTGAATGAGAAGATCATTGACCAACATATATATATATATATATATATATATATATATATATATATATATATATATATTTTGTTTTTGTACAGTGAGACTTATATAAAAGATAATGGCAAAAACAATAGATTCTGAAGGCATTTTTATTGATCACCTATTGAGTTTAGAATGCTCTGATAATACACCTTTAATGATTTTTTGGCACATTTATTTATTTCCTATGCAATATATGAAACAAAACCAAAATCAAACATTGATAAAAAAAAATTAATCACTTTTAACTCGCTGCCATTCAACGACTCTGTACAAAGAATGCCAGATTTCGATGTATCGCAACAATCTTGTCATGGTTCAAAGTTTGCATCATGCTGCCATTTATGAAGTGGACAGGCTGCATTGTTTGAAAATGAATCTTCATCATTACAGTCTTTAGAAATTTCATTGACAACTAAACTCTTTACATAATGATACTATTAACAGACTGTTTATTAGCTGGCCTAAGCTGGTCTATTGTTTTCTTCGTCACTTCCACAAAACACTCCAGATATTTCATATTCATAACTACTACCATCTTCATTCCCAAAACAGTATTAATCTGAACGTAAAACTTCACCCTCATAATACCTTATAAAATCATCACTTTCATTGCCAGACACACCACAAAATACATTCATAGCAAGTCACTCATTTTAAAATTTTTAAATAAAAAACAAACTTGTAACACTTTTTAGTTACCAACAAATGATAAAATATTGTTGCAATGACTTCAGCTGTTACTGCAGAAATTCCTGCTTTAGATTGTGCATTTTCATGGGAGTACAATATCGGTACAGTTCTAACAACTGCCGGCAAATGTCAAAACTGTACCAATTAAATATTATATATTTTTAATAACTTTCATAATAAGCACAACAAAATTCATTACATGTGGAATTCAACATAAATTACACTATAAATGTAATATGTCCCTGGGTTATCATTTTAGTACATTTATATCCAATTATTATACTTACAGTTACTCTAAATTAATAAAACAAGATAAATTTCAAATTTATTTGTTAATAAAAAAATATTCTGAACTCTTACTCTTAAGAAGTTTTAATAAACAGTAGTTTAGAGAAAAACATTTTTCTTTTAAAAACTAATGGAATTTTAACTAGAATGGTTTTATGGTTTATAGTTTTATGAAATTCATTAAACAACATACAATATTCAATTTATGCGATATCAAACAGTTTTAACCATATTTCCTGTTTTGAGAACAGTAAAAAAACATACCTGAAGATGAATTTGCATATATTTTCAATATGTAAAAGATTATATGACTTACTAGTTCTTAAGCAAATGGTCACTGTAGTCATAGTAAAGACAAGTGCTATTACAGATGCTGATATTGGTAGTACTACTCGCATATCTGCATAGAATGGATGGTCCTCTCTAGCAAGATTATTTATTTCTGAAATGTAAATATAAGTAAACTTAACCTTTAGGCTTGAAACAAAACATTTTTTAAATGTCTAACTAAAATTGAATGTACATTTTGTACAGATGGGTTGTAATATGCGCAGGCTATGACAATGCACAAATGTGACCCATAGAAATAACACTTATTGTTTCTTAAGGTGTTATTACACCTTATTGACAAGATTGAAGGAAAAAGTATGGTTTATTAAAAATGGGATTTATAAAACACAATGTATGTAGGAAAGCAATGAATATACCAAAAATGAAACAAACATTTAAAATAGATATAACAAACACATAAGACCATTTAAAATATGAAAAGAACAACTCAAATTAAGTTACCCATTTAATTAAGTAAAACATACAGCAGAAGAAATGTAAAATATATGAAAATATTACACTATAAAGATAAAGGAAGCAGTTAAATGATTTAGACAATTTAGAAATATGTAAGTTAAAATTAAAGGAGAAGAGATAATAAGAGAGCAAATAAATTCATAATTAGATGTTATTTTTCAAAGTCTGAACATATTTACCAGTTATAAGGATTAAGTCTACCATATAGAGAAATCACTGGGAGGACCAATCAGAAGCGAGCACATCAATAAGTAGAAGTAAGGAGGGGAGGGGTTTCTGGATTTGGGGAGAGCAGTACAACAAAAGGTTTTGATAATGGAAGTATTCCGAAATGTATCAACAAATATAAAATGTTTGAACCAAGGAAAGCAGATGTATGCACTAAATAAAATTTGAATCACAAATTATTAATATTTAATATTTTTAAATGTAGTAAACTTGTCCTGTTTTTATTGTTTTAATGTTGAATGTGTGCCAATGCATCTCAAACACACAGAAATTTAACTGTTAACAATGGACATCCATTTATATAATGGCTTACTGACACAAGAAATGGTATATTACAAATATTTTTTTTAATGGTTTTCTGCCAAAATTGTTTATGGATCTGGAAAGTGCTGTATGTTTCCACATAAATATCTCTTGATATTCGTCAAGATCAATCGCATATCATTATCAACAAATTTCCATTCTCAGTTCATAGATAATATTCTGTTGGATTAAGCTACAATGCTCTAATTTTTAATGTTATTGCATCAACTTAGAAATATTAGATTTTAAATATCGCTGATAAATATATTTCTGCACATTAGTATATTGGACTCTAAGGGTTAAAACTTTAAATAAAAATGTTGAAGTATGAATGTATTCAGTATTTAAATAAAAGTACTTTTTCAAAAAAATATTGTGTTTGAAAAACGATAGTTCTACATTATGTAGCATAGTGTTTTCAAAAATAACAACCATAATAGCTGAAAGTTACAAATTTTAATGAGAAATGAGACTATTTGAGTTGTTTAAAGATTAAGTAATATTATAACTACCTCCATCGAGTGTAAGTGTAGACACGTAGAAGTAGAAATGCACAAAACCAGCACTGTTATGAGCTGTGACTCGTATATGATAAAATGTTGTTGGCTGTAACCCATACATACTGTAGCTTGAGCCAACGGGAACTGAATCAGACTCTGTTTGACAAAATGTAAAAATAATTATAATTGGAAAGTAAGTAGAGCAAATAAATCGTTAAACATACTTTAACATTATAACATGGAAAGGTAGCGTACGTTATATTGACTTGTATGAAATAAATAATCACATACATTTTTAATCCAGTCCTCTCAATCCCCATCAGCTCTTATCAGTGCCTCAGGCAATCAGTTTCTGACCAACCAACATTGTGAGTAGGTGTATTTCTGATTAGTTTTTGTGTAATTAATTTTTTCTTAGAATTCAGGCGTCTGGCAGACATCTACCTTCTAAAGATATTTTATATTACATTCATTTTACGTGACACTAGCTATAATAGCATTATATTTATTTGTAAAATTTTTGTGTTTTACTAGAATTTGTATTTTTTTTTCAATTTTTTCACGGTATTATTACAGGTATTCACTCTGTATAATAAAGGTATATCTACATATTCTTAGTGAAACGTTTTTGTGTGTTCTACATGATTTTGTCAGACAAAAGTTATAGATTGGTGGCCGAAAAACCAAACAATGGCCATTATGCATGTTTTATAATATATTTAGCTTGTGAACTTGTAACCAAAATTTGCTCTGCTGTTGTATGATAAGGATTTTTTTTGTTAATAATTGGTATTTATTTTAATATTGTAATGCATGTTACGAAAGAGAAATATTAGACAGTTTTTTCAGATTAATCTCGATCTTAAAGCTCTCAGTCAGCTTAGAATACTTAAAGCATTGGCAGTGCCTGAAGGTCGGTTGGCCAGCCTGACTCTCAGCTTGGGAGCTATAGTGATCGTGCTATGCCAACAGCTCGTAATTGTTTTTCACTATCTGAATTGAAAGATGGTTTTTAATTTTTTAAAGAAAAAATTAAGAGGTTTCAGAAAATTTTTTTTATTATTTGGCAAAAGGTTTTTAACTTTTGAAAAGCAAAATTAAGGGATTTTGGAATAAAAATTTTTTATTAACAGGGAAGATATGGTTTACATGTAAAAATATTTTTATAATATTATAACATTATAAATTAATTTTAAGGACCAACCTATAAATGCCTCCTGTAGGTGCTTCGTGTTTTGTATTATATTATGTATAATATTTGAATGAATTTTTGGAATAATAAATAAATAAAATAACAATAATTTTACAGCTAATCTAAGACATTCATAAATAAAACAAATGTTTAACAAAATGTAACAATGTAATAAAGTTCATAAAGCAAAGACCTTTTATTTACTTTTACATATATTATGCACTTACTATTAATATTAAATAATATTTTGTTTGTAATATTGAATACTTAGAAAACATTACTTGTGACTAGACTGAAAATAGAAAGTCAAATGAATCCGACACAGTACAGTCAAATTTACCTTGTTCTGTCAATGCACAGAATGGAGGGATTCATTTAGTTGAAGATTTTCCTGATAGGTTACAGCACATTCCAAACAAAATCGAACAACTAAATTAATATAAAAGCATAGTATTTTGTTTGGTTAGTCTTGCTGGTCATCCGTGTGTTCAAGGGATTTTAATTTAGCCACTACTGTTGTCCATCTAATTTGACAAGAACATAACTTGGGCAAAAATTCTAGTCTGTCAGGGAAATGTCTGTAGCCAGTAATACTGACCATTTGGCCCCAAAGAACATATTTTAAAAGTTATACTCAAGTGCAAAGGATTGATAAAATTTTTTTTTTTAGAACAGTAATATAGCACAAATATTTACCTAATATCCATTCTTGTCCCTTTTGTAATTTTTTTTCTAGCTCAAAGTGTGAAATAGGACAATCACTATCTTGCCATCTCTCTAAATGTATTGTCAATGAGTGAGGCAAACTTGTAATGGCCTGAAAGCATAACACAACAATTTTATTAAATCGTTCTACAATTTAAAAACGTTTCTGGCATTCATTACTGAATGTAACTTTAAATTAATGTTTTACTAATGATTTTAACTGTGGATGAAAATAATTTTTTGTACAGAATTTTTTTCGCAGAGAAAACATACCAACATGAATTTTGGTATACATCAAAAGTTAGCCCCATAGGAGGCAGAGAGTCATCCAAGAATATTATTAAGTTATCCTTTAGCACTCAGCTTCACTCTGACAAGACAAATATTGACTCTTTTGCCATAACAATACACTTGTGCAATCTACATCATGGATTTTTTTTTTTTTTTTGTGTTTAACGTCCGACTATTGTGAACACTTGGGCTAATGCAGACAATGGGATGACTTATAGCGTATGAAAATGCCAAGCCCTCGACAGGAATCGAACCCGGATCCTCGGGGTGAAAACCTAGTACGCTATCCACTAGACCACCGAGGCGGCTCTCTCTACATCATGGAATTTTTGGTCAAATTCCAAATTGCTATACTTCCACAACCCCCTGTTTTCTTCATAGCTCCTGCCTGACTTTTACCTATCTTATAAATTGAAAATTTGCTGAAAAGGAGCCAATTTGACTCAGTTAAGAACATCGAGGCAAATATGAAGAGGGACTCTCGACATCCTTAAGGAAGAAAATTTCTAGGAATGCTTCTAAAAGTGAAAACACATTTCGAATCAGTGTATATAGTTAGAAGGTTATTATTATGAAAGAGATTCATTAAAATTACCTGTAAGAACTACCTATTTAAAATTATAAACCCAATTTTAGAACTATTCGATCATACTTCATATATTTTAATTAATTTTTGCTCACCAAGTGGGCATGTGGGGCTATAGGGTTGCCTCCTATAGTGCGAACATTCATAACAGGTCCTGGAGCACCTTGACCTACATGATTTAGAGCAGCAATAGACACTTGTACATTGGTGCCGCAGACCAAACCACTAATACAGTACACACTCTCGTCCGCACCTAATCTGATCTCATTCCAATTACCCTGAAGTAAATGAGAAACATAAACAAATTATATTCATATTAGATATATTAGAAAACATATAAGAAGTCTTATTTTAATTCTATTTTCTGGCCTATAGGCATGGCATAACCTATGTTACACTTCACTCTTGATTATCAATTATAATGATGGCTACCCCCGTCATGGATAGAAAAAACCCATTATTTTAGCTAATATTATAGATTTAATTTTATAAATTCTGTAAAATAAAAATATTATAGTCAAATACAATGTAGTATTTTTATTGTCAGTACAACATGTTTACGTTTCTTGAACATTACACTATTTGTGGTGTGTTACAATTTTTTTAACACACTTTTGAAAAATGGTATAGACACTAAACACAAAGTAACTCCTATCACACTACTGTAATTAAATGCAAACAAATGTATGTGTCTATATGTCAACATGATTTGTTAATAGAATTTTGATAGTGTTCTACACAGTGATACATTACATTAAACCTATTCAGAAGTACAGTTCAGTTGCTGTTCAAAATATGCATTCTGAATGTTTTGTATATGCATAGTTTCCTAATATTTATATTTCATCAATTCTAAAACGCATATGTTTTCAATATTCCGATACTCAAAAAAATAAATGATGTGCATCTTAGAATCAATGGCGTCATACGTCATATGACGCTTGGAATGTCAAAGCAGCAATCCAAAAGTACTTCTTCTTTCATATTCTGAGAAATGAACCCTTCTGAACTGAAAAATTGAACAAACCACACAACTGCAAGGTCACTTGGTTATTAAAAAAAATATTGTATATAAAATGTGTCTTTAGAGGGAGTACATTATGATGCAACAATGAAATGAAAAGTTATTGTAATCGCTGAAGAAAATTGTAACAGAGATGCAAAATGGGAAGTTACAATAAGTGAAGCAAATATTTGCAGGTGATGTATGGGCAGAAATTCAATTTTTGTGTGTAAAGCTATGTTAAAACATTTTACTGTAACAAACTGCGAAAGCCGAGTTTGTCGATAATGCACTTCTGGGTATGTGTTCTTTAAATCTTTTCTTAAAAGAGCGAGATCCTATTCTTAAAAAAAAATAGGTCATAATCCTAATCATTTGAATATGTGATCCGGTGGCTATGTTACAATAATGAAATGTATTTTCAAGTAAGTACAGTAGGATTTATTTATTAAATTTGATTTTTTTAAAATATTTGTTACTTTTTAATGTCCTTAAAAATTGTCTGTAAAATACAGTGGGCCTTAGAATCAATTGCGTCTTAGAACCAATGAAATACGCTATACTGTATATCTTATATTAATGTTCTGCTTCAAGTAAGTTCAGGGAGTACACAAATCTGCAAGGTGCCTCTCCTCTTTGTTTAAGTTGGACAGAACCCACTTCAATGACCTTGATCTGTATTCGTTACGTAACACTAACGTTATTCCATACTGTGTAATTTCATCTTAACATTAAAACTAATATTTTTTCAGCCTTCATGGTTAATCAGAAGCATATTGCGTAAAAATTGTTAGTTGGTTAGACATTGGTTGGATCCTTTTTACCTAAAATGCTTAAATTATAAGTTGGTAATAGTTCAAATACCAACTTGAATATAACATATCAGTTATTTTTTTAAATGGGATTAGTAAAAAAGCAAATTAAGTATATGAAATTTAACACTGTTTAATTTTTAACTCTTTGAATAGTAATGACATTATAAAATATGTAATGAGGTACAGTCTGTACAGGAATGACCCCTTAAATCTAAAAAAATGTCTAAAAAGAATAACCTACAAATTAAAACAAATTGTTTTTAATCAAACAACTATTATTTGTAATGAAAGAATTCTTCAACGAAATGTAATATAAGACTCAAAAGTTAAACTAAAATTGCTTTTGTATGTGAAAATCCTCAATGCATGGTTCGATACATAATGAAATATTATAATTTGACCTCAATATACAGTAGAACCTCAATTATCTGGGTAACTATGGGAAGAAAGGACACAAATAACTGAAACCACTGTTAAACCACTAGCAGTTAGATAGGCAAAAATTATCATCATTACAATAATAAGGAATGCATTATAACGGGTCTTGATAAAATTTCGGTTTTATGTACAAGTGTATTAGGCATTGTCATTGTTTTCTGTTTTTTTATATTTTCTTCCTTTTCTACTTACATTGACATGTGCATAAGACTGGCAAGAGATTGATTAATAGCTCTTAGCAACTACAGTATCGATATGGTATATTGCTTTCTCTTTACCCTTTTTCTGAGAATAATAAATTTTTAATTACTTCTTAATATAATCTAACTTCCACGTTAAAAAATCTGCATCAACAGACTGATGTCAGTGCTGCTTGAAAATATATTGGTCCTCATTGTATTTACCATGGTATATATTTTAGCTTAAAAATGAATCAGGATGGAACTAAATAAATGTTAAAAATTAAAAAATATTCAGTTTATGTTTACATATACCTATGCAGTATTTACTTAGCAGAATATTTTAGACATTTTTATACCTAAATGTAACAATTAGTTATATAGGTCATCAGCTATTTAAAAACAATAATTACCGAAGGTAGCCTCCTATAAGTGAGCACATATCCTGTGATCCCTGTGCCATTAACATGAGCCCAGCCTAAAGTAATGTTACACCATGTAACACTCATTATTTCAAGTACTGGAGCATTTGGTGGAACTAAACAAAAATCACAGGTTATTAGTTTACTAGCTAATTAATACTATTTGCAGTTTCTGGCAATTCTATTCTAAGTAGAATGCCCATTGATGATAACAGCATTATCAGTTAATATTTTGGCAATTTAATTTTACTTTCCATGTTTTAACAAAACTGAAAAAGCACTAGCTTGTTTTTATTGCAAAGGATATGGTAGTTTAGCTCTGCTGCAAAGTACATGGTAGTTTAGCCTTGCTGCAAAGGAAATGGTAGTTTAGCCTTGCTGCAAAGGATATGGTAGTTTAGCCTTGCTGCAAAGGAAATGGTAGTTTAGCCTTGCTGCAAAGTATATGGTAGTTTAGCCTTGCTGCAAAGTATATGGTAGTTTAGCCTTGCTGCAAAGGAAATGGTAGTTTAGCCTTGCTGCAAAGGAAATGGTAGTTTAGCCTTGCTGCAAAGGAAATGGTAGTTTAGCCTTGCTGCAAAGGAAATGGTAGTTTAGCCTTGCTGCAAAGTATATGGTAGTTTAGCCTTGCTGCAAAGGAAATGGTAGTTTAGCCTTGCTGCAAAGGAAATGGTAGTTTAGCCTTGCTGCAAAGTATATGGTAGTTTAGCCTTGCTGCAAAGTATATGGTAGTTTAGCCTTGCTGCAAAGGAAATGGTAGTTTAGCCTTGCTGCAAAGTATATGGTAGTTTAGCCTTGCTGCAAAGTATATGGTAGTTTAGCCTTGCTGCAAAGGAAATGGTAGTTTAGCCTTGCTGCAAAGGATATGGTAGTTTAGCCTTGCTGCAAAGGAAATGGTAGTTTAGCCTTGCTGCAAAGTATATGGTAGTTTAGCCTTGCTGCAAAGTATATGGTAGTTTAGCCTTGCTGCAAAGGAAATGGTAGTTTAGCCTTGCTGCAAAGGAAATGGTAGTTTAGCCTTGCTGCAAAGGAAATGGTAGTTTAGCCTTGCTGCAAAGTATATGGTAGTTTAGCCTTGCTGCAAAGTATATGGTAGTTTAGCTTTGCTGCAAAGGAAATGGTAGTTTAGCCTTGCTGCAAAGTATATGGTAGTTTAGCCTTGCTGCAAAGGATATGGTAGTTTAGCCTTGCTGCAAAGGAAATGGTAGTTTAGCCTTGCTGCAAAGTATATGGTAGTTTAGCCTTGCTGCAAAGGATATGGTAGTTTAACCTTGCATTAAATATTTGAGAGTTCACAAAGGATTCCTCAAAGCCTCTGCTTACCTCTATAAAAAAACATTACCCTCAAGCTTTAGTTGTACACACAACTTAAATCTACGGGTTTCTGATTCTTGTTATTTTCCCAAAATTAAAAACTGAATCAGAGTATTATGAATACTGCAGTCTTTTCCTAGGAATATTGTCATAAGGTACAAAGATATTGATTGGGTCACGGTAGCCAACTGTTGAAAAGCTAGGGTTTTCAACAAAAAATATGTCAACATGGAGGATGTTCAATAGAAGGTTCGCAAAATTGTTTTATTATAAGTGCAGAATATTGATTCACAAAACAACAAAACCTATACCCAATACATACTTTACTTTACACTTTGTATCATTTTGGTTGTATGTGTTTATAACAATGCACAAAACATTTACTGTAAATACACAACTGATTTGTTAGACATTGCAAATTCCAGGGACAAGTTTATTTATTAAAAAGTTTATTATTATTTAATTACTACTATTGTTTATTAGCCTATTATGGTGTTTCATAATATTAAGTGCTTAAGTAATTAGGCTATAACATTGCATATTAAGTCTATCTTAAATATTTTGCAATAGTAAAAAAATAATTTGTTGTTCTGTGATATTCTTATAACTTCTACAAATGGACACTAGAGAAATTTGTTTACTACATTCGTTAATATAATAAAAAATTCATCTTACAAGATATTCATTATAACACAATTAAATAATATAATTTGATTTTATGTTCATACCCATAACTTGAACAACATGTGAAGTTGAACCAGAGCTGTGACTGTTCTGAACAGTGCAAGTGTAATTGCCTGCGTGATTTGGACCCAAGCTTTCTATATGAAGTGATCCGTTCTTCAGAATATGAAAATTGCTAGGTGAAACTGGGTGAGCATTTAAATACCATGATACTGAAGGTTGAGGAAGGCCTACATACTGACACTCCAGGTACAATGATGACTTCCATGGTGCTATTATATTTTGTGGTAGCGTGACAACGCTTGCTGGTACTAAAAAATAATTATTAGATTTATAATCTTAAGATCCTATTAACTATTATATAGACAGAATAAAATTTGAAGATTTAACATTTATACTACATCAGATTTACATTATTAAGTTTTAAAAAAATTGTTTAGGGGAACTCAATACCTTTTTAAATTTTATTAAGTGAAATATTTAAAATACCTTGGTACAACAACCTTCACTAAAAGAGATGTATTAAAAAAAGATATGCTGTTATTATAATTTGGTTTATATAATCAAGGCAATAATAAATGATAGGTGTTAAGTCTTAAAAATCCCTTTGTGTGTTACTTAAAAACTTATAAAGTTTGGATTTTTTAAAAATAAAAACTTCTCATTTCTTTTAAAGATATTTTTGTTTGTTTATATAATTGTGGTAAAAAATAAAACACCCATTTGTGACTCCCTGTAACACACATTATTGGCCTGATGTTGGGATTTTGTCAGCAAAGTTAGGCAGTGGTTAGTTAATAAGCCAACAAATATTATCTTCAATGGGCCAACCAGCTGTTCATTCACTAGCCCAACTGTTACATTCATGAAAACCTCTGCTGTTGGCCCAACAATAATTCTTATTTGGAAAAAAATATACAAAATATTCTGTTAAAAATAAATATCTTGTAAATTAATTAAATCACGTATAATTACTTCAAGAGTTTTAAGATAGTATCTTATTTGTTAATATAATAGAATTATATATATATATATATATATATATATATATATATATATATATATATAATTCTATTATATTCTTAAATATTTTGCAATAGTAAAAAAAAATAATTTGTTGTTCTGTGATATTCTTATAACTTGTACAAATGGACACTAGAGAAATTTGTTTACTACATTCTTCATATTCATTAAATGATATTAAATAACAAAACAACATTTGTTATTTAGGGTCTTAGGGTTATTTGTTAACTTAGGGTCTTAGGGTTCCCTCTGGGTATATATTCTTATTAATATATATATATATATATATATATATATATATATATATATATATATATATATATATTGTAAAATTTGCTGCAAAGTTCAAGTGTAAATGATAACTTACAACCAACAACAGCAGGATGAATTGGCAATAACAGAACAAATTTGTTTTAGAATAATTGCAAACATAATAATATTATACTAACAATAGTGTTAAAATGTAAACAATGTTTCATTTGTTTACAAGTATTACAATGCTCACAATTGTTTACAAGTATTACAATGCTCACAATTGTTTACAAGTATTACAATGCTCACATTTGTTTACAAGTATTACAATGCTCACAATTGTTTACAAGTATTGTTTGTAATGCAGTATGTTTTAAAATTAAAAGAAAAACAATTTCTTATTATATCTACTTAACTATAATCATTTATTATAGACTAGCATTACTCGTCTTGGCTTCGCCCACAAAATTTAAACTGTTTAAGTAATGTAATAATTTAAAAACATAAAAAAATATATTAATAAAAGCATTATTATCTAAACTTGTGATTATTTTACAGTGTATATGAAAAAATATTATAACATGAATATGTTGTTTTATTCAAAAGTTCGGCAAAAACCTTAACAGTTTTTCGCTGGAAAAAAATATTCAAACGTGTTCCATTCGAATTTAAGAAAATCTAATAAAAAATATTTTTCTCCAATACAAACATTTATACCTATTTTATATTTTTGTCCTTTTAGGGGATGAAATTGGGGGGGGGGAATGCTGAATTACATGTATTATAATTTGTGTTTTAGAATATTTTGTTTACTTTTAAGAAAAGCTGATAAAAAATATTTTTCTCCAATGATAACACTCTTTTTCTCCAATTATACCTCTTTTTTACATTTATAACTTTTACGAAATAAATTCGGAAAAATGTTGAAATAGGTGTTCCATTATTTGTGTTTCATAGCATACTTCTAGAATATACAATCCAAAATAAATATTTTTTCAATGAAAAATTGTATACCCCTTTTTTACATTTTCTGCCCCCTTTCAATCTCTTTAGGGGATGAGTTTTGGGAAATGGTGAAAAATATATTTCATTACCTATATCTAAGAGTGACTATGTTACGTTTTAAGAAGGTCAGACAAAAAACATATTTTTCTAATATAAATTGTTGTACCTTATTTTTACCTATTTAGGGGTTGAATATTGGAAAATCGTTTTTCAGTTCACCCCTACATGTATAGTCTCGGCTATACGTTGATTATTAAAGTTTGACTGGGTAAGTAGTTTAATGGTGTCAAAATCAAATATTTGCAAAATCCTTTCTTAGTGTACCTTGACATTGTTGTAAGAAGGTATCCTGAAAATTTCAAATCTCTAGCTGTAATAGTATTGCCTGTACGTTGATTATTAAATTTGAACTGGGTAAGTAGTTTAATGACTTAAAAATCAAATTTTTGCAAAATCCTATCACACCTTGACATTGTTGTAAGAAGATACCTTGAAAATTTCAACTCTATAGCTTTAAGAGTATTGACTGTACGTTGTTTATTAAATTTGGACTGGGTAAGTAGTTCAATGGTGTTAAAATCAAATTTTTGAAAAATCCTTTCTTAATGCACCTTGACATTATTGTAAGAAGATACCCTTAAAAATTTCAAATCTCTAGCTATAATAGTATTGGCTGTACGTTAATTAATAACTTTGGACTGGGTAAGTAGTTTAATGGTGTCAAAATCAAATTTTTGCAAAATCCTTTCTTTGTGTATCTTGACATTGTTGTAAGAAGACACCTTGAAAATTTCAAGTATATAGCTATATACTTATAAGTATATACTATAGCTTATAGCTATACAGTGGTACCTCGACATTCGAGTTTAATTCGTTCCGTAACCTTGCTCGTATCTCAAAGCAATTTTCCCCATTGTAATTAATTGAAATGCCATTAATCCGTTCCAGCTCCCAAAACACCACCTTAGTTGTTTTTGTTAAGTGTTTTTGAATAAGAAAAATGTATTTACAAGAAGAAACATTTATTTATAAATAACAAATACATATTCTATAAACACATAATAAAAGAAAAAGTGAAGTGCTTACGGAAGTGCTTAATTTTCGTCACTGGTCTTCGCTTTTTCGTCACGCTTTGCTCATTTTCACCTGCAGATCATTTAAAAAAACTGTCCAAGGAGGTTTGTTTCTTCCTCTCTTTCAGGATATTGCGGAAATGAGTTAGGCAAGTTTCATTGAACAACTCCGATGCATGACCAGTTGCAACTTTTCTGGGGTGATTTTTATCCACAAACTCTACAACTTTCTCCCACATTCCCAAGATCTCCTTTATATCTCTTGTAGAGATAACCTCCTCCATCTCTGGCTCCTCTTCAAAACTAATTTTTTGTTGAACCACCGTATGCTGCTGCACATGTAGATTGTGTAACTCCTCGGTTGTCAGCTCCTGAGACTGTTCCTCGATGAGTTCATTCTCCTCCACCTCCAGACCCATGGATTTTCCTAGAGAAACAATCTACTCTACCACAGACACTTATTCCCGAGTTCCAATCCTTCAAAGACCCTTTTAGCTACAGCCTCAGGCCACAGCTTCTTCCATGCAGAGGTTAAGGTCCTTGTTGTAACAGGCCTGATCAATAATTCTTAGGCATATTACGATGTTAAAGTGGTCCTTCCAGAACATGTGCACACAGACTGAGATCTAAACTGAGATGGGAGTAACTGTTAGATGCTGCACACGACACCAACATGCGCCCCGCCCGTTGGGGCCGTGTGCAGCGGTGTAGTGTGTCATTCCTCGTATCTCAAATCTTGCTCTCATCTCATAGCAAAATATCGCTCACTCGGCGGCTCGTATCTCAAAACAGTCGTATATTAGGGCACTCGTATATCAAGGTACCACTGTAATAGTATTGACTGTACGTTGTTTATTAAATTTGGATTGGGTAAGTAGTTTAATGGCGTTAAAATCAATTTTTTGCAAAAATCCTTTCTTAGTGAACGCCTACATGGCAACGTAAATGTACTCTGAAAATTTCAAGTCGGTAGCTAAAATAGTTTTGGCTCTGCGTTGATTATGAATGAGTCAGTCAATCAGTCAGTCAGGACTTCTTCATTTATATATCAAGATGATTGTATGATACATTTATTATTTGAAATATTTCCAGCTCTGCAAAAAAGTGAAAGCATGCTACTTCTTTATCATCAGTACAGTAGTAGTAGCCCCACAGTCCTATACTTACAGCACAGTTGTAGTCATAAACTGTGGTTATAGAGTTTTTTTTGCTTGGCTTTTCAAAATTGTAATTTAAATAAATTTTGTTTGTGTGAATTTTGTCTCTTTTTATAAAATAACCTTGTTTCAATAAAAAATAGTCTATGTTGGTGAGTACAATCTTCTGTTAATTGTATTTTCTATAATTTTTTTGGACAAATGCCAGATTACCTGTATTATTAAATTTAATATGTAGTCTACTCTAGCTTTTTAATTATAAATTATAATGTGCATATTACTTTGAGTAAGAATACATATTGGATTTGATAATAAAAAATATTCAAATGAGTTCAAAAATGTAGTGAAGTTATGATTGCTTTTAAGTTCACTGTTCAACTCTATAGAAAAATAATACTTTAAATAAGTTGGTAATTAGTAGGGTTACCACTGAAAATTAGTTAAGTGTTGGGCCAACAATTTCTAGGTTGGTTTTTTGTAATGTTTAATTGTTGGCCGTATGTTGGGATTATTAATTGCTAGCTTTTGTGCCAATTTTAGCCTTTATCCAACCATGTATGAAAAAAATACCAACAATGAACCAACAGGGGATAAGTGATACTTTATTTTAACTATGTTGTAACTAATTTTTGAAATAGATCCGATAAAAAGTATATAACTTACCTCTAGAAGTAGGTGTTAAAGAAACAACAGATGACTTTGGACCTTCTCCGGCAATTGTTGTGGCTGTCACCCACCACTCATATTGACTGTGTTCATGCAGTTGGTTGACTTGAAGTTGTAATATTGATGCCTGCAGAGAGCGTCGTGTTGTTTCTCCTGGATCTCCATTAATATTCTACAACATTTTAATAAACATTCAAATGATTTTTATTTTGTGATTACAAACTTGTGTATAAAATAAGATAGTAATAATCTATGAATTAAAAAATACAATGTAATTCAGTAACTCAATATGTAGTGGATGTATTGAGAAACAAATCCAATTATATATTAAATATATTAATTTATAAATGTGAATTGTATTTTAATCAAAATATGTTTTTATACACTTCAATTTCAATTTATTTAGTTATAAATACATCACTCCTAGGAGATACAATGTATCCCAAAAGAGAGAGGCTCTGTAATCAGGAGCTAAAACATATAAACTACCACTTAAAAACTAGAAAACAAAAGGGATAATTATGCTAAGCAGTGCAAACAAAAGAATTATTTCATTGCAATAAAAATTATGTAGAGACATTGGAAATAAATGCACTTATATAAAAAGTTAACATTATTGTTTATCAAAAGTTATAAATATCTCATAAAGTTAACTATAAGTTTCTTTTATATAATTCAATAACATTTTTTTTCTTGTTTTAGAAGAAACAAACAAATTCTTTGGATGAGCAGCCAGTTGATTAAAATATTTTATGGTGGTATAAATGCTGTTCTTTTTACGTATTGCTTTAGTATAAAGTGGTATTCTGATATCCTTACCACGTGTCGTACTAATAGAGTTCGTATATAAAGAGCTTAGATAAGAATAATGATAATTTAAACAATTTGTTATATAAAGTTGTTCAAAGGTGGGAATAGAGTTGGAGCCCAATAAGTTAATATATTTATTTTATATCGATATCAGTGGTTTCAAGTCAGTATTATATGCACCACCCCATATAATTAAAGCATAATTCATTAAACTGTAAACAAATGCAAAGTATATAGTTACACGTACTATATTAGGTAGATGCTTCAGCTTATAGGCAAAAAATAAAAAATATCTGGCTTTATTAACAACATGTTGAATATGTAAATTCCATTTAAGATTATAGTCCATTTGTACCCCCAAGTATTTGACGTTACATGTTCTTTCGATAATATTATTTATAGATAAGTTGATATGGTCAGGTACACATCAGCATAACAACCAAAGATAATACGAACAGTCTTAAAAAAGTTAAGAGTTAATCTGTTACCCAAAAAGTATTCATGGAGATTATATAAATATTCATTCATTTTAAGTTGACTTGATTCTCAGGAATCTTCAACACTAAGTACTACCGTGTCATCGGCAAAAGCATAGATTGATATCTATGCTTACAGAACACACTGTAAAAATATCATTTATATAAATTAAAAACAATAGTGAAGCAAGAACTGTTCCTTGAGGAACACCAATATCAATTATTTTTGGAGAGCTTATAGTATTTTTTACCCTAACAGTTTGAATGCAATCGGACAAGTAACTTTTTACAAGTTGAAACACATTACCTCTGATACCAAGGAAAAATAATTTGTTCAACAGAATTTCATGATTGACTGTATCAAATGCCTTGCTCAAATCGATAAAAGTAGCTATTACAGATTTACTATCATTTAAACCTTTGCATATAATATCTAGAATTGTTTGAATAGGATCTCATATTTTTTAGAAATTCATATTAACTCCTATTAATAATTTAAAACTTAAAAATAAAACAGTGCAATCTATTATGGAGTATTTTTTCAAAACATTTAGCTGTGTTAGACATAATAGATACTGGTCTAAAATTATTAATATCCCCAGTCCCCAGTATTGCCCGACTTGTGAATAGGTATCACTTCTGTCTGTTTAAGTGCATCAGGCCATGTACCATGTACCAGATACAATACACAAATTAAAATTATGTGCAAGAACTGGATTAATATAACTACCAATACAATTTAAAGTTTTAGAATGAATATTGTCTACAACACCATTTCTATTTTTTAAATTATAAATAATTCAGTACATTTCATTTGTATCAGTTGGTTTAAAAAACATTGAAATGGGATTTGCATTATTTTCATTAGAAGTCGATCTACTACAAGTGTTTGATTGTGGCATATTATCAACAAGTTTATGTCTAATTGAAGAAAAACATTCATTAAACTTATCAGTAATATCAAATGGATCAGTTATAGACAAGCCATCAACCACAATTTCACTGATATTATTAGTTTAACTTTTAGTTTTACCAAGCTTATTATTAAAATAAACCCATAATTTTTTATTATTAAAACAATGTGATTTAGCTTCCTGAACCTCAAAGTCTTTTTTAACGGCAATTATTGTCTTTTTAAGTGCTTTATTATAATTTTATATTCATTTTTAGCAGATACAGAATTTTTATTAGAAACTCAAATATTTTAGAACCTTTCTTTGTGGCGGATAGTATTGAGTATAGCAGAAGTCATCCAGGATTTTCTAAATGTTATTTTATTTTTATGTATTATGATCATTGATTTATTGATACAAGCTTTAATATCAGTAATAAGGGGGACGATGGCCAAATTGGGATCTTCAAAATTATAAAATTTAGAACAATCTAGAACAATACTAGATTCATTTAATAGTTTCCTATAACTAAGTTTTTATAATTTATTTTTATTTACATTTATAATTTTATAATTTATTAAAAAAAGTTGTCAACTCTTACCTCTCTTTGGTATAAATTGTAACGAGTAATAATTCCATTTGGTTGATTAGGAGGGCTCCAGGTAATGATGGCAGTTCTTGATGAGCTTAATGCACAACGAATCCCAGCAGGAGCTCCGGCAACTATATAATATCTTACTGTATAAAATCTTAAGTTTAATTTACAAAACTTATTTTACATGATTATTAATAATTTTATTCAGTCATTTAGTATTATACACACAACATTCCAAAAGTGTAGATCAAATTTCATTTTCAGTTGCTTAACCTAAAACATATAAACTTGAATATAGACCTAGAAGCTTAAGCATAACTATGCTACAATACTATAAGAACAAATATGTGGGAACAATGTCCAAGGGCCACTATTTTGATTGATGAAGATTTTAGCTGTAAATGCTAGTTAATGTTTCTTTACTTTTTACAGTTCTAATATTAAGCCTAATGTTCAAGTTTTTATGTTTTAGATTAATCATTTAAAAACTAGAGCGGGTTTATATTTTCAAATAACATTACATTTTTTTATATGTATAAAAAATATTTGAATAAAGTAAGAATATTATGAAAATTTTATGATTAAATTAACCAGAATAAACAGAATACTTATTTTAAATTCTTCTAATGTTCTCTTAAAATGGTTTTAATATAGTAGACCATTGACTCATTACTTTAACATAATAAAAAACCAACTGTACAAAAACCTTGATTCAGCTGATTGCCACATACGAGATGTAGCAATTAAATAAATGGACTACTACTGCCAGCAAGTGCTCTGTGGCAGGTTTGAACATGTCTGTGCCTGCTGTTGCTTCCTCGGGGATGTGTAATAGCTTAGAGATTTATTAACTTAGAGAATCATTTTTCCTTCGACGGTACCGTGTTATAAGTTAGTGATTGACCTGTGTAATAAGATAGAGGTTCTGTACTGTGTATTAAGATAGAGACTACAGTGCCGTCAAGTGTGTTGTACCGTGTGTATATGTTGCCGACGCCACTGCTTGCAGGCGTTTAAGTATCTTTACAGTTTACAGTTGAATATATTGTCAATACTATGGTCAACAACATATATAAATGTTTATTTTTGACAATTATCTGTATAGAAAAATAGAAATATTGGTGTTTTATAAAAAAAAACAAAACAATGTAAGTTTATGTGAATTCATTAATTCATTAATTTAGGGCTGTTTTCTTAATTAAATTCGAATATGGTTTGAATAAAGCAGCCTTCAAACAATATTTTTTATATTATTATTACTATTACTATTACTACTACATATGTAAATTAGTATACATTTACAACATTGCACAAAAGCCTTTAAGAACAAAATCTATCCAAATGAACTTAATATTTTAATAATATATCTTTCTTTAACTAAGCGAATTCTACTTGTTAAATTAAAGATACTGAAGCGCCTGCAAGCAGCGGCGTCGGCAACATATACACACGGTGCAACACACTTGACAATGTAGTCTTTAAGTTAATACACAGTACGGAACCTCTATCTTATTACTCAGGTCGATCTCTAACTTATAACACGGTACTGTCGAAGGAAAAACGAATCTCTAAGTTAATATATCTCTAAGTTAATATATCTCTAAGCTATTACACATCCCCTCTTCCTCCACCGTGAGATCGACGGGCACGGTTTTACATTGCTCAGTATTGCTGTAACCACCATCTGTTCAAGCCCTTGCGTTAGTGTCTTGTTGAAAAAATGCAGTGTTCAAATGGAGCAATGAATTTACCTCAAGTTTCTTGTGAAACTTGGAAAAGCTGCTACAGAAGCTCATGCTTTGTTAAAGGAAGTGTACGAAAGTGAAAATTTTTCATTCACATAAGTTTTTGAGAGGTTTAAAAGGTGTAAGAAGGGATTGAAATGATTGAACACAATCTGAACTGGATGAGCCTCAACATCAAAAATGGACGACAACATCCAGAAAATTGGTAAACTGACCTATGAAAATCATTGTTTGAGTGTCCAAGCTTTTGCTAAAATCTCAGGAATTAACAAATAAAATGTCAGTCAGATTTTGCATGAATCATTAAATATGCTGAAAGTTTGTGCAAAAATGGTGCCAGAGCAAAAGAAATCGATCAAGAATGAACATTTATACTGACCTTTCAAACAAAATTGATAATGATCCAGTATTGTTAGATAGTTATTACTTGAGTTATTACTCAAGTTATTACTTGAGATGAATCATGATTTTTTACCTATGATCATAAATTAAAGTGCCATCGATGTATTGGAAGAGCTTCACCAAGTAAAAAAAGTGAAAATGAGCAAATCAAAATTAAAGCCATGTTTTTTTTGAAAAGTTTGGAATCGTCTATGTTCACTGGGTCCCTGAAAATCAGGTAGTCAATCAACATTATCAAGTTGAGGTTATGACTTAATAATGTTGAGGTTCTCATCGAGTGAGAAGATGAAGACCTGATTTGTGGAAGAGAAATTCCTGGATGCTCCACCAAGACAATGCACCTGCCCATTTCGCCTTGTCTGTGAAGGTATTCTTTGTGTTTGAAATATGGCATGGACCATGTTGGACCACCCACTGAACTCACCTGACCTGCTCCTTGTGATTTTTTTTATTTTGTAAGGTCAAATCGGAACTTAAAGGGACAAGATTTCACAGTGTGGAAGCAGTGAAAGCAAAAGTGATGGAGGTTCTTGACAAGTTAACAGAAGAAGATTTCAGCACAATGAACAATGAAGAATTTGTATGGAGCTTTGCAAGGATCAGCAAAAAGAGTACATTGAAAGGCATAAAGTGAAAGCAAAAGTGATGGAGGTTCTTGACAAGTTAACAGAAGCAGATTCCAGCACAATGAACAATGAAGAATTTGTATGGAGCTTTGCAAGGATCGGCAAAAAGAGTACATTGAAAGACATAAAGTGAAAGCAAAAGTGATGGAGGTTCTTGACAAGTTAACAGAAGCAGATTCCAGCACAATGAACAATGAAGAATTTGTATGGAGCTTTGCAAGGATCGGCAAAAAGAGTACATTGAAAGGCATAAACTTTATAATGTAATCAGTGATCAATGAAATGTTTTGTAGCTGGTGCTTAAATGTTTTGGTCCATTTACTTAATTGCCACAAATTTTAATGTAATGAGAGTATAAAGAGTTTTAGAGCTTAGCTTTTGGAAGAGCTTAGCTTAGTTTTGGAAAAGAGAGCTCCAAGATCTGTGGTGAGGTAAATAGTAATAACATATAGGAAACTAAACAAACTATAAAATTCATAAACTAATATAACGGTACAATATTGTCAGACTCATAAAGGTTTGGTCATGTGTATTAAATTGATAACAACAGGGATATTAAAAATATTATTGACTAGGTGTAAGAAAAAGAAAAGATGGATTGATGACATTATTAGTGGTACTTCAATGTGGTTAAGTTAACATATCTTTTTACTGGTTTTTTTCAGAAAAAAATTAATGTCTAAATATATTAGAATTGTTTAAAGTTTAGGCCTACAACATAATTGTTATGGAGTATGATAAATAGTGCACCATTATTTTATTAAGATTATTTGGAACCGTGTCATTTTTATTTTGAAAGTAATTATGTGTTAACATTGGTATACATGAATGAGGATATTTATGAAATACAAGTCAAATGGACAAATCACCTTATACAAATGCTCACACAAATTGTATGATGTGTGGTGTGAACAAAAATTGTATATACTTTGACTGTACGAGTATATTTTCATGTATTTATATTATGGCAGTTTTTGTTATTTATTATATTTAAGTACCAGTTTACTCATCTGAAAGGTTTTCATTTGTTGGCAAATTCAGATATTTAATAGGCTACACTGTTTTAATTTTTTTAATAGTTTAATTTACTATATTGTTGTACAATTTTATAATCCTGAGTCCTCTTCTAAAGTGAGTTCATTAACCAGTGTGGTATAGGTCTATGCACTGTAAGTTTTATTTTTCATAAAAATTCTCATAATAAAACAAAAACATTATTATACATGGTTGTTGCCATCACCTACAAGTGTGCAGGTTGATAAATAAAAAAAACTTCTCATTAGTAGATGTGGTTTTATGCAAATTTAGAATATTTGCAATTAAATGTACTACCACTGACCAACAAAAACCACCATTTGAAAAATGGAATAATTAGTATTTATTGTAAATGCAGAGTATATTTTTACAAACTACTTGACATGTATGAGGATTTTTATAATCTTACAAATTCTGTATCCCAGTTATTTCATGTATCCCAATATAATTGCACCATGTAAGTTATAATAAACTAAGAACAGGACTAATCTTCACTAAGACAAGGACTGACACAGGACTAAAAATACATACAGGACTGATGTGGATAGAAATAAATATCTAAAAATGTCTTAGACCTTGAGCAAATAGATGTTAATACAACAATGCCTCTCAGATTAACTTGCTCTAAACAATAAAATATTAGTAAAATTTCAACAATTCACTAAACAATATTAAAAAAAACATTATGGTGGCTTTTTTATTTATAAAAGGATATATAAACATAATGACATTTCATACTACTTTCCCACTCCAAATAGGTAGAGGCCTGAAAATTTGTACAATTATTCCTTAGAAAATAAATAAGAAAAAACACATTTTGATGTAAAAAACCCCTTATTTACATTTAAGGGGTGTGAAATTATAACAAACAACAAAATACTGGGTTTTTTCATTTTTTTAAAATAAAGATTTGCTACATTTTACTTCTTAATGGGTTTTAGTATTGAAAACATTTTAATCATATTTTCTTTAGTGGTTTTAAAGTGTTTTTTAATTAACTCATTAAATTAAAAAAATATAGTTTTGAACATGCAGAGTACTGTGTAGTGTTAGAAGTTTAAATTATTAATATATAAGATTGAAAAGAGAACAGCAAAATGGTAAAAAATTCACTAGAGACAAAACTTGTAAAACTGCTGCTAGTTATCACATTTAAGACAGCAGTTTTAAGTAAATATAGCGAATAGGAGGTAGGAGAAGTATTGGGGAGCTGAGCCACTGTTTGAAGAAAGAGACACAAGCTAATGAAAGACAACATCAACACTATTTAGTAACTTGATTGTTTATATATATATATATATATATATATATATATATATATATATATATATATATTCTCTATGATTCTTATTACTTATTTTTAGTAATAAATTATTGAAGTTCTTGAAAAAAATATTAATTTTAAATAGTATGGATTAGGTAATTACTTTTATAACATTATGGCAAAATATCTAGGCTATATGAAATGTGTTTGTTTCATGACCACTTACTGTCTTGAGCAGTATGACAATAAACAGGATCACTTCTTACTCCAACTCCTGCCGAAGTGAATGCAGCCACTTTGATGGAATAGTTTGAATACTTTTGTAATCCTAATAAAATAGCTGATTTCTCATCCACTTCTTGTGAAAATTCATCTTCATTATCATCTAACAGATTATACAGACAATTACATTTCCTTACTAATCAATTATCTGAGTGTACTTTATTTGTTATTAGTTTTACTAAGGCTATGATTTTTAATTAAATATTTCAAGATATTAACTACTAGACAAATTGTAAGGTTCTTAAAGTTTAAATAAACTTTTCCTTGTGTAC
The DNA here is from genome assembly GCA_022606455.1 of Callitettix versicolor. Lineage (NCBI taxonomy): Eukaryota > Metazoa > Arthropoda > Insecta > Hemiptera > Cercopidae > Callitettix > Callitettix versicolor. Next base: position 70,526,226 of record CM040182.1, on the reverse strand, counting down.
TGTAACAATTACAACTGGTTTCCTTGTGTACTGTAACAATTACAACTGGTTTCCTTGTGTACTGTAACAATTACAACTGGTTTCCTTGTGTACTGTAACAATTACAACTGGTTTCCTTGTGTACTGTAACAATTACAACTGGTTTCCTTGTGTACTGTAACAATTACAACTGGTTTCCTTGTGTACTGTAACAATTACAACTGGTTTCCTTGTGTACTGTAACAATTACAACTGGTTTCCTTGTGTACTGTAACAATTACAACTGGTTTCCTTGTGTACTGTAACAATTACAACTGGTTTCCTTGTGTACTGTAACAATTACAACTGGTTTAGATTCAAATTGGGTGAATCAATAAAACATTAAAGAACAAGAGAAAGTCCTTATGTTCTAATGATTGGATTATTTATTTATAGTCACATTACATTTGTCTTTACAAAACTGGTCCATTGTAAAAATAACTTAAAAGTTGTTAACCCATTAACATCTTATAGTTGCAGATGTTTTTGAAATAACTGTAATTTTTGTGAGTCAAGTTTATTTGCAAAAAATTGTTTTAAATTATTTTATTCTTGATACTTCTCCTAAATAAATATTCTCTCTGAATTTCACGGTGTGATTCAAGTAAATCAGGACTTACATAAAAAAATATTTAATGGATGAAGTTTTCTGTAAAATATTTTGTATCCTTGAAGAATACCATTATGCGTACTAGTAGGTGGTGCTATCCAATTTAGCCGAACACTTGTTGAAGTTAGTGTGGAACAAGCAAGATCGCCAGGTGGTCCTCCTGGAGCTGAAATATATATATATATATTTAATTTTTGTTGTAGTGGAAAACTGATTTAACATTATTCAAGTAAGTTACATTCCTCAAGTAAAGTCAGTATATTTTGTATTACAAATTAAAATTATTCAAACTGGTTAGAAAATGTTCTACAATGTAAAGAGCAATTGAGAAAATCAATTTGAAAATTAATTTATTAATCGATTTTTTGAAAATGTGCCACTACCAGTACTAAAGAAAATTTTATAAAGAATAATGAAAAATTCTGTTACTATTACACAGAGTTTAATATTTACTTTTTACAAGACTTACGAAATATAATTTTACCATGTTTTAAAACATTCAGCACATAATTTTATTAACTTTTTGAATAGAACTAGAGTGTTAATTCATTTTGTATAGTTTTTTATGAAGAAGTCTTTCTTTAAAGAAAATTTTAAAATTTCTTACACATAAAAAAAACATTTTATAATTTATTAATACTTATTTATAGTACCTTAAAATGGCTATTCTCACTGATTATTATTATAAAATGGCCACTCATTATTTTATATTTATTATTATTTTGAATGAATAAAATAATTCATATTTTACAAACTTATACATTCTGTATTTTTTACACAGGATTTTAAAAAAAAGAAAATACTAAAAGGAATTTTAGTAAAATAAATTATTTTACACACACACACAAAACACAAAACATTTTAAAAATTAAAAATAAATTTTTTATTACTTAAAAACAACTGTGCATTTGTATATTGAATTGCAATAAATATAATACAATTTTTTGTTATATTTAGATATAAAGAAAAACTATTAAAATAATTGTCAACTTTAGTGTAACACTAAATAATAAGTAATGCATGAAATTATGTATATGACTGTGGCTGGAAAAGTAATGGGTTGCTTACTTGGGCAATATTCTATGGTAAATCGTAAAAGCTACAAAAGATTAATGTTTTAGGGTTAAGACTCACGTGCTTGGTGTGTAGTTGCAACTACTTCTTTGCTTGCAGGACCCACACCAACTGAGTTAAAAGCCTGTACTGTTACTTTGTACTGAGTATAGCTGTGCAAATCTTTGACTGTGTATGGCTGTGGCTGCATGTCAGGAATGGAAGTACGCAGAGTGCTGTAGTTAAATCTACCTTCGTTTATCCCACTTAAACAATTACAGAAAAGTATTACTATATTATTAAATTAGTTGCAATTTACTTTTTAAAATTTATTCTCAAATAATGAGTATGAGTAATAACATACTCATACTGCAACGATATCTTAGTCAATAAACTATTGCTAATTTATAATAATAACAGCATGCAGCTATCTTATGAAATTCCAAATGTTGCATTCGATAGGTACACGAGCAGGATTAATTAAATATAGAACCAAAATACTCGTGTCATAGGCTTCCGCAGTCTAGTGACCGAGCTCCAAAACTTCGGAACATCTGCAATGCAGATCTTGGTAGAGAAAAAGGGGGGAATGCATTGCGCAAATTTAATCCATTCCAGAAGCCAGCAATATAAAGCTGTGCTACGCACACTTTCACATAAAAATCGGTAAACGTGAATCCTTAGTCTAAATAAGTTAAACTAAAATAAGTGTGACAGATAGCTATATTTTAGAACAAAAAAGTTGAAATGAAACACCTAGCATCCAGAGTCAGGTTTCACCACCAGTTTTACCAGTGAAATACTGGTCCAAGTTTAGGACCAAATCATATTGTAATATTAAGAAGAATGAATAAAACTGTGATTTTGTTAAAAGATAACTTTTCATCCAATGCGAACAATATACTGCAAGGTTAATTTGGTCTGTCACGTGGTGAAATTTTAGCCTGTAACTGTTCACTGTGAATTTAATTAAATTGTAACAAGTTAAACATTAATTAAGGAATACTTATGTAAATGTGTGCTGGTGTAATAAAGAAATATATTAAACGATTTTATTTTACACCAGATTAAAAAGGAGGACTATAGCCCCTTTCAATTTACAGCCTCGTAGAGGCTATTGTAGAAATTTTACAATTAATCTAAATTGTAAGTAAACATCAACAAAATTGAAGCTCAAAATATACTGTAGTGTCATAATATGTACAGAAAGGCACAAATCCGCAAGGTGGCTTGACATTTTTGTATAAATTGTACCTTTTTAAAAATCAGGATATAAGATACAACTATATATATATATATATATATATATATATATATATATATATATATATATATATATATATACGAGATATAGCTGCCACGGTGGTCTAGTGGATAGCTTACTAGGCTTTCACCCGAGGACCTGGGTTCGATTCCCGCGAGGGCTTGGCATTTTCATACGCTATAAATCATCCCACCGTCTGCATTAGCCCAAGTGTGCACAATAGTCGGACGTTAAAAAAAAAAAAAAAAAAAAAAAAATATATATATGAGATATATATACATGATATACATATGTATATACATATATGTATGAGATATACATACATACATACACACACATATATATATATATATATATATATATATATATATATATATATATATATATAGTTGTATACTCAATAAGATTAACAAACCATATTTTTTTAATAAATATGTTTTCTTATTAAACTGATTTTGTAGTTTTCAGCATACACTTATTGTACTGTTAGTAATCTTAACAGTAGTCTTCGGCTCAAAGTTTGTAAAACTTTTTTTTAATAAATTTTATCTATATTTGCTAATTTTCAGCAAAACTAAAAACCTACACAGTATTGTGTATCTTAGTACAGTATAGTCTTTAAATACAAAGATTTTAAGTCCACAATTAAAATTTAATATGCATTTAAGGGTTAAATCAAGAGTTAAGAGTTAACATGGATTTAAAGAGTTAAATTAAGATTTAAGATGAATTAAAAAAGAGTTGAATTGTTATTAATTTTCATTTTGATGGTTTTTTTCTTCTACGTTTCACCCACTTTGGGGGACGATTGATCAATCAATGTTCAGTGTGTCGTGCTTTCCTGTCCGCCCAGTATTTCTTCATCCTTTCAGATCTTGCCGTCCTCTCTGCCTCAGAAATCCTATATGGTATTTTGGTCTTGACCCTGTCCTGGAACCTCTTCATTTTACCTTTGATGGTTTATATAATTTAAATTTAATAAATAAATTTTAACAACTTTGAAGCAGTAAATTTGGAGCAACCACAGTACATCTGGGTTGATAACAATAATTAATATAAATTTATTTGGATCATCTAGTGCTAATGAAACAACACAAACACTTTTCAAGTTCAATTTAGGCACTGGGGATCAGAGATAGTTTCGAAGCTGCCAATGAAAGTTTTTTTTTTAAAATTTCAGATTTTTATTTTTAATTTTTTTTCTTTATTTTCTATCACTGGATGTGTGACACAAATAAGAATAAAATATAATAACACCACAGAAACATTTTTGTATTTTATAATAAAAATTTGAAAATAAATTCTACCTGCTGTCAAATTCTAATTTTTTTTTGAAAATCTGATTTTTTGAAATCAACATAAAATCTAAATTCATTACTATTTTAAATTTATGTATTAACATTGAAAAGGTGAAAATGAAAAATTGTAGTAAAGATCTTCTTGAATAAAATTTGAACATTTAAAATATAATTTAAGGACATTTTAATGCTGATTAAGATAGTGAAATCAGATTTTCAAAATAGTAAACGATAAACAAGCTGTGCAGGTTTTTATGATTTTGAAATGTTTTGCTTGTCCACATTATTATCAAAATAAATATTTATTCTAAGTTTGAAATGAAATAAGTAAGTTATGAATGTATGAGTTATGTCTGAAATGAATAAAGTTATTAATGATCATTTAAGATTATTGCTCGTATCCAGATGATGTTAATTTGCTAATAAGTGGAAACTAAGTGTTTACTCTGTTTCTAGTTTTAAAATTTTTAAAATGGTTTCAAATTTGTTAATAATAATGGCAGAAAAATGTCCATTTGGAAAATCATTTTGAAACGAATGTACTGTTTAATCTACCTGGTTTGTTTTATACCAATGTGGTATCCAAGAATTGGTCCATTTCTGTTTTCTGCATAAGGAGGAGTCCAAGAAACTTGAATTGTATGCGGACCGACTGCTGTTGCAGATACTTCTAATGGTGGCCCTGAAGGTTCTTCTGGATCAGTTGTGATACTAACAACAGCACTCGGTGGACTACGCCCTAGCTGGTTAACAGCTATAACCCTTATGTGGTATGTACTTGAAGGGTGAAGTTCATCGATTCTTGCATGTGTGTCTGCTTCTCCTGTTTCAGGAATATCTGGCCAACTGTCTGTTATTAAATAAAAAGGAATATTTTAATAAAGAAAAAGTATGAGGTACTACCCAAAAGTTTGGGGAACTTGAATTTTGTGCATGAACCAGGTTTGTGGTATTACCTGCTGCCGGTAAAGTGCATGGAAAGTACTCTTTGTGAAATAGTGTGCCAACAGCTGTCACAGTGAGAGGCCATCAATGTAAAACTGAGTCAAAGTAACACTTTTTTGTGGTTAATATGCTTCAAGGATGGACAAATGTTCTGGACAACCCTCAATAAGCACAAAACTGGAATACATTATGAAAGTGTGAAAGGTTATTTTTGTAGGTTGTAGACGAACAATCCAATGTTCGTCTATATGACACGTTTGTGTAAATGTCATATGGGTTCACACAACACATCTTGTAAGACAATGTGAGCATGAGATAAATTGCTGCAAAATTTGTACTAATACTGCTGAGCAGCAACCAAAAGAATCTCACATAGCTGACCCCCCCCCCCAACTTCATCTCCAGTGTTGTAACCAGTGATGAGGCATGTTTATGACCCTGAAACTGTCAGCAGTCACCACAGTAGAAGTTGCCATCTTCACCACAGCAAAAAAAAAAAAAAAATCATGTCCCCCCAACTTCATCTCCAGTGTTGTAACCAGTGATGAGGCATGTTTATAGTTATGACCATGAAACTGTCAGCAGTCACCACAGTAGAAGTTGCCATCTTCACCCCAGCAAAAAAAAAAAAAAAAAAAAAAAAAAAAATCATGTCCCCCCCCAACTTCATCTCCAGTGTTGTAACCAGTGATGAGGCATGTTTATAGTTATGACCCTGAAACTGTCAGCAGTCACCACAGTAGAAGTTGCCATCTTCACCACAGCAAAAAAAAAAAAAAAAAAAAATCATGTCCCCCCAACTTTATCTCCAGTGTTGTAACCAGTGATGAGGCATGTTTATAGTTATGACCCTGAAACTGTCAGCAGTCACCACAGTAGAAGTTGCCATCTTCACCACAGCAAAAAAAAAAAAAAAAAAAAAATCATGTCCCCCCAACTTCATCTCCAGTGTTGTAACCAGTGATGAGGCATGTTTATAGTTATGACCCTGAAACTGTCAGCAGTCACCACAGTAGAAGTTGCCATCTTCACCACAGCAAAAAAAGTCATGTCAAACTTGCACAACGTGAAGTCATGTTAATTTTTTTTTAACACCAAAGACATCCACAAGAAATTTGCTCTTTTTAGTCAAACTGTGAAAGGAGAGTTTTACTGTGACTTTTCAAAGACATTATCCACAAGAAATTTGCTCCTTTTAGTCAAACTGTGAAAGGAGAGTTTTACTGTGACTTTTCAAAGACATTATCCACAAGAAATTTGCTCCTTTTAGTCAAACTGTGAAAGGATAGTTTTACTGTGACTTTTCAAAGACATTATTCACAAGAAATTTGCTCCTTTTAGTCAAACTGTGAAAGGAGAGTTTTACTGTGACTTTTCAAAGACATTATCCACAAGAAATTTGCTCCTTTTAGTCAAACTGTGAAAGGAGAATTGAAGTTTCATTGAGAAAAAATAGGTACAAAATTTCAGAACAGAGGGAGAACAGAAGCTGGGTTCTCCACCACAACAGTGCACTTGCGCATATATTGCTAGTCATTTGGAACTTTTTGGTTTCCAAAAAGCATGGTAGTATTCTATTTGCCTAATGTTGCCCTGTGTAACTTTTTTCTCTGCAAAAAAGTTGAAATTGAAAGACTGTTATTTCGATACAATTGAGAAGATCCAGGCGGAATGTGCTTCAAGCATTTGCAAGTGTAAGTGAATCCACTTAAGATGTAAGTGACTGATTTCCAGCGAGCATGGAATTATAGAAAAAATGGTGTAGTCACTGTATCCATGCCGAGACGATTATTTTGAAAGAGATTGTGGAAACTAGGAGTTATGGCAAGCAATTTTATTTTTACAGGAAATTCCCTGAACTTTTGGGTAGCACCTTATATTGATTAATATGTTTAAAAAAAGTTTGTTTACGCTAATAAATATTATGAAACAACACCAAATAGGGTTGAGAAATAATTATTTTCTATGTCTAACTGGAAATAATTCATGTGAGAAAGTTTGTGTAATGCTTTTGCATTGTTTATTGTGTTTTACAAATACATAAGCTTAAATATAAAATTAGTATATGGTGAATGTGTTACTATGCAGTAAATTTAAAATGACACAGACTATAAATCAGCTGCTTAGGAAATTACCTGCTAAGAACACCAGTGGGATAGAGAAAAAAAATTATGAGAATGATAGGTTGAGGCCCCACTTTCTCACCACAGCTGCCTCCTTTTCCTTCACCAACGCTGAGTAGTAACTCACTGAGTTTGTAGACTCAGATTGGCAAACTCTGTGTCACTGGACTGTTGGAAGAAACTGGAGGAGAATTCTCCAAAATGCACAAGAAATTCTCATGCAGGCCATTTGCTAAGTGGCTGGACTATGGTGTTTTACATTTAATGAATTTAATTATTATTTTTAATTTCAGTAATATTTATTTAACAAATAACTGTGATAGGAACTATTTTTTGTATATTTAATCTAGATGCTACCAAAAATTAATTGTAGTTTTACCTTGGTCAAGTGTATATGATACTGCATAATAAAGAATAGGACTATTATTATCCGAAGGTTCTGTCCAGGATAACTTAATGCTTCTACTGTTGCATTCAACAATGCGTGGATCTCGTGGAGGTTCTGGTACATCTAAAATAAACAAAAAATTAAACAATATTTATTTAGTAAAGTTATAGGTCTAATCAGTAATATATTTTCAACTTGTGAACTTTTTCTAAATGTTTTATTGGAATTAAAGTTGTGTATGGTATCCCAAAACTCTTATATAAATAAATAGCAGATATTTTTAGTAAAGTTTTTCATTTCATCATCATTTGTTTTAATAATGAATTTAAAACAGTGTACAATCTTTTTTATGTGAAGAAATTATGTCTTTTTTATATGATGTCACATATGTTAATATATAGTAAGCATAGAATAACAGTTAATGAAATAAAAACTCTTTTGTATATTTCCATAACTTTTTTATTGAAGTCTTGCCAACCAAGGTGTCACTTGTTAGAGCATTATCAAAGGTCACTTAACAGACTAAAGTTAAAATAGCTAATACAACATATTTCTGTTTGGGAAAAACTCACTGTACAAGCCTAAGAAATATAATGTATTAGCTAAGTTTAACTTCAATATGTTAAGTGCCTTAAATTCTCTAAGGAGGGAAACCTTGGTTGGCAAAACTCCAATAAAAATTTTGTGAACATACACAAAAGTGTTTTTATTGTATTAATGTAATGGATTTCCACCAACTATAAATACTTAATAAATCTAGTAAGTAAAATGTTACAATTTGATATGAGATGGCACAAATTTGTAGTCAACTATTCTTGTAGAATGTGAGTTTGTTGTACTAAGTTTTACAATAATAAAATTTTTATTGTAATTTCAGTATACAGAGTCATTGAATACAGCACTGATTTGCTACAAATTTAATTTCTTGTCTGGTTTTTATTTTGCTATCATAGTTTAAAATAACATTTTGTAAAATCCTTACATGATTTTTGTTGCTACTGTAATAGGATTTTGGAACACCAGCACTAAATGTTAAAAAATATTTTTATAAGTTGTCTTGCCATGAAGTCAGTTTTTTTAATTCATAAAAATTAAAAACACATATTATAATTATACAAAAAGTCTTCTGACCACAGTCTGCTTTTTAACTTTTTCTTAATTAAAGATGTAAAAAAGCAATTATGAAATATAAAAAAATATAAAAAATAAATAGTTTAATAAATATTGCACAAAGTTTTTTAGTTTTATTAAATTCCTTGATAAATCCTGATCAAAAGTAATAAAAGAAACATCTTGCTACAATAGAATCAGTGGGTCTAACTGTTTGAAAAGTGACATTTTCTCTTGTTCTAAAACTGTGTAGACCTACTGTATATTAAAACTCTGAGGACCACTGATGATCCACAAACATCTGCTTGAGTAAAACTATTAAGAAGAATATACATCTTACCTTGAACAGAAAGATAAACCGCCATTTCATCTCTTCCAAAAGGGTTAGTGGCAATGCAAACATATTTGCCAGAATCCATCGACATTGCCTGATGAATTGTTAACTGAGAACTAACTGAATTATCGAGTGTAGTGTCTTTCATTTGATACCTAGAACATAACAACAAGAGTGACAAAATAAACATAGCAAAGCATATTAATTTACATGAAAAAATGTATGGAAATAACCTTAAATAAAACAGAACAAGCTAAATATTTTTTTATAACAGTTTGCTTTAGGCAAAAAAAAATTGTTTGCAATAATTTAGAAAATGGCAGGCGATAGACTTTTTGTCTAAGCCTACCAATTACACAAACAAAAATAAAAAAACAATTTTATTAATAGAAATTTTAAAAACTGAAATAGTGCCTAACAAAAATTACTTGAACACTAAAATTAAGTAATTTTGTTAACAAACAATTTTTTGGACTAATAAGAAATAACTCATTTAAGTGATAAATGAGGACACTTCTTTAAGTGATTAGAGATAAGTGAGTTTAAGTGATAAGTGAGGGCAAGTTATTCTTGAAAACCCAACTTTTTATGCAGAATTCTTCCAAGTTATGTTGCTGGTAAACACATACAATGTTTGTTTATTACTTTCTTACTTGTAATCTATAAGATTACAAAGAATGTGAAATGATCATAAGAAGAAAATAATTTGATATATTGATGGATTTATCCATTTTGAAGTCCAATTACTATAATAACAAACATTTCTACTAGAATGCCTGTTTGTCTATGTGTTCATTTACATCATACTAAATGAATTTACTGAATTTAATGAAATGTGGCATTGTAAGTAAGTAAGTTTACCCATTATTTAAACCATTTTTTAACTAAAAAATTCAAGCCCTTTTTTTAAAAAAACTCTTCAAAATTAAAAATTGTCTCAAAAAATTGTTAATTCTATTTTTGGTGATTTGTACTTGAACAATACTTACAGGATTTTGAACAAAACTTCAGGTTTGATATATCAGCTAAAAATTGAGTTTTTGATAAAAAAACTGACAAATTGTAATAATTTCTTAAAACTGTTTTATAAAATTATGGTCACATAAGGATTTATAACTAAAGACAAACTAAGTTTGAAATAAAAGAAAATTATAGTTCAAAAGAAAGTGGCAAAATCAAAATGAACCTTGAACGCTGTCAGTTTTTTTGTTTTTAGTTATACTTGAATTGTAAATTTCTTTCATTTAAAATTTTGTTCAACATACTGACTTAAGTTATAAGTATGCATATGACCAACATTTGAGCAACTTTTTATGACAAATTTTGAGAAATAAGTTTACCTTGTCCATAGATTTGTAGATAAATTTATTGATTTCTTGGGAAATTTATAGTAGCAAAATATGCAGTTACTCTTCTAATGAAGACATTATGAAATTATGGTTTCATAATCTAACTACAAAAAAAGCAGACATTTTAAAATTTGTATTCAAACTAATGATTTTATTAAACAATAGCTTAGTAGATAAAGTAATGATCAGACAGGTAACTCTATTATAAAACTGAATAAATAATGATTATATAAAGAGCACTTGTCAAATATTGGACTTCAAAATTCCTATTTACTTATTATAAATTTTGCTTTATCTTAGGACAATTTACCTTTGTCAAAAGTTTTATTTGTTCTTATCTAAAATAAACATTCTTTTTTAACATTGGAAATGGAAAGTATTTTCATTTTAATTAATTGTTATTAAATATGTTTAAAACATCACCTCATGTTGTACAGAGGCAGAGGAACTCGATCCCGTCTCCAGCTTACTGTCATTGGATTGTCACCTTGTGCTCGACATTGAAGATTTGCAGTACCTCCGTGTTGAACTATTTCCTTTCTAGCAGGTGACACAAATCTTGGTAAAGCTGTTGCAAGAAAAAATACAAATGTATGACCTATCGTAAAGCAAATTTTCATTCAAATTCAAAAGCAGCATTGGTACACCCAATGTTCTAACCGCAAAAAAAGATAAATAATATATTTTGTTTTAGGGTTTTATAGGGTATTATTTTCCTATTGTGGGATTGAAAGGAACAAGAAATCTGATCTGTTGGCCAAAAAAGAATCTACTGTTCAATTTGTGGGCTCGAAGCCTGCATGCGGGATTAGTCGCACAACTGTGAGAGGTTCAGTAAGAAAGCGGGTTAGGGAAAATACATCAAACTATAGAGGCAATTCCCTGGAAAACGATTAGCAAAATGTCTTCTCTAGGGACCAGAACTTGCTCTGATAAGGACATTTCTTCAATTTAACATGAGATTGCTGAGACCATGATCACCAACATGCATATTGTCACCATAATCTCCAGATGTGGCCACATCCAGAGTCATCTGCATGAGAAGGGATTTACCAAAATCCCACCTGATTGTCTTTTGTGCAGGCAGGAACCTGAAACTGCAGCACACATACTCCTTAAGTGCAAGGCCTTGAAGTCCGAAAGAAGATGACTCTTCAGACTTAAGCAACCAGACAAGGAGTTTCACAAGGATACCCTATACAAGAGTCTAGAACTTGTCAATGGCACTGGAGGCAGTTTAACGTGAAGTATAAGGGAACACAAAAAGCTTATAGCTGATGTGTCAGAGGCCAGTAGAGCCTCAGTAATAACCTTATAAAAATGGGCATTATTATAATTTTTGAATATGGTACTGATAATTTTGTACAGTGTACGGATGATAAAGTTATCTAAGTTATCTAAATAAAAAAAAGTTCCTAATTCCTTAAAAGCTTCCCTACAAGATGCCTTTCTAACCTACAAAGGTTCAAATTACTTTTAACATGTATTATGTTTTTGGACTAGTTTTGATGTTGGAATTTGCAGGACATGTGATGTGAGGAACATGTTTAAATTGATATATAACAGTATATTTTGAGCGTCTTAAGTTTCATATTAAATTAAGTATAATTAAAAATGTCTGTGATTCCACTGGGATCAAACTGGGGACCTTGCACATGTAAGGAACACATGACATTCCACTAGGATCAAACAGGGGACCTTGCACATGTAAGGAACACATGACATTCCACTGGGATCAAACTGGGGACCTTGCACATGTAAGGAACACATGACATTCCACTGGGATCAAACTGGGGACCTTGCACATGTAAGGAACACATGACATTCCACTAGGATCAAACAGGGGACCTTGCACATGTAAGGAACACATGACATTCCACTGGGATCAAACTGGGGACCTTGCACATGTAAGGAACACATGACATTCCACTGGGATCAAACTGGGGACCTTGCACATGTAAGGAACACATGACATTCCACTGGGATCAAACTGGGGACCTTGCACATGTAAGGAACACATGACATTCCACTGGGATCAAACTGGGGACCTTGCACATGTAAGAACACATGACATTCCACTGGGATCAAACTGGGGACCTTGCACATGTAAGGAACACATGATAAACACTACATTACGGCAAATACAAAAAAATTTAACCAATATTAATAATATGAAATGAATCGTTAATTTAATTTTGGTAGTTATACGAGATCTGTTCAAAGACCAAACTTTTGAAAGTACATCCAAACCTTGTGTAGTTTTAATTCACTCGCTATGCTACACATAGAAGCATTCTTTGGAAACAAAACTAGACCCATGATGCATTGTGGCAATTGATCAGCTAGCGAACAGAATCGCTTTAGTAAACACGTGCAGTTTCTGCTACATAGTGAAAAACTGAAAATGAATAACTTTGAATAGCAACGTTGTAACATTAAATTTTGCTTTAAATAAGAAGATCTTTTTCTGAAATGTGGGAATTGCTTCACAACCCCACAAGGATGATTGTATGACCCGTAGACAATGCTACAATTGGTATATACATTTTAAATGAGGCAGAACATCAACCAATGAAAATCCAAGAGATAATGTCCTCAATCTTAATAAATGACAAAAAAATTGATGTTGTTCGATCTGTGATTTGTGGAAATTGTCATTTAAATGTGCAGAAGGTTGCAGAAGAAGATGAAATCAGCATTGGGTCATGCCACGAAATTTTAACAGAAAACATTTCTTGCATTTTCTGTGTAAAAATGGAGCTATAAGTGAACAAAAATAAAACCGTGTCAACATTAGCCAAGAATTGCTTCATTGTGCTAATAGCAACGAAAGCTTTATGAAAACTATCATCACAGGTGACGAAATTTGGGTGCACATAACAATGGGTTGGTCAATATTTACCTTGTCTGATAAGTTGTTCAAACATGAACTCAATGTTAATTGTTTTCTTTGCCTGTCATGGAGTTGTTCATCACAAATTTGTACCACGAGGTCAGACTGTCAACATGGGTGTTTTAAGGCATTTACGGAAATATATACTAAGTCACTTGTCTCTGCTGGTTGGCCAGTTTTTGGCAAATAACGGAACAGCCATTCTTCTCCATCCCCCGTACTTACCAGATATGGCACCAGCAGATTTTTTTCTATTTCATAAACTAAAATCCACCTTAGAAGGAAACTGTTTTCAAAGTGTAAAAGAAATTCAAGAGAAATTGCTGGCACAGGTAAAAGACATCACACCAAATGATTTCCAAGGAGTATATGAACAGCCGAAAACGCAGGGTTTGGTGCATAGCAAGCGAGGGGGATTACTTTGAAGGAAACAAGTATGAGTAAAGTTAATAGTATTGTAATAAAGATTTTATGACTAAAGTTCGGTCTTTTTTTTTTGAACAGACCTCATATTAAAAGATCAGTTGTTTTACATTAATTAATAAAGATCAGCTGATTCATTGAATCAGATGCTATATATAGGAAGTTTCAGGTTACGTTGTTAATTTGTCATGTTTTTTTAACAAATTATCATAATTAATAAAACAGGAAGAGAAAACATGATATATGATTTTTATTTTTAGCTCAAGAGCAGAATTTTTTTTGTAAGTGTTAAAGTCATACTAATATAATTTTAAAGGAATTACTATTTAATGAGGATAAATAAGTATATTATAGGATATACTTAATTACATGTTCAGATATACATAATTACATATACTATAATCAATTTACATTTTGTTTGATTGTGAAAATGAGCTATCATAATATTTTAACATGCACTAACCATTAACAGTAAGAAAGATAACTGCACTTAGTCCAGCTCCAATCCCGTTGGTTGCTTCACACAAGTAAAATCCTTCATCCGTTTCTGAGACATCAGTTATAACTAGAGTTCCATTTATTGATTCATACTCCCCAAACTGTGCCACTTGTTTACCTGAGCAAATTTACATTATAATAAATAATGTTTGTTGCACATTTAAATAATAAAATATTGAAGAAGGCCTGTATAATTTATGTTATTTTTAGAAATGTATCAGTGTTTTAAAATTTATTACTATTTAATTCTTTAATACCACAAGCTTAATTAAATATTTATTATACAAATTTATTTATATTATTTGATTAGTCTACCTAATTTTAAAACATTTTAATGGTCATTTGGGTTCATACAATACATGATACATTCTAAATAAACAATATAATAATGAAGAAAAATGTGTACACCATATTGAGAGAAATTTAGTTTTTAATTTTAATTTCAATTATTACAATACTTTTGTATTTCCTTTATTTTATTTTATTATTCATAATTTTATTTTATGAATGTTGTGCTTTTTTTACCAAATTTAATTGCATTTTTATTGTTACAGAGTAGAAGAGTTTACAGTTAAAATTACAATTGAATCTATAAAAACTTATCAAAATTAACAAGAAGTAATTATAGGAACAAGTTGATTCAGAGGTCCTGCGGTGTGCACCTGGCATTATTTAATGTATTTCTTACGTGATGTTTTGTGTAAGAACAACCTCCAAGAAGTAAGATTTAAAGTGAGATTTCAGTGCCGAAACACGAAAATATTTAAGTCTCGGACAGGGAAATATAGATTTAAGTTTTTACAATATCAGTGACCTTAATATATTACAGAACATGAAATGAAAAATAAATTAATTTTAATTTGTTTTTTTATTAGTACCTTAATCACAGGATTAGCCTACATTCAGCACTTTCATTGGGAGGGGGGGCAAGGATGATTGATAGCAACATTTTTAAGCTTTTACTTTGCTAATACAGGTTTACAAACATTGATGATAACACTATTTCCAGGTGACACAGTGATTAAGTTTTGCAGAAATAGCTTCAGGATGACCTAAAGGGATTAATGTGGTCCAAAAATTAACAATTTAAATAAAATTAAATTAAGATTTTTTTTGGAAAACCATATTTTAGCAAACAATTGACTAAAACTTTAAACATGCAATGCTGATAAAAAAGTAGGTGTGCATTGCTCTCTCATTTCAATATTTCATCTCCTGCCCCTTTCTGCTACATCAGTTTTGGCTCAATGCTGACAAAAAAGTAGGTGTGCATTGCTCTCTCATTTCAATATTTCATCTCCTGCCCCTTTCTGCTACATCAGTTTTGGCTCAATGCTGACAAAAAAGTAGGTGTGCATTGCTCTCTCATTTCAATATTTCATCTCCTGCCCCTTTCTGCTACATCAGTTTTGGCTCAATGCTGACAAAAAAGTAGGTGTGCATTGCTCTCTCATTTCAATATTTCATCTCCTGCCCCTTTCTGCTACATCAGTTTTGGCTCAATGCTGACAAAAAAGTAG
>CM040182.1:70465400-70505400 GCA_022606455.1 Callitettix versicolor | reverse complement strand
ACTGGTCAATGTTTTCAAAAAACATTCTGATTATCCTGGCAGATGTATAATGTAATAATATACATCATAATAATATGTATAATAATGCTTAATTATTATTTTGCTTTGATTTTGACATGTTATCGGCAAATGTATTGCTAAGCATGGCCCAGTACAGCTGGTTTTTAATTTAACTGATAGTAATTCAGTTTTTAAAATACAGCTTTTTTGAAGTAACTTATGACTAGAACATGCAGACTTATGAAATTTCAATAGTTACTTTCGTACAAAAACTTGTCAAGAAAGTCAGTAACTGTAAAATTGTCCATTCTTCACAAAAAACAAGGGTGAATAGTACACATAAGAATCCCAATTTCTAGTTTGTTCTTCACAGCAGTACTGTGTTCAATTGCTGAAGAGAAGTTTTGTTTTCCAAAAAATCCTGGCCTGGTAAAATCTTGAAGTTCAACAACATCAAAAAGACTCACGAAAACTGTGTTTTTTAAACATATTACTTTCAAAAAATTGTGTATAATTGTTTAAAGCAAAATTTATATGTGTTCAAAACAAAATAATTTAAATAACCATGTTATTTTATTATTTTTCATATTTAATTGTTATGCTTGTAACAACGACTCGAAGTCAGGGATCTATAAAAAAATATAAACGTAGTAACAGATGGATGTTAAGTCTAACTGAATGCAGTTCAGAAGGAGATAATGAGTAGAGGTATGCTGAGATGGAGGGATAATGATCCAGAGGCTAAACACTAAAGCTATCTTAAGTCTACTATGAGACTGGGGATTTCCTCCGTCCACCTAAATCGATTAATATGATCACAGTTCTTACAATTGTCTATAACCATGTTTGTAATTAATTGTAATAATAGTACCTACTAGATTTTTAAAAAATTCACAGTGATAAAAACAAGGTTTCAAGAAAATTGTTTTAAATTAAATAAAACTTCAATTCAAGGTGAAGTCTGGGAAATTCACCGATTATATTTAATTGCCCTGTGGCTTTGACTTTCGAACTCTGTGAGTTACTTTTGCAGTTTAGAAAGTGATGGAGCATATGATGTACGAACATCTTAACTCAAAACATGAGATACGTGGTCAAATGATACCTCAGTTTATACCTTCAATAATCCTTCCAAAATATTTTCAATTTTCAGACTAAAACTTTTATTTATATGTTTATTAAATTAAAAAATCTTTCAAAATAATGGGGGAGGGGTTAAATGCTTCCTTTCATCTCCCTAATTTATGCCTATAGTTTTAATTTAAATAGTTATTGATAAACTCTATCAATATTGTAGCAGTAAACTACAATAATTTCAATATGATGTTTTTATTGGCATTCAAACAATCATTGGGATTCATTACATAATTATAAAAAGGAAAATATGGAAAAAAATTGACTACATATTTACAAATTTTCCATCATATATTTTGAGAATATCTACAATATTTAAAATATCTAAATACAATATGTTTACAATTAGTTACAGTGCAATAAACTGTCTGCTTTAATACTGTTTGAATTTGATGAACAAACACTTTAAACGAGGCTTAATCTCAAAACCTAAAATGTGACTGTCATTAATAAGAAGGGAAGTTTGGAAGGTAAATTTCAATAATTTTAAATTATATACAATTATCTGTCAAAAACAATGCACATGAAAATACACAGTCAAAAATAAATTATAAAATAACTGTACTTTTAGAGTATGAAAACAAGAAACCTTTTTCACAAAAAAAGAAAAATATGAATAACACAGGTACTAATTTACCTTGAGTTTTTCGCCAAACAACTTTTGGTTGCGGGAATCCCTCCACCTTACAATGAATGCTTATGGATGTTCCAGCAATGGCGCTTGTGTCTTGTGGTTCTAGTACCCACTCTGGTGGAACTGTAAATTAATAAACATTTAAACAAAGAACTCTCATAAAAAAGTGGTGATTAAGTAAATGAGTACCCTGGAAAATACATTTAAATTTCCATAAAGCTTTTAAAATGTATTACTAATCCTACCAAGGCCAAAAATCTATTAGAGCCACATGAAGTCTATGTTTATTAACAGATACTATAGAATGACTCTGTGCTATGATTCTATGAGGTGCCAGCAAAAATATTTACAGGAATTAAAAATTCCAGAATTAATAAAATATGAAGTCAGAATAAATAACTTACCTAATTGTTTGTTTTTTTCTTAAAAAGAAACTGTCACAAGAAATTTCATAAATAGCTACTATTGCCAAGAGTAAACAAATTCAGTATGAAGTGACTTTTATCCCTAAGTTGTTTCAGGAGTTTTACAAATGCCAACTTCTTAATTTTCTGGTTTAGTGTTAAGTTGCTAGAGGTCTATTACAACCACATAAATATTCAGACAAAAAAGTCTTTTGTGTTATCCTGTGTATCCTAAAATATTTATTCTAGAACATTTTTGGACAGTAAAATATATTTTTGTTATAAATGTGAATGGAAATTACACAGTATATATATATATATATATATATATATATATATATATATATATATATATAGAGAGAGAGAGAGAGAGAGAGAGAGAGAGAGAGAGAGAATTATATATCACTACCTGAATTATCCACAAAAAGTTTTATTTCATGTCAATTTGTTGAAAATTTGTTCTGAATTATACTAATTTAGTTTTCTGAATGATAATTAGTTTGAAAGTATGTTTACAAATATCTTGATTTATTAAATAAAAATAAATACATGAACCTAGCTTAGATATTATTCAGTGTAGTTACAGTAAAAGATCAGCTGTTTTATATTAATTCAAAACAATCTGCTTACTTCATTGAACAGCTGATAGAATATAATCAGTTTCAGGTTATGTTTTAAAAAAATAGTAATATGAACAACAATTATAAACGTTTATATTAATTTCAAATGTTTTATGAAAGGTTACAATGTACACATGGTTTTCATTTAAGGAAAAAAAATGAAACCAAAGCAACACAACGTTTTTATATAACATGCTTATATTATTATCAAAAAGGAGGAAGAAAACAAGGACACAGAAATAGAGAGACATGTTTTGCTCATTTCTGTTTTGCATTTCCCTTATATTAAAAAGGTTCAGGACACTTCTTTCTATTTACTCCTCTCACCAAAGTTATCATTAAAAGCTTCCATTCAAAGTAATATACCACTCAAAATAATGTGACAAGGGTATTAAATGAGAGATGATGGCCTGTAAAGATTTGTCAAAAGTGATTTATTCTCCTTTTATCTTTATTATTTTGTTTAAGACTGGAAAGGAATAAATATTTCAACCCCTCTCTTTACTCCACTGCTCCCAATAACTGATTTATCTTAGCCCATAACTGATTCCTTACCACAGCCCATAACTAAGGAAATGAAGCTATTATAAACAAATTTCTTTATGAAAAAAATATTTTTATAATTCTTCTAACAACTTCTTGAGCTTGCAGTAGTTTTTGTGTGTTTATACCTTAAACATTTCTATCTTGTCAAATTATTAAAAATTACTGTCTTAAACCAATACAAAAATATAAAATCATCTAAATTAATGAGTTTAAGTTGATGACATAATACAGGCCTTCTATAATGTTAGTAAAATATTTTTGCTTTTTTATTCTATTCAAAACAACAATTTTCCAAAAATGGTAACATTTTTAAGATTATGTTGTCAATTTGATATGATTTGAAGTAAGTGTTCCCTTACTTATCAAATCACAATAAATTATTCATAGTATTATTGAACGCAAAACCTTCAAATTTATGTTTCCTTTATTTTTATAAATGTACCAAAAATTATGAAATAGTATTAGAAAGAATAAAACAGACACTTAATTTTAAATTTAACTCCAATATATCACTTAATGGATTATACATAATTTAATGTATAAATAATGTATTTACAAGTAAATACTTGTAAAATGGTAAACCAAAATGTATAAAATGAAATACAGTTATCATTTTAAAACAGTCAAAAATAACGAAAATTTTGTTAATTAAATTGATTTCCTTAAAAAATCTAGATCTTTAAAAAAATTAACAGCAAAAACGTGTACTCTCCGAAATATTGAGTCTAATTTTGTAGAACAATTATTTTCCTTAAATATTCCTCTGTGAATGGAAGTGATATCATTGATATCTATTTTAAATAACATGACCAAAAGCATGTTAATCGATGGTCTATTAAATTGACCAAAGAAAGAAAATCAAAAATCAATTATAAACAAATGTTACCTTTATTTATATTTCTTTTCATGTATATAGTTTAAAATATGAATATTCATTTAAAAATAACACTATAGTGTTATTTGCTCTATAGTCAATATCATCACAATATCATGATCTATAGTGTTATTTGAAACAATATCATCACTAAAAAAATATTCATTCTAATATGAATAGTTTAATAATTTTTAAAATAATAATAATAATAATAATAATAATAATAATAATAATAATAATAATAATAATAATAATAATAATAATAATAATAATGATAATGATAATGATAATGATAATGATAATGATAATGATAATGATAATGATAATGATAATGATAATGATAATGATAATGATAATGATAATGATAATGATAATGATAATGATAATGATAATGATAATGATAATGATAATAATGATGATGATAATGATAATGATAATGATATGAGATGATGATGGGGTGTGTGTGTGTGTGTGTGTGTGAGAGAGAGAGAGAGAGAGAGAGAGAGAGAGAGAGATTTTGTTTTTGTTATTTTAAGGCGAAAAGCACATTGAGGCTATTATCGCCTCCCTAAATGTAAGTGTGATTGTAAAGTATTAAAGTCATAAGTGTAGTGTTGTGAGTGTAAGTGTGTGTTAGAATCGTGTACTGCGAGGGACGTCTAAGTCCTCTCAATAAGTGCAGCTAGATTGCAACACCCTGAGGGGAATAATAATAATAAACAGTACAATTTTGTATATGTAAACTGTCAAAAATTTATTTTTCTTTATAGGCCTTCTGTAAATTGAGAAAAGAGTTTTTCTTGTACTTATACCAAGTTGAAAAAAAATTGTTTAACTTAAAGTAGAAAGTTTAAACAATTAAAGTTAATATGATAATTATGGAGTTAGCTTTGAATCATAAGGAAAGATTGATAAAGAAAGAAGATAACAGAAAATTCTAAAGTAGTATTTTGCTGTCTCTTATCAAATTACAATTTAAACTATATTGCAATCATGCAAGTAAATTGTTGTATCATTGCTTGTGTTCGATACAACTCAACATGCTTCTAGTAGGGTACTTTGATCCGATCTGATAATCATTTACCAGGAACATACATTATACGAGGTGTGATAAAAGGTTTTAGACTGGGCCTTTTAATTTTCAAAACAATAGTACTTGCACACTATTTTGATGAATCTCCTTCAAAATAATCCCATTCTATACTTGATATACCAACTGCAATAGTGTTTACACTTTTGGATCATTCCTGTAAATCTACACTTAGGTGGCCTAGTTGATAGCGTACTGGGCTTTCACCCCGAGGACCCGGGTTCGATTCCCGGCCAGGGCTTGGCATTTTCATACGCTATAAATCATCCCATCGTCTGCATTAGCCCAAGTGTGCACAATAGTCAGACGTTAAACACAAAAAAAAAAAAAAATAAATAAATAAAATAAAAAAAAAAATCCTGCAAATCTTTTTTTTAAAAGATGTTAAGAGTATGTTTTCCATTGCTTGCTTTGAGGTGACAAACTTAGCCCCTTCTAATAAGCTGTAGCAGCACCTGCCTTAAAACTTTCTAACCACACCTTGTAAATAACATACATTTTCAAAATATACAATCCTGTGGTACATTCACACAGAAAAATATGCATGCACTTACACACACACACACGCAAGCACAAACACCCCCACACAGACACACACGCACGCACGCACTCACACACACACACACACACACACACACACACACACACACACACACACACACATACACACACAAATACATAATATTCTTAGCAAATATATTTTTGTAAATTTAAAAATGTATTAATGATGCAACACTCATGATGCATTGAGTTCTATTGAGTTTTATTGTGCAAATAAGTTAATACCAGTGCATGCAAATTTATCTGCTAATGTAATACTGACATTAAGCACTAAACTTTGTCACACTATAAGTTGTAGAGAAACATTTATTTTGTTTGACACAATTATAAATAAAAATGTTACTAAAAGGCAACATATTCTAATGATTAAATTAAAATGTTTTATATAGAATGTTATGATATTAAAAGTCACAAAAATTGTATGCATACTTTGAAACATAAAGCCAATTTTTAAAGTTTTGATTTTCAAAACTTGATTTGTCAAATTTGTAGTAAATATCTACTCTATTTGATTTTTGAGATTATAAGCCTACAGGTCAAGTAGTCCTACTAATTTACTGAAATTATTATTCTATTCATAACTGCCATTGAAAATATATTATATATTCCATCGTATCCATCGTCTTGTCAAATATATTTAAAATAAATTAAAACACGTTACAGTTACAGACACAATCTGAAAGAAACATACTAATACTGAGCCAGTAAGGGGTCAGTCTGCTGTGTTCTGAACTGGGAACCTAACGCAGTTATTCCCATTTCTTTGCCCTAACCCTTCGTCCTCATTAGTCTAACTGACAAAGTAAGGACGTAAAAAAAATAAATTGTATCTCTCAATTTTAATCAAATTAGTCCAAATATAGCTTTTTGTACTAAAGCACTTATCACCGCAATCAAATCTGTTTTATTATTGGTCGACTTTCAGGAGAGCTGTGTTAGATGCGGTGATTATGCACGGAAAATGTGCATTTCTTTCCTTATGGACTTACTCCTTAAGACTTTACTCTATGTTTCCCGTCCTACCCATTTCCGCTAATGCGTCATTATTTTAAGGTTTTATTTAAAATAGCTTTAGGCAGTCTAGTTCTTTGAATTTTAAGACTTCAAATTTTTGTATCCTTTTGTCTTCTTGTATGTGTTGGTGGGATTTATAAAATAATTTCTTATCGCAAATTTAACTCGAGTAATTGATATTTTAAAATTTTGAGGGTCTTTCTGGTACAAATGTGATTCAAATTATAATTTCAAACTTTCTATATACGTAGGGTTTATATAGAGCCGCCAGATCTCTGCAGCACTGGCCAACACTCGTCTATTTCTTTTGCTTGTGTAAGTAAATTAATAAATGTAACGTGTTTTCATTTACTTTAACAATATATTACGGCACAGTGAAGTGAAGAAGATTGGATTCGATACTACTATGATTGGCATAATTCTACTAATTTAGTGTTGATTTTCATTTTGAACTTCAACAATGACAGCAATACGGTTACCGCTAACTGTGAGTTGAGACGTTACGGAAACCGAACGTGCGGAATTGCTCGCAACACACGTATAGTTTCCTGAATCCTTCCGCGACACACTGCTCATTGTCATTATGCTCGAATACTTGTTGAATTGGATGACATCAGCTTGAGGAGCCTCCACGGCGACTTTGTCTTTGTACCAAGTAATGTTAAGAGGAAGGTCTCCACCGTGAACATTGCAAGTAACTTGAACTCGTGCGCCCTCGGCAACGGCCGGGAAAAAGATAGGTGTGATCTCAGGCGGTACTGAAAGACCGGAAGTAAAAGTGCAGTGCAAGAACAAGAACAGTTAGTGATTACATAAACATCAATAATACTTTGTGCAAATGTGCGATGTTTTCTGTTGAATAATCCATTTGCCACTGTACTAAGGTCTTTCTTAGATTATTTACTTTTCTTTTAAATTGTAGGCCGATAGCATATAATAAATTATAGAAAAGATCTTTTTTTAAAATATAGGTCTACATCATAGGCTAGATTATGGCGGCAAAGAAGTAATAATGGGGAGTATAAAAATACAGCCTATTTTAAGGTCCAATTTAAATTTAAAAACTAATTATACTATTACTAAAATTTTTGTCATTAACATTGTCATCAGCTCGAGTTCTGTAAATTTGTATTTATTAAGTTATTCAAGGAAAATTAGTACACTTACATAACTTTACAAAATTCTATTATTCAGTAAGAAATGTTTCGTTGCGAGAGTTAAGCTAAAAGTTATGACGTGTAGCCTACTTATACACTAAGTATGTGAGAAGGTCAGAGAGCAACGAGTTGAGTAAAGGCGATGGGTTAAAGTCAGTCTGTTCATTTAAATTAAATTTGGCTTTTTACAAATAGATCTATGTATTTCTAGAATTTATACATTATTTATTTTTTATAATTTATAAAGTTATAATAAATTATAACTTTATAATTTTTCCCTATGTTTGAAGATTCCTCACAATTAAGCATATGCCACTAATTAAAAGAACTTCGTAAAACTATATTAGTGTTATAATTTGTCTGGATTATCTGCGTGTTCAATAAGTAATATTAAGTCCGGTAGGGTTGATGACTACGGTCGATACAAATGAGTATATTATAGCTACAGAAATGTTGTATCATCTTAGGTTTTACAATGTCAAACACTGTATTTCGCAATAAAATTATTAGACAAATTTTTAATGAATGAAAACTATTAGACATTTGTAAAATGGCAAATGAATATTTCAATTAGGAATAATGGTGCTGACGGTGAAGTGCATTAGTGCTGTACTGTGCTGTGCTGTGCTTTGCTGTGCTTTGCTGTTATGGTACCGTTGACAGCAAGTTGTACGTCATGAGTTGCAATAGCAGCTGCATTATGGGCTTCGCATCTGTAACGACCGCCGTGCTCCACAGCCACGCTCTCTATTAACAGCGAACTACTGAACTCTCCAACAGATGTCATTGTTAACGTAGGCAAATGTAGCGTTGACAGAGCCACGTCATCTTTAAACCACAATATTTTGATCGGAGCATCCCCTTTAGTTACTAAACACTGAATACCGATGCGTTTGCCAAGTTCGACTCCTCTCTCGATATAGAATGGGAAAATACTTGGCGGTTCTGAAAGTATTAAATATCAAATTATCTGTGAAGAACACCACAAAAATAACATTAAAAACATTTTTACACAAAGTCTGTTACGATTATACGGAAAATGTTTTACATATAAAACAAAAAGAAAATTTTCAAATAATTCTCTTTTAAATTTTGTTTTCTTGTCTATCAGCCTGACATGTTAAAAAACTAAATTTAGATTTGAAATCAATTTAAACTTTCAATTAGTCATTTCTCTCGATAAACGATTTGTACAACTGAGTCTCTATTTAAAAAAGACAATTGTATTTTAAAAGATATAAAATACTTAAAAATATATAATAAATATATATTTATAAATATATATAATAAATAAATAAATATAATATAATAATATATAATAAAATATATAATAAAATATATAATAATGAAATATTCCATGTTTTTCTATAACAGTACACAATACCCTCACCATAAAAATGATGAAACATGGAAAAATTCGTAGAGAACAGTATAACAAAAATTACCCTCGAAATAAATATTGGACTTTTAAAATTTTATAAAAAGAAGAAGTTTTGATGAAGAAGTATTGATGATGATAGTTAAATTTGTTTTAAATTTTACATTGCTCAAAGTCGTCACTATAATAGCAACACTACACCACACAACACTACATCCAATTAAACAATGAAAAACATTGCACAAAATTTCTAATTTAATTTAAAAATTGGTTCAGCAGAATTTATCAAATTTTGGTCACATTTGGTGATTCATAATTAAGTCAGTTTCCGAAATTTGAAATAACAGAAATCTACGTTTTCAGATTAAATCAAATAAATCAGACGGCGGTCATGGTTCATTTTAGTTTTTCCAATTAACAACAGAAACGATAAATTCTTTTAAATAAGGTCTGGCACCCTGACTTGAGTTATGCGTCTCCATATTTATATTTATATTTATATTTACGCAAATTCTGATGAGCCGGATTTGAGCCACAAAGTAACTTTTTTTGACTTTTTTAATTGCACATGAACCGGATTTTCTCGGACATAGCGATCAATACGTTTTGTTTGGCTGCTTAAGAATTAAATTTCAGCGAAATTTGATCAAAATCTTTATAACCAATTTTGAGAAAATCTGATCTTTATTAGACCTAGTTGTGAATAAAGAAAAGGAGTAGCGTTCCATCCTGTTGTCATCTAAGTTGCCGCAGTGTGTACACACACACACACGCACGCGCACTCACGCACACACACGCACGCACGCGCGCACACACACACACGCACGCACACTTTGAAAATCGGTGAAGTCAAAGCATAGATAAATTATTAAAAAAAGATGCTTTCAACAATTTTCTCTCTCTCTTCAATATTATGGCGTAGGCTATACAACTAAAGCACTGAACCGATTTTGATGAATGATGACTCGTTTTATCAGTTCTGGTTGCATGTTGTGTCTTTTGCTTAACAACTCCAAAAATAGATAAATTTACGACTGTAAAATGGCAAAAAATACAAAAATTGGAAAATTTACAAATTTACCCGTCTACAACCTACTTAATAAATTTTGATTTGTGTTTTTGCATAAAAATAAAAAAAAAATTGTAAAGACTATTTTATTGCAGAAATAGTGAGAAATAAAGAAAGAAATAATTAAAATTGGAACCACTGGTGCACTTACAGCCTAAACTGCTAAACCAGTTTTCATCAATGATCATTTATTTTGTTCAACATGGTTGCATATTTGCTATCTGTATCAGGAGGAGAAAGACACGCCTCGGCCAACTAGGAAGACTGATACTGAAAGGTGACCGGTTCTGGGCGGAATCGTATATGATTTAATTTTAGACTTGGAAGGGTTTTCTACGACTTGATGATTTTTGTTTAGATAGAAATAATAACAATAAAGAGTCTTTCTACGACCAAAACTTGAGAAGAAAATAATTGAACAAATTTTTCTTAACGTTCAGACTTTTTGCTAGTTAGACTAATTAGGATGAGAGACCAGCGTGAAGGGAAATGGTAAAGCTTACTGCAGTAACTGCTTTTAGATCCTACGACATTTAAAGTGCACAGTTCAATGACGCAGCAGATTGACCGGTGTCTTAGCCACAGCGACCACCGAGCCGTCGAAACGGTTTTTTGAAATTAAGCTCATTTTGGGTTTTTTGTCGGTTTACTTCGAGAAGTGAAAGAGCTTCATTTGAGAAAGTTTGTGCAATGTTTATGTATTTAATTGTATAAAAAGTCCTTAGTAATTAAAATATCATTTACATGTAAAACGGATTGTTGAAAGCAAAATTGCGAACACTGATAGGTTGGGTTACAACATGTGTGTACAACAGTGTAGGCCCACATTAGAGTGACTTACTTCGTGAAAATAAAAACTGAATGAAAGCAATTTATTTTTCAAAAATCTTCAGTCCTAGCTGAGCACAACAAAGGGTTCGGTTTTTGTGAAATAATTTTTTAATTTCAAATAAAACGTAATGCTATTCACTCAACTGCACAAACAACAAAC
This sequence comes from Callitettix versicolor, assembly GCA_022606455.1. NCBI lineage: Eukaryota > Metazoa > Arthropoda > Insecta > Hemiptera > Cercopidae > Callitettix > Callitettix versicolor. The sequence continues at coordinate 70,493,928 of CM040182.1, read as the reverse complement.
AAACTACACTTAGCATTTAAATAACCATATTTAATGCATTTTAAAAATAACATTATATATATTGTTATTTTAATAAGAAAATTAGTTTACAGATAAATGATAAACTATCAGAAGCAGCACATCTCGAAATATTGTTATTTATCACGTTAACTAACTTCAATTCAAATTTACACATTAGACAAAACCATATCTGGTTTATGTTTTGTAAATCATGTCACAGCTTTTTTTAAAAATAGAAAATAAGTTTTAATTTGTTATCAATATGTTTATGTAGGCCTACTTATTAAAGTGCAACAACAAAGGCATGAGACGCAAAAAGAAAGTTATACATGTTTATTTTTAAAATAATTACGTTTCACTTTTCCTAAAAAATGAATTGTATTAAAACGAGTGTGTTTTAAATGTGAAGTGTGAACTTTTAATAAAATACGAGTATAGTTATTAAAGTTAACCTTTTTGGTGGAATAAGGCGAATATTCAAAGATAAATATTTCTTGTTAACATTGCCAACATAAGCAAACTTGGTTTTTTAAAACCACTGCGGCGTCAATTTTTGAATTAAACTGTAGGTATATATATATATATATATATATATATATATATATATATATATATATATATATATATATACCATTTTATTCGAGAAAATGTATATTTTCAAGAAAAGAATAACATTTTTGGTATCGGTAGTCGCGCTAATCTAGATTTTTATGCCCATATGTTTTTGAATTTATTTGTAAAGAAACCTGAAACTCATTAGTTATTTAAAAATATAAACAATTTTAATTCGAGGGCCACAACAACTCACCCATAACTGCGATGTCAACGCTACCCCTAGAGGAATGACCTTGCCTGTTGCGTGCCTCACAGGTATATGTTCCTTGGTCAACTTTCTGCTGAACATTTTCTATCAACAATGTGCCGTTGGGATGAATCGACTGTCTGTGGTTTATAGGAAGAACTCTGCCATCTTGAAATACATACACAGCCACACACAAAGTAATCTTGATATTAAATAATTGTTATTACGTAAAGTAAACAATCAAAACGATCCAAGAAATAGTTTTCTAGATATTCACCATTTTGTTTTTCTTAGAAATATATTTTTCCGTAACGGTTTGACCAAGTGAATTCGAACACTGAAGAAAAGATCTAGTTTGGAAAAACCTCGAAATTTCCTATTGCGAAATACGACTGTCAATTCTCGAGCAAAAGATAAAACTGCCTCCATAATGTTCGGGGGGGAGCTAATGCTTTTTTATTTAAATATAGATTATTGTCCATAAATGTTTTTGGTTAACTACTTGTTTCTTAAAGGATTTGCTTTTATTGTGTATTTATAGAACATATAGTATATTATCTCCGCGGTATGCTTGGCTTATTGAGGCAGAACAAAAGTAAAGTTATAACATTGGCTGTACACTCACTTCGACCACAAAATGTTTTAATTTTTATAATAAATCTATTTACTTTTCTTTTTTTCAAAAGATTATATACGGCTAGTATGACTATTAAATTATATCTTCTTTTTTATACAGGCAATTTTTGATTTAACATTAATAACACACATCCCTTAAATATTTCACAATATTGTTATACATTTTTTTGAAGAACTAAATTTTTGTTTTTGCATAAAAGTTATAGTTAATATGAGAACATAACCTTACTACAATATTTTGTTATTACGTTATGAAATCAAATCATCATTGGCAAGTATTCATTTTCAATATTAATATATATACAGTATAGAAATTTTTTTACCATACAATTTATTTTGACCTATTCAATTTGTGTTAGTCTGAATAAAATGCTAAACATTGTCATTTCTATAATCGAAAATAATTATTTATCAAATCATCACTAGCAAGTATACATTTTATTATTATTTGTATAAATACATTCCTTTTTTCCCTTCTGTAAGTATTCATTGTTATAAACGAATATGTTGCATTAAAACTGAAGAGAATTTTTTACATGAATATTTTGCTTTATTTTTTTTTTTTATATATATAAACATGTAACGAATTAAAGTAGATGATTTGGCAAACCTAATTGGGATGAGATTATCTTTATGAGCAAAGTTTTAATTTCAATTGAATTAATTTTTATTAATTAAAGACCATTCAGCACTATGAGCAATACTAGCTCGGTCGTCTTTTTTAATTCAAAGCGATTTAACTTTTATAATGGACTGTTTACTACTTCTTGTTCGTTATGTAATGTTTTTGCTTATCCGTTCTAGTTGCATGATGTGTCTTTAGCATAACAACTCCAAAATAAATATATTTACGATTGTAAAATTGCAAAAAAATAAAAAATTGGGAAATGTTACCATTTAATCGCTTACGGCTTAAACTAGTAACATTTTGATGAACGTGGAATACGTGTTCCTTGCATAAAATTAAAAAAAATATATGTTAAAACTATGGAAACATTGAAGCTCTTATAGCATAAACTACTGAACCAATTTTCATCAATGATCACTCATTTTATTTGAGGTCTGTATTTTCTTCTGTAAAATAAATACATACATAAATATATAAAATAAAAGTATGTACGTTTACAGCTATAAAATTGCAATAAACATCCAAAACATAAACACTTACCGATTTCTGTAGTTTGCACCTTAATTAAATGAAGAGTAGATTTATGAAAAATGGCTTGTTATTGTAGGCCTATGTCATGAAAAATTAAAAACATATCTTTTGAGTTCTCTACAATTTAAAAAAAGTCAGCACTCAAGTCTTATACTATTATAAGCCAATGCAAACACTATTTTTTTTGTAAATACTTCTATTTTCTTCAATAATTATCGAATAATTTAATTTATCGTGCTCATCTTCCACAATATTTGGTAAAAAAATGATCCCAATCTAAACAAAAATCACCAAGTGGTAAAACGTTCCAAGACAAGTTAAAATTAAAAAAGTTGTTAAATCACCTTTGTAGTCTCTTCAGCAAAGAACCAGTCGCTGCGTCACTGATAGGCCTATGGGAACCGATATCAATCTTCCCTCTTAACGGCGACGTGCCCTCATGTCTTATCACCTTTGTAGTCTCTTCAGCAAAGAACCAGTCGCTGCGTCACTGATAGGCCTATGGGAACCGATATCAATCTTCCTCTTAACGGCGACGTGCCCTCATGTCTTATCACCTTTGTAGTCTCTTCAGCAAAGAACCAGTCGCTGCGTCACTGATAGGCCTATGGGAACCGATATCAATCTTCCCTCTTAACGGCGACGTGCCCTCATGTCTTATCACCTTTGTAGTCTCTTCAGCAAAGAACCAGTCGCTGCGTCACTGATAGGCCTATGGAAACCGATATCAATCTTCCCTCTTAACGGCGACGTGCCCTCATGTCTTATCACCTTTGTAGTCTCTTCAGCAAAGAACCAGTCGCTGCGTCACTGATAGGCCTATGGGAACCGATATCAATCTTCCCTCTTAACGGCGACGTGCCCTCATGTCTTATCACCTTTGTAGTCTCTTCAGCAAAGAACCAGTCGCTGCGTCACTGATAGGCCTATGGGAACCGATATCAATCTTCCCTCTTAACGGCGACGTGCCCTCATGCCTTCCACCCCTCCATATTGGTATTTGGGCAGATGTAAAATTACTATATTATAATATACCTTGAACCTTGAACCACGCACTTATTAGAGTTCAAACTATACAATTCACTCCGAAACAAAACCATACCATACCATTTCACTTACACAGTGAAGATCTATTCGTCCCTTCATAATTCACATGAAATAAATTATATATATATATATATATTTAAATATATTTAACTTATGGATTGGTTTCGAGGATGTCGATTTTAAAAAAATCAACTTATAATAATAATTTAAGTTCTTCTCATATTCATTGAGATGTGAACTGAGTGAAACCTCGACTAACACTGAGCTTATGCTCTTCCTTCTCTACATACAATGAAAATGCTTACTATGCTAAAAACTATATTGTCAACATTAAATCTAGCAAAGTCTACAATTATTCTTTTTATATTCTTCTCCTTTTCTGCTAGGATTATTATCACTATGTTCAGTATAATGATCTGCCTTCCCTAGCTTCGTCAATTCTACTTTCGTTGACGCGTTTCGGAGAACCTCCATCTTTAAAAACTATATATATTTCCATCTTGTATACTCAAAGTATACACGTTTTTGAAGATGGAGGTTCTCCGAAATGCGTCAACGAAAGTAGAATTGACGAAGCTAAGGAAGGCAGATCATTATACTGAACATAGTCTACAATTATTGTTTTATAATAATTAAGCTTCCTTAATTATTTTGAACGTTTTCATTTTCTTGTGTGAATCCGTATGCATTGTCTTCTTCAGTAAAATTATCGAAAGTGTTATAACCGTCTTGTGTTTCGCTATAATCTTCCGTGAAGTTATAGTCAATTCCAGTCTGTTCAGCTAATGAAATATTCGGCATTTGCTCTACGATTTTTCCTTCTTACAATAGAACGTAGAACATTATGTTCGTGGTGTATGTAGTATTTGATCTTTAGCGATCCTATTTTTCTTCTTTTTTCTTTCTTCTTTCTTCCCTCTTCTCTCTTCTTTTTTCTTTCTTCCTTCTTCTGTCTTCTTTGACACCGACGGACGTTATATGCCTTAACTTTCCGGGTATCTTGCCCTGCCGAATTAATGTTCGCTTAATTCTTCAGAAGTCTTATTCTGGAAGATCAATATAATCTTAACTTTCCAAAGCGTGTTGTCCCGCCTTATTAACGCTTGATACCGAAAAGATACTAATATTAACTTAAGAACTTTCAAGGGGGTCCTACCGACTGCGCCACTTATAGTATGGTTTCGAGGATGTCGCTTTTTAAAAAAACAACTTTTATTAATTAAAATAAGAATTTAATATACACTTACAAACTTATAATAATTATTTAAGTTCTTATCATATTCATTGAGATGTGAACTGAGTGAAACCTCGACTAACACTGAGCTTATGCTCTTCCTTCTCTACATACAATGAAAATGCTTACTATGCTAAAAACTACATTGTCATCATTAAATCTAGCAAAGTCCACAATTATTGTCTATATAACATATATATATATATATATATATATATATATATATATATATATATATATACAGAAACTTTTAACTAAGACATTGCTGGCTCCAAGTACATTTAAATATTTTAAATACCTATTTATGAAATCTATCCGCAAATAATCAGATAGCTATTTTGACGGTGAAAGGCACGCCGCCGCCAATTGAAAAGATTGAAATTGATAGGCCTATTGCGTAAGCAGGCGATCGGTTCTTGGCGGTTTCAAAGGCGATTTAACAAATTTTTGTAGACTGAGGGTGAACTTTTTACCACTTGGTGGTTTTTGTTTAATTTATTATTGCGAAAGAAATATTAACTAAACGAAATTTAAAAATTATTTTCACCTTTTTCCCAAGTGATCGTGTGGATCGGATATCCAGCAGCTGGACAAGATATTATCAGAGGTTCTCCAGCCACTGCTGATATGGGGGACATTGTGCGAATCACTGGCGATCCTAAACATCAGAGAACAACAAGGCTACAATACTAAGTTAAGTATATATTAGTATTAATTCCATTTACACTACATAATCGCGGCACGGAACTCTTTTGCTAACTTGATGAAGGAGAAGTGTAAACTTTATTTTATAAAATATCACTTCCACTATAATACATTAATAAAATTAAATAATCAGTATAATTCAGCTATTAGCCTTTAATTATTTTAATAACCCTAAGAACCATCCGATCGAGAAACCCAAGAATCCACTTCGCCGAGATAATTGTATACGAACGGGTAGAGCGTCGTATATAACTAGTCCTAAGCCGCCTCGGTAGCCTAGCTGATAGCGTACCGGGCTTTCACCCAGAGGATCCGGGTTCGATTCCCGGCTAGGGCTTGGCACTTTCATACGCTATAAATCATCCCATTCCAAGTGCGCACAATAGTCGGACGTTAAAAAAAAAAATATATAACCAGTCCTACAAAAGGTGTGAATACGTTAGTGAAAGTGTTAAGGGTTCGCGGTCTGTTTTGCTCGGGTCCTCCAAAGAATTAACTATCGGTGGTTCATGAAAAAAACATTTAATATGTTGAGATGTATTACATTACATTTCTCTTGTAACAGCTACAATTACGGTTGAACAACCCCAAGAATGAACACTACTGTCTTGTTCTTCAAAATGTTCCCCAAAGTATATCCTAATGTATTCAAACCAAATTGTGAAAAGGGGAAGAAGTGTACGCAAACTTTTGTCTACTTACTTTTTTACCGCCGATACGCCACTTCTCAGCACCGCATGGCTGGAATGCTCTTCCGTAGTGCGTCCCGATGTACAGCCTTTCGGGTCTCCACAGAATCGACCGTCCCTCGGAATATACCGACGTTCCGGTCCCCTCGGAATCGACTGTCCCCGCCCTACATCTTCCCCAAGTTTTTATTTCAATTGCTGTTCTACATACCTTGTTGCTTATTGCAACATGCAGTATGTCAGTAGTTCCGCAATTTGCCTGTCTTTGTCAATAGTGTTCATTCTTTGGTTGTGACCTCGTTATAATATTTAAAATTAGTAACTAAAAATTAACATTTTTTTAAAAATCCCAACAATACCAGTTCTTAGTAGGATGTTGTCCTCAACGTCGAAACCAGGTCTTCTATAATTAGTAGGGTTTACCTTTGCGGATAGTCTGTGCGTTGTAGGGAAAGTGCAAGGGTTTGTTTTATTACATATATCCTAATAGCTAAGTATAATATTACTCATATTAACCCTGAAATCCATGTGATAAGGAATATTGGTAGGAGGGAAGTGCAGTCCACCACGTCTAGCCATGTTTTCGGTAGTTCGACCGAATTTAAGGTATCCCGTTCTATGTGGTTATGGATAAACATAGCTGGGGTAGTTAAAGTTCAGTTCTTATCCAGGATATGTGATACTTTCAGGAACTTAGGATGGTCTTGTGATACAAATGGTTTGATTACTAGGGATGTCAGTGTGGTCCAGGAAACGGGAACAATGTGGTTTATCAGGATAGTATCACCTACCTAGTATCATTGTAAGGAACAATGACAAGGAATTTTTACTTCGATTGTTTCTGGAACGTCATGCTGTGAAATAGGAGTGGGTTTCGTGCCGTTGCAGACTATGTGTGTGTTGGGTGTAGGATTTGTGATGGCAAAAAGATCCCCAGTTATCTTCGTGATTATGGGGCTCTTGCCACTGGGAGTGCAGTGAAAAGTGCACTGTTGTGCTATTGCATGCAGATCCCCCCTCTCATTAGTTGTACCGCGCACCCTTCAGATATCGTCCCCGATATCCTGTGTCGAGGTAATAAACACAGTCCCGTGCTACCAGATTGACAATCATCCAGTTGCTTTCCAGATATCGTTCTGACAGTTGGGTCAGGATGTCAGTAGCAACGATTGTCGGGGTGTGCGAGAATATGCAGGTGTGGTTCTCCCAACGTAAGGGTACTGGAAGGTAATGAAAGAGTTGCCACGTCGTGGATCGATGCTGAATTGGCACTTTTACTGTTGTCAGGATGAAGTGGGGTGTAATTATGCACGAGGAAATGGGTAGGTGATAGTAAAGGTGTATGTTGTCCTTAGGAATAGCTAAGGACATATGATCTCGGACCAGGCGGAATTCCAGGTCTTTTAAGTCTGCAAACAGCAAATTTACAGGTACTGAGGTGGGTGTAATCACATGGTATGTTAACAAAATCTTGCAATGAATAGTTGTAGAAACGTGCGTGGCTTCCTCAAGGGTTCTTTGAAATGTAGTCAAAGTATCGTGTACGTCCTGCAGCACTCTTGACACGTTGAGTGGTGTCGTGGTTACTAAGTCTCGATGGTCGTCCCTGATAACGGCTTGGACCATGTTGATGTGTTTTTTGACAGCCTCTTCAATTGTATTCAGGACGTGTAGCTCGTTGTCAGTTGCTGTGCCACAACACCAATGGAAAATATCGCCGATGCTGTCAATAGCCCGTGTTGCCCTTCGTTGTACTGTAGTGGTCCAGTTGAATCCAGCCGAGACTTTATGTTGTACGTCATCCGTGCTGTCCATAAGACCCCGTAGTGCCTGTACCGCTTGGCATACCGGCGTCTCATCCGGTACCGAACTGGTAGTTCCTCGATATGGAATGTCAATGAAGTCTGCAAAGGAGTCAAGAGGGAAGGTATAGGTGAAAGGATAAGATGATTCATAGTCATAGGTGTAACGTGTTGGAAGGGGATGAAAGTAGGCGCTATTAGTTATGTTGACAGCAGTATCGGTTCGAACCGTGAGTAGGGTAAGGTTAAAAGTAATAAAAAGAATATAGAGTCATAATTTTGTTGTTGCCATATTTGCTGTCTGCAGCACAGATAGTCGAAGTCGATGAATCAGGTGCGTTCCGACCATATTTGCTGTACTTCTACTTTGTTTGTGTGGAACTAAGAAGACAATTTTTGCACAAACCCCTTTTTTTAAAAAAACTATCTATACAAAGAGGAAAAGCAAGAACTTTAAAATAATAATAATAATAATAATAATAATAATAATAATAATAATAATAATAATAATAACATTACAATTTGAAAACAATTTCAATTTCATGTGTCGTCACCATGAATCTATTCTACTATTAATCTATTCTATTTTGTTATAACGTTTAATCTGCTAAGATGTACTATATCCTCTTTTACCCTACCATATCTACAAACTTCTATGGCATGATTTAACTGTGTGATCTTGCGTAGTATCTTATAATGTGTTGCTAGTTTGTTCGGTTTCGTGTTATTTGACAACAAAACCATCGGTAGTAAGTTATATCTTTTATTTTTTTATCTTAGTCAAGAACATTCTTGCTGTTAAAATAGGATAAAAGGAAAGAAAACAAACGTTTCGGCAAAAACAAAAAAGTTAGTTGCGCAGCCGCAGTAAGGTGGATACAAAAATCAAGCCAGTATAGCAAAGCAAATGGAAATTAAGGGATTACATAAATTTATTTCATCCAAAATTTGATTCACCTAGTTGAGTTATGAAATTATTTTACATGACAAAAATGATGCACCAGTTTTACGAAATGGGATCGCTTTTTCGTTTTTCTGCAGGTGACTAAAGAACCAGATTTTTTAAAACTGAGAATGTGTTGTGTAATTATTGCATTATTTATTTATTAACACAGCCGTTTAGCTTTGAACATAGTTAGTTAGGGATTTAAATACAATAACTCTATTTTTCACGAATTTATTAAGTAAATGTTTTATCAGTAATTTATCAGAGTTGAAGAAAGTTTTTAATTTTCATTTAATACTAGCAGTACCACACACATCGTTGCCGTGTAATTCAAACATTTTCACAATGACTGTTTTAAGTAAACAGGTGTAATTTTCAGGTAAATATTTATTTAAACAAATCTAATAAGAAATTTTAAAATCCGTCTTCTTCTATGCACTTACGTAAAGAAAGTATGAACTTACTTTTACGTTTAATATTAAGTATGAAATTTTATTAATATTTTTCTAAGTATAGAAAAACTATAACTTTTTCTTCCGTATTAAGAATCACTATTTATATTATTTGACATAAACAGTTCTGTTGTTTAGATTTTTATAACAAAAATCATTTAGGTAATAAAAAATACGTAATTGTTTCTTCGACAATTTTTTAATAGAGAATTATTTTTTAAATTCTGCGTCTCCTGTATTGATCACGTTTCTCGTACTTTTATGTTTATTTCAAAAATTTTAAATTAATAATCCAACGTATCTAATTATTTAATCTTTATTACTACGTACTATACATACATTACAATTAAAAGTATGTAGTAATAATCACTATTCCTTTTTACAGTTCAGGAATAACCGTTGTTTCCTGTCTTTACTACGTATACATATATTTACTTATTTATTTATTGTTATAAAATGTCTACTTTTTGTAACAACTTTTTATAATACGCTTTTAAAATACAACTTTTATTTTAATTAGTTGAAATAAAAATAATTTCTCAAGTCATTTATACGTGACTATAAACAAGAACTTTGGGCACTGTAAACATTTACCCACTTATCTTTATGTTTTTTCAGCATCCCGAGTTTTTACTTATACTCACATATAAATTACTTTGAAAGAATTAATTTTCTACTGTTAAGCTAATTTTATCACATCTTGTTTTTAAAGCTTTTATATTTACTTTTATTTTTAAATGAAAATTGTTTGCATATTAAAACGTTTGTTTAAATGATGATCATTAAAAGTTTGTTACTACTGAAGATTCGCTTCTATCCTGTTAGCCAGACTGTTTGTGCAGCCTTTATAAAGCTAATGTACTACTAATAAAAAACATTACCATAAATTCTTAGTGGAGCTGAATGGGATGTCTGTCCAACCCTGTTTACAGCTGAGCACTTGTACGTCCCTCCATCTTCTACAGCCACTTTACTGATATTGATATGGCTAATCACATCACCCGTAACGGTCACATACTGACCAATAACAAACCTAGAACAGTTTCCATACATTTATTCATTTTTATTTATGTTCAATGTATTAATTTATATATTTTGAAGTAATCGTTTATCTCAATAAAATTAATTTAATTATTTAATTGTGTTCTGTACTTATTTCGAAATTTGTGACAAATATTTGGAAATGTAACAGATGAAGTGTATATGTGTGGTGTTTGTGTTTGTGTGTGTGTGTGTGTGTGTGTGTGTGTGTGTGTGTGTGTGTGTGTGTGTGAGAGAGAGAGAGAGAGATTTGTTGTTGTTGTTATTTTAAGGAGAAAAGCAAATTGAGGCTATTATCGCCTCCCTGTATGGAAGTGTGAGTGTAAAGTGTTATAGTAGTAAGTGTAATGTTGTAAGTGTAAGTGTGTGTTAGACTCGGGTACTGCGAGGGGCGTCTAAATCCTCTCAATAGGTGCAGCTAGTCTGCACCCCCTGCGGTGTGTGTGTGTGTGCGAGAGAGAGAGGGGGGAAAGAGAATGAGTGAGTGGAGTGGAAATGAGCTCTAAAACGTTTGAGGTCATTAACGTTAAGAAGGAACTGTTTCTTCTACAATTACACATTGCGTATTACTTTGAGCTGTCATCTTTATAGTAAATATTTTATTTGTCAAAAGTAAGTATCATAAAGGGATATATTTTCCTTAAAAGATTCGTTTAATTAGTTAAACGAACCCCAGTACTAAGCATAATTTTATAATATTCTATGGTACAAGTTCTTCAATTATTTCGCAGTTTACTGACTTAAAATTATTTACAAAATTTATTATTCATCAAAATATAATACTTTCAAAAATTGGCTAATAACTTCTAAACTACTGGTTTTTAAGAAAAAACTTATTCTTGTTATTTTATTTGTAGCTATTTACTGGTGCAGAAATCATTTTCATATTAACAGTTTTCCGACATTTGCAAATTTGTGTACGGATTTTGCAGTTCAGTAGACTATTTAACTCGTTCTTTCCGGCTTATTTTTGCTCAGCTTACCGCTGTAATCTGTCAGTCGCGCTTATCTGATGTTTGTTTTGTGCGTCATCCTGTCCTGCCCGCATTACAAAAATGTATTAACTTAATTTTTGTCGAAATGAAACAATTTCTGCCTAGTATTAAATAATTTTAATAATGGCAGTAAATTCCGTTTTAACACACATGCGCGCGCACGCACACGCACGAAATTATTATAGAGGTAGTCTATTACTTAAAATAATGTATCTTAAAGAATATCAGCTGTTAATACTTAAAACAATGTGTCTTAAAGAATATCAGCTGTTAATACTTAAAATAATGTGTCTTAAAGAATATCAGCTGTTAATACTTAAAATAATGTATCTTAAAGAATATCAGCTGTTAATACTTAAAATAATGTGTCTTAAAAAAATATCAGCTGTTAATACTTAAAATAATGTGTCTTAAAGAATATCAGCTGTTAATACTTAAAACAATGTGACTTAAAGAATATCAGCTGTTAATACTTAAAATAATGTGTCTTAAAGAATATCAGCTGTTAATACTTAAAACAATGTGTCTTAAAGAATATCAGCTGTTAATACTTAAAACAATGTGACTTAAAGAATATCAGCTGTTAATACTTAAAACAATGTGTCTTAAAGAATATCAGCTGTTAATACTTAAAACAATGTGTCTTAAAGAATATCAGCTGTTAATACTTAAAACAATGTGTCTTAAAGAATATTAGCTGTTAATACTTAAAACAATGTGTCTTAAAGAATATCAGCTGTTAATACTTAAAATAATGTATCTTAAAGAATATTAGTTGTTATTATTTAAAACCAAGTGTTGTAATATTTTTTCCAGTATAGCCTACAGTATTGTATTTTATACTTGCTTATATCTACGGGCACAACTGGGTAGTTACTATGTAATTATATGTTACATTCTTCGGTTTTTAAATAACTGTGACGTTTTATAATATTACAGTTGCATTGCTGTCAGACGGACGGTAAGGCCTTCTTACTGACCCTAAAACTTCATGCAGTTATACATTTTGTAAGAGAGCAAAGATAGAATCCTGAGCTTGAAAGCGCCACTGAATGAGGGAGCGGTATTGAATTTGTTATAAAATAAACACAATTGAACCCATAGGGAATGAAGGAACACAGGTTAATAATGAAACAGCGTTGGTAAATAATATATGTTGTACATGGTTTGTGCAATGCGGGTATCCGTTGTGGACTAAACAATACCAGCTCCGAAAGTTCCATTTTCTCCTTGAAAATATACCTCAACTGAACGAAATTGTGGAAAAACGTCTTTCAAAAAACCCAATCAAAAATTAAAACCTTAACTATCTAAAAATAAAATAATAATAATAATAATAATAATATTTTTATCGTGTTATCAGGAAATGTTCGTTTCTTGTTAAATATTCATTTCATTTCACCAAAGAGCCATAGGCCAATAATTTTGAATTATCACATACTGCACATTCATTAAACTCATTCATTAAATACACATAACTTTTCTAAAACGTAATTATTTTTAAAATTAATGTTCTATCAATCTTTTTATAAACAAGGCTACCTGCAATGTTTTGTTTAAAAACTACTTTGGCTAACCACACCTGGCATGGTTATTTTATCTATTTAAAAGTCTATTTATAACCTATTTGTAAACAAATGTTCTGATTTGAAAATCTAACTATATTGTTTGTCGAGTGTTTATATATATATATATATATATATATATATATATATATATATATATATATATATATATATATATTGGTGTTTAACGTCCGACTATTGTGCACACTTGGGCTAATTTAAACGATGGGATGATTTATAGCGTATGAAAATGCCAAGCTCTGGCCGGGAATCGAACCCGGGTCCTCGGGGTGAAAGCCCAGTACGCTATCAACTAGCCCACCGCGGCGGCTATATATATACAAAGACACACACACACACACACACACACACACACACACACACAATGTGCTCGAATAAACATTCCTTTTCAGCACATACAGGCATAGATGAGATATCTTTAAAAAGATTTTCTAACCGGCTTCTGACATTGCACAACGATTTTTCGCTAAAACTTACTGTTTATGGAAAATTTTAACATAAGACACTTTTACTTTTAGCTCTCGTAGGCATGTGCATGCGCGGCATCACAAATCAGACAATACTTTGTATATTTTACGAAGCTAACTTATTAATCACGAGTAGACGATCCATTACAAATACCAATTTTTGCATAAAGTGCTTAGAACATTTTTAATATTTATTTAAAAGTCATTAAATTTATAGGTTATGTGGCTCTACTGACAGTGATAGGGATACCTGCCCGTAGTACTAACCGGGACAAGCGTTTCGAATACCAAACACGTGTTTTGGACACTGTTTTTACACAAATATATTTGTGATTTCTCCTTCCATCGTGCATATATCTATTGTTAATACGGACATCGTAAAATACGAAGTAAATTTAAAATGTCAAAATACATTTAGACATCAAGCATTCCTTTCCAATTGACTAGAAGATAGTTAACTATTATAATTGCGTATGCTGTCACTATAAACAAGTCGCAGGGATAAAGACTTCAAAAAGCAGGATTGGATTTACCAAATGCTGTCTTTATTCACGAACGATTTTATGTAGCCTTTTCAAGGGTAACTAAATCAACTAACATATTTGCATCTATTACAGAAAATGAAATACAAAAAGTACAAGAAGATTACATTCTTACATCTAATATAGTTTATTGTAATACCGTGTAAAAATTGCTGTTAAAAAAACAATTATCTGTATTGAAATGTATGTGTATATGCTACAATGACTTATTTTTTAAACATGTTTTCCCTTCCTTCCAACCCTTCCCTTCCCTCACCCCGACGACTAAACTTATTCAAAAGGCTGTGTTTACTTAAAACTTTCATAGCGCGAAATGGCGCTCGGGCCCCTCGGTTTCTTATAACTTAATAAAATTTAAATGTAACTCACTAAATTCAACTGCACTGTTTTGGGCGCCATTTATAACATAAAATATAAAACTGGTACAATATGAAGAAAAAGGTATGCACCAGTGTGCAGCTAGGAGGATCATTCAGCGAGTGAAAGGCACCGATCAGTGGACCGTCATTGCAATATGAAGAAAAGGGTATGCACCAGTGTGCAGCTAGGAGGATCATTCAGCGAGTGAAAGGCACCGATCAGTGGACCGTCACTGCAATATGAAGAAAAGGGTATGCACCAGTGTGCAGCTAGGAGGATCATTCAGCGAGTGAAAGGCACCGATCAGTGGACCGTCACTGCAATATGAAGAAAAGGGTAAGCACCAGTGTGCAGCCACAGAGGATCATTCAGCGAGTGAAAGGCACCGATCAGTGGACCGTCACTGCAATATGAAGAAAAGGATATGCACCAGTGTGCAGCTAGGAGGATCATTCAGCGAGTGAAAGGCACCGATCAGTGGACCGTCACTGCAATATGAAGAAAAGGGTATGCACCAGTGTGCAGCTAGGAGGATCATTCAGCGAGTGAAAGGCACCGATCAGTGGACCGTCATTGCAATATGAAGAAAAGGGTATGCACCAGTGTGCAGCTAGGAGGATCATTCAGCGAGTGAAAGGCACCGATCAGTGGACCGTCACTGCAATATGAAGAAAAGGGTATGCACCAGTGTGCAGCTAGGAGGATCATTCAGCGAGTGAAAGGCACCGATCAGTGGACCGTCACTGCAATATGAAGAAAAGGGTATGCACCAGTGTGCAGCTAGGAGGATCATTCAGCGAGTGAAAGGCACCGATCAGTGGACCGTCACTGCAATATGAAGAAAAGGGTAAGCACCAGTGTGCAGCCACAGAGGATCATTCAGCGAGTGAAAGGCACCGATCAGTGGACCGTCACTGCAATATGAAGAAAAGGGTATGCACCAGTGTGCAGCTAGGAGGATCATTCAGCGAGTGAAAGGCACCGATCAGTGGACCGTCACTGCAATATGAAGAAAAGGGTATGCACCAGTGTGCAGCTAGGAGGATCATTCAGCGAGTGAAAGGCACCGATCAGTGGACCGTCACTGCAATATGAAGAAAAGGGTATGCACCAGTGTGCAGCCACAGAGGAGCATTCAGCGAGTGAAAGGCACCGATCAGTGGACCGTCACTGCAATACGAAGAAAAGGGTATGCACCAGTGTGCAGCCACAGAGGATCATTCAGCGAGTGAAAGGCACCGATCAGTGTACCGTCACCGCAACGTACAACAGAACGATTTTCACCAGTGTGCAGCCACAGAGGACCATTCAGCCTATCTGATAGTGGACCATCGATATGTTGACCGTCACCGCAACGTACAACAGAACGCTTTTCACCAGTGTGCAGCCACAGAGGAGCATTCAGCCTATCTGATAGTGGACCATCGATATGTTGACCGTCACCGCAACGTACAACAGAACGCTTTTCACCAGTGTGCAGCCACAGAGGAGCATTCAGCCTATCTGATAGTGGACCATCGATATGTTGACCGTCACCGCAACGTACAACAGAACGCTTTTCACCAGTGTGCAGCCACAGAGGACCATTCAGCCTATCTGATAGTGGACCATCGATATGTTGACCGTCACCGCAACGTACAACAGAACGCTTTTCACCAGTGTGCAGCCACAGAGGACCATTCAGCCTATCTGATAGTGGACCATCGATATGTTGACCGTCACCGCAACGTACAACAGAACGCTTTTCACCAGTGTGCAGCCACAGAGGACATTCAGCCTATCTGATAGTGGACCATCGATATGTTGACCGTTACCGCAACGTACAACAGAACGCTTTTCACCAGTGTGCAGCCACAGAGGAGCATTCGGCCTATCTGATAGTGGACCATCGATATGTTGACCGTCACCGCAACGTACAACAGAACGCTTTTCACCAGTGTGCAGCCACAGAGGAGCATTCAGCTTATCTGATAGTGGACCATCGATATGTTGACCGTCACCGCAACGTACAACAGAACGCTTTTCACCAGTGTGCAGCCACAGAGGAGCATTCAGCCTATCTGATAGTGGACCATTGATATGTTGACCGTCACCGCAACGTACAACAGAACGCTTTTCACCAGTGTGCAGCCACAGAGGAGCATTCAGCCTATCTGATAGTGGACCATCGATATGTTGACCGTCACCGCAACGTACAACAGAACGCTTTTCACCAGTGTGCAGCCACAGAGGAGCATTCAGCCTATCTGATAGTGGACCATCGATATGTTGACCGTTACGGCAACGTACAACAGAACGCTTTTCACCAGTGTGCAGCCACAGAGGACCATTCAGCCTATCTGATAGTGGACCATCGATATGTTGACCGTCACCGCAACGTACAACAGAACGCTTTTCACCAGTGTGCAGCCACAGAGGAGCATTCAGCCTATCTGATAGTGGACCATCGATATGTTGACCGTCACCGCAACGTACAACAGAACGCTTTTCACCAGTGTGCAGCCACAGAGGACATTCAGCCTATCTGATAGTGGACCATCGATATGTTGACCGTCACCGCAACGTACAACAGAACGCTTTTCACCAGTGTGCAGCCACAGAGGAGCATTCGGCCTATCTGATAGTGGACCATCGATATGTTGACCGTCACCGCAACGTACAACAGAACGCTTTTCACCAGTGTGCAGCCACAGAGGAGCATTCAGCTTATCTGATAGTGGACCATCGATATGTTGACCGTCACCGCAACGTACAACAGAACGCTTTTCACCAGTGTGCAGCCACAGAGGAGCATTCAGCCTATCTGATAGTGGACCATTGATATGTTGACCGTCACCGCAACGTACAACAGAACGCTTTTCACCAGTGTGCAGCCACAGAGGAGCATTCAGCCTATCTGATAGTGGACAATCTATATGTTGACCGTCACCGCAACGTACAACAGAACGCTTTTCACCAGTGTGCAGCCACAGAGGACCATTCAGCCTATCTGATAGTGGACCATCGATATGTTGACCGTTACGGCAACGTACAACAGAACGCTTTTCACCAGTGTGCAGCCACAGAGGAGCATTCAGCCTATCTGATAGTGGACCATCGATATGTTGACCGTCACCGCAACGTACAACAGAACGCTTTTCACAAGTGTGCAGCCACAGAGGAGCATTCAGCCTATCTGATAGTGGACCATTGATATGTTGACCGTCACCGCAACGTACAACAGAACGCTTTTCACCAGTGTGCAGCCACAGAGGAGCATACAGCCTATCTGATAGTGGACCATCGATATGTTGACCGTTACGGCAACGTACAACAGAACGCTTTTCACCAGTGTGCAGCCACAGAGGACCATTCAGCCTATCTGATAGTGGACCATCGATATGTTGACCGTCACCGCAACGTACAACAGAACGCTTTTCACCAGTGTGCAGCTACAGAGGAGCATTCGGCCTATCTGATAGTGGACCATCGATATGTTGACCGTCACCGCAACGTACAACAGAACGCTTTTCACCAGTGTGCAGCCACAGAGGAGCATTCAGCTTATCTGATAGTGGACCATCGATATGTTGACCGTCACCGCAACGTACAACAGAACGCTTTTCACCAGTGTGCAGCCACAGAGGAGCATTCAGCCTATCTGATAGTGGACCATCGATATGTTGACCGTCACCGCAACGTACAACAGAACGCTTTTCACCAGTGTGCAGCCACAGAGGAGCATTCAGCCTATCTGATAGTGGACAATCGATATGTTGACCGTTACGGCAACGTCTAGCAGGTAGAAGGATCCGAGGGCCAATTGAAAATCATTTGTGTCGGATAGAGAAATCGTTGATAAGTACAACAAATTACTTAATTAATTAAAACCTCCAGGTAACTAAATATGCAGCAGAGGATCATCCGAGGATTAATTAGTAGTTTTTCTCTATTAGTTTTATCCTTGAGCAGGATATTAAAACTACTGATATTTTTTTCACATAAACTTTGTCAAACCTTTCAATTCCACACCAAAGGCAAGTAAGTAAAAAAAATTACATAATCACTGATGAATCTATATTTTTGATAATTTTTTTTAAAATTAGGATATAATGAAAAGCATTATGTATACAACCTATATTTAGATTCTCATACAGCTTAGATAGATAACTCATTGTCTGTTCAGAGATAAGTTATTTGTAGTTAGTATAGTATTCGTGCATGTGTGAGAGTGAAAAGAATATAATATAATTATGAATTTTGCATCAAAGTGATTTGTTTTAATAAATGAAAATTTGTTTGTCAAAAAGTAAAGTAATTATAATGTCTTTGTACTGCAGTGACTTATTTAAAATTATTAACTTGCTAATTTAAAATTATAAACTTATTTAAAAACTGTTTGTGTGTCTGTGTGTGTGTGTGTGTGTGTGTGTGTGTGTGTGTGTGTGTGTGTGTGTGTGTGTGTGTGTGTGTGTGTGTGTGTGTGTGTGTGTGTGTGTGTGTGTGTGTGTGTGTGTGTGTGTGTGTGTGTGTGTGTGTGTGTGTGTGTGTGTGTGTGTGTGTGTGTGTGTGTGTGTGTGTGTGTTTTAGCACGCTCACATTCAAAATTTTGGTCTGATATTATTCAGACGGCACAAATATCGATTATTTTTATTAATATTCTTCAGCATATTTGTTCGTTAATCGGGTTGTTTCAACAATTTCGTTCGAGGTAATTTCAAATTTTTAATATTTATAACTTTCTTGTTTTAAATGTTTTGGGAAAATTATTTCACTGACGTAAGCAGCGTTAAAACTGCATAAATTAGCATTTTTAATTTTCAAAATCCGTTGAAGTTAAGAAATGTAATTTGACTACGGTCAAGTTTCGTTTTAATATTTTAAATGCAATTTTAAAGTTTAAAATGCTAATATATGCAGGTTTTAACGCTGTTTATGACATTGAAATCAGAATTTCAAAAATGGTAAAATTTAGAAAAATATTTTTGGAAATTCGCTTTAATCATATCAGAGACAGCTGCGTGACGCGATTTTAGACATCAGCATACGTTACCTTTCGCTCTGAGGTAATGGAAAGCCATCGAGTGTCCACATTATTTGCGGAGTCGGCTGTCCTGTAGCAATGCACTTCAAGGACACGTCGGGTCCTGGCTGAAGGGTCTGTTCTATAAACTGGTATATGAACTGAGGCTTCGATGCTGAAACAAATACACCGACTGTTAAGAGAAAAGTAATAAATAATCATTATAGGCTACGTATTAGAATCGATGAGCTTTTGGAAGCAATTTTCAAAACAAAGATATTAAAAACCATGAATGTTAACATTAGGCCTATATTCGTTTTGAAAATTAAAAGGGTAAAATAAAGGCTGAATACTGTTTTTTTTTCATTTTATATTTCTTGGAAAATATGATTTCACATCTTATTTAACTCCTTAAAGCGTAGTGGTATTACAGTGAAAAAACATTTGTTTTATTTTTTATACCTTTGATGCATTGTAGTGCAGTCTAGTAGTGAACTGTTCAACTAATAACCCTGCAGAAGTGTTGTCAGAGCACACAGAGCAGGTGTTCAGTTTCAGTTCAGACTATGTTGTAATCAACTGCTAAGAATATTCGTTTGTAATACTCTAATATTATTACTGGTAAGCACAAACACTTTATTTAGAATAAAATAATGTTTGTGTACATGGTAAAATAAAAATTATTACCCTAGACTAAGTGGACTATTTATTATTAGGCCTTCTTGTGGTGGTTTCACCGCATAATCACTATGAATAATTGGACGCCTGGTATAACAAGTTTGATGCTATCGAAAAAAATCATTTTTTGTGTTTCTTATTAACCAATTGCAAATACAAAATGCTAGTTGTTTACAACCTCTAACTTTTAAATGTTTCGTTTTAGGTTATACCATTGTTCCATGGAGAAAACGACAGATGCCTATCGTTTTACAAGAAACTGCAGACATCCCGTCAGATGACAGCAGACTTAGTAAATAAAGATTATGTTACCTTTTGCGATAATTTTTTTAACTCAGTGAACTTATGATTTATTTACAGCAACATGAAGTACAAGCATGTGGCACAGCAAGGTCCTGAAGGCAATCACATGAGCCACGGTGAGTATCGGCTTTGGTATGGAAGGGCCATTCCTGAAGGCAATCATATGAGCCACGGTGAGTATTGGCTTTGGTATAGAAGGGCCATTTCTGAAGGCAATCACATGAGCCACGGTGAGTATCGGCTTTGGTAGAGAAGGGCCATTTCTGAAGGCAATCACAAGAGCCACGGTGAGTATCGGCTTTGGTATGGAAGGGCCATTCCTGAAGGCAATCACATGAGCCACGGTGAGTATTGGCTTTGGTATAGAAGGGCCATTTCTGAAGGCAATCACATGAGCCACGGTGAGTATTGGCTTTGGTATAGAAGGGCCATTCCTGAAGGCAATCACATGAGCCACGGTGAGTATCGGCTTTGGTATAGAAGGGCCATTTCTGAAGGCAATCACAAGAGCCACGGTGAGTATCGGCTTTGGTATGGAAGGGCCATTCCTGAAGGCAATCACATGAGCCACGGTGAGTATTGGCTTTGGTATGGAAGGGCCATTCCTGAAGGCAATCACATGAGCCACGGTGAGTATCGGCTTTGGTATGGAAGGGCCATTCCTGAAGGCAATCACATGAGCCACGGTGAGTATCGGCTTTGGTATGGAAGGGCCATTCCTGAAGGCAATCACAAGAGCCACGGTGAGTATCGGCTTTGGTATGGAAGGGCCATTCCTGAAGGCAATCACATGAGCCACGGTGAGTATTGGCTTTGGTATGGAAGGGCCATTCCTGAAGGCAATCACATGAGCCACGGTGAGTATCGGCTTTGGTATGGAAGGGCCATTCCTGAAGGCAATCACATGAGCCACGGTGAGTATTGGCTTTGGTATAGAAGGGCCATTTCTGAAGGCAATCACATGAGCCACGGTGAGTATCGGCTTTGGTAGAGAAGGGCCATTTCTGAAGGCAATCACAAGAGCCACGGTGAGTATCGGCTTTGGTATGGAAGGGCCATTCCTGAAGGCAATCACATGAGCCACGGTGAGTATTGGCTTTGGTATAGAAGGGCCATTTCTGAAGGCAATCACATGAGCCACGGTGAGTATTGGCTTTGGTATAGAAGGGCCATTCCTGAAGGCAATCACATGAGCCACGGTGAGTATCGGCTTTGGTATAGAAGGGCCATTTCTGAAGGCAATCACAAGAGCCACGGTGAGTATCGGCTTTGGTATGGAAGGGCCATTCCTGAAGGCAATCACATGAGCCACGGTGAGTATTGGCTTTGGTATGGAAGGGCCATTCCTGAAGGCAATCACATGAGCCACGGTGAGTATCGGCTTTGGTATGGAAGGGCCATTCCTGAAGGCAATCACATGAGCCACGGTGAGTATCGGCTTTGGTATGGAAGGGCCATTCCTGAAGGCAATCACAAGAGCCACGGTGAGTATCGGCTTTGGTATGGAAGGGCCATTCCTGAAGGCAATCACATGAGCCACGGTGAGTATTGGCTTTGGTATGGAAGGGCCATTCCTGAAGGCAATCACATGAGCCACGGTGAGTATCGGCTTTGGTATGGAAGGGCCATTCCTGAAGGCAATCACATGAGCCACGGTGAGTATTGGCTTTGGTATAGAAGGGCCATTTCTGAAGGCAATCACATGAGCCACGGTGAGTATCGGCTTTGGTATAGAAGGGCCATTTCTGAAGGCAATCACAAGAGCCACGGTGAGTATTGGCTTTGGTATGGAAGGGCCATTCCTGAAGGCAATCACATGAGCCACGGTGAGTATTGGCTTTGGTATAGAAGGGCCATTTCTGAAGGCAATCACATGAGCCACGGTGAGTATTGGCTTTGGTATAGAAGGGCCATTCCTGAAGGCAATCACATGAGCCACGGTGAGTATCGGCTTTGGTATAGAAGGGCCATTTCTGAAGGCAATCACAAGAGCCACGGTGAGTATCGGCTTTGGTATGGAAGGGCCATTCCTGAAGGCAATCACATGAGCCACGGTGAATATTGGCTTTGGTATGGAAGGGCCATTCCTGAAGGCAATCACATGAGCCACGGTGAGTATCGGCTTTGGTATGGAAGGGCCATTCCTGAAGGCAATCACATGAGCCACGGTGAGTATCGGCTTTGGTATGGAAGGGCCATTCCTGAAGGCAATCACATGAGCCATGGTGAGTATTGGCTTATATGAAGTGAGTATGGTATGGAAGGACAAAAGAGGTATTTACTTTATCTCTAATTATCGCAATCATCATAAGATCACGGAGGTAAACAGGAAGCAATCTAACGGAGAAATAAAAGCTGTGCGTGCACATGAGAAACAAGGGGAAGGAAAAGCTCATTGGTTCTAACACTTTCAAACTAAAAGTTGCACAGAAAACTTGCACTCATGCGACTGATACAGTGGTCTTTCTGTGCCTACAATAGTTGTGGCATAAGCAACTGATACTGATTATTTTGATACTGATGATGCAACTGATTATTTTGTACATTGAAGCAAACAATTCAGTACATTTTGAGATAGTCCAATTCAAACAGTTTTTTCCAATGAAGTTTTAAAATGCTTTGTTTGAAGTGAAAACGTCTACAAACGCGCCTGACCTACCACAGATTAGCTTCTTTGATGAGGATAAATCACGCTGGCAAATAAGTTTTTGTCCGTCGCTGTTACGCAGTCGGTTTTGATGGGATAAAACAGCTGACACGTAAACGATAAAATTGGTTATCACGTTTACGAAGTCTGTTTTTATGGGATAATTCGAGCTTTTGTCTGTGTCTGTTACGCAGTCGGTTGTTATGGGATAAATCAGCTGACAAGTAAACGATAAAAATGGTTGTCAAAGTTTACGGAGTCTGTTTTGATGGAATAATTCGAGTTTACATGTAAGCTTTAGTCTGTATATTTTACGCAGTCAGTTGTGATGGGATAAATCAATCTGACACGTAAGCTTTTGGCTGTTACTCTTACGCAGTCTGTTTTGATCGGCTAATTCGAGCTGACATGTAAGCTTTTGTCTGTCTCTGTTACGCAGTCAGTTGTGATGGGATAAATCAATCTGACACGTAAGCTTTTGGCTATTACTCTTACGCAGTCTGTTTTGATCGGATAATTCGAGCTGACATGTAAGCTTTTGTCTGTCTCTGTTACGCAGTCAGTTGTGATGGGATAAATCAATCTGACACGTAAGCTTTTGGCTGTTACTCTTACGCGGTCTGTTTTGATCGGATAATTCTAGCTGACATGTAAGCTTTTGTCTGTCTCTGTTACGCACTCAGTTGTGATGGGATAAATCAATCTGACACGTAAGCTTTTGGCTGTTACTCTTACGCAGTCTGTTTTGATCGGATAATTCGAGCTGACATGTAAGCTTTTGTCTGTCTCTGTTACGCAGTCAGTTGTGATGGGATAAATCAATCTGACACGTAAGCTTTTGGCTGTTACTCTTACGCAGTCTGTTTTGATCGGATAATTCGAGCTGACATGTAAGCTTTTGTCTGTCTCTGTTACGCAGTCAGTTGTGATGGGATAAATCAATCTGACACGTAAGCTTTTGGCTGTTACTCTTACGCAGTCTGTTTTGATCGGATAATTCGAGCTGACATGTAAGCTTTTGTCTGTCTCTGTTGCGCAGTCAGTTGTGATGGGATAAATCAATCTGACACGTAAGCTTTTGGCTGTTACTCTTACGCAGTCTGTTTTGATCGGATAATTCGAGCTGACATGTAAGCTTTTGTCTGTCTCTGTTACGCAGTCAGTTGTGATGGGATAAATCAATCTGACACGTAAGCTTTTGGCTGTTACTCTTACGCAGTCTGTTTTGATCGGCTAATTCGAGCTGACATGTAAGCTTTTGTCTGTCTCTGTTACGCAGTCAGTTGTGATGGGATAAATCAATCTGACACGTAAGCTTTTGGCTGTTACTCTTACGCAGTCTGTTTTGATCGGATAATTCGAGCTGACATGTAAGCTTTTGTCTGTCTCTGTTACGCAGTCAGTTGTGATGGGATAAATCAATCTGACACGTAAGCTTTTGGCTGTTACTCTTACGCAGTCTGTTTTGATCGGCTAATTCGAGCTGACATATAAGGTTTTGGCCGTCACTGTTCAGCAGTCTTTTGGGTTTAATTTTTAATTTTTATTTATTTAAAATTATATATAATAATTAAGTTCAATAAACAATATTTTAATTATAATTTACGCTATACACCCCAACCCATGTAACACAACCATCCATGTAACGCTACATAAACGATACATGTAACACAATTTTTTTTTATAGCGTTTACAGTTAAATATATCTTGCACACTGTATTTACTAAATTTAATATTTATTTGTTATAATTATTAAAGAAATGGGTTGAACAATAAATATATTAATTATAAATAATGCTGTTATACTGTAGTTTTTATTGTATTGAAAGTGTGTTCTTAGACAGGACACACACGCGCGCGCGCGCGCGCACACACACACACACACACACAAATAAATACGGAGAGATATAAAAATTAGAACCTATTTTTGAATTAGGAGCGGGAAAAGGATACATCTCAAAATCAAATTTTCAAAGATCACGAACTTGCTTTATACTTCATATATTAAAAAGATAAAAACCCTTTTAGACGTTTGGGTTTCTTACTCCATACCAGCAGACATCCAACAAGGAGGGGTTAAATATGGCACGAGTGTGCAAAGGAATGAGGATAATGACTTGCTTAATGCATTGTTAGTTCTTTAAATAAATTCCTTTCATATTATTGTTTTCTTTATTAAATATCAGTATGCTTTTAAACTGTATTTAATATCTCCACCCACGCACTGCACCATCACAAACAACAATTAAAGCAATTAAAGCAATTAAAGCAATTAAAGCAATTAAAGCGAAGTATTTTGTTAATTAATTTATAAACATAACCAAGAAACTTTATAATTTTTTGATAGTTGTTGCTGATTTTGTTATGCAGATTTTAATGGCGAATACTAAAGTAAAATCAGCTTTTAAAAAAATGTAAGATAAAAAATAATATTGTTGATAATTCATTTCCCTAAACTCAACGGTTGTGTCCCGTGATTAAATATGAAGTTTAAATACAGTAATAAGAAACATAATAATTATTTGTTATTTTGGGTTTAAAAATAATGAATTGGAGGAATGTCTCAGTCGGAATATGTTTGTGTCGGAATTTTGAGGCCAATTTAATGATTCCTCCATATATTACTTGATCTATGAATGCGTCCATATATTACTTGATCTATGAATGCGTCCATATATTACTTGATCTATGAATGCGTCCAAATATTACTTGATCTATGAATGCGTCCATATATTACTTGATCTATGAATGCGTCCATATATTACTTGATCTATGAATGCGTCCATATATTACTTGATCTATGAATGCGTCCAAATATTACTTGATCTATGAATGCGTCATATATTACTTGATCTATGAATGCGTGTCATTTTTTATACATTATTTACAAGAATGGTATTAGTTGATACATCTCTTCTAAGTTGTCATAATTTGTGCTTAAGAATTTAAAAGATAATCTGTAGTTATGATTTAAGTACAATGGTCAGCAATCTGTATAGAGTATAAAGATTTGGGGAAGCACAGTAAAATATTTCTCTGTGTAATTAAATATCTGTCATATTTGAGTCTAAAAATTAACCATTTAATGTGTACTGTTTTTTTTTTTTTAGATGATTCACATCGGAAAGTGAGCTCTAAAAGCTCACTTTCCGATGTTTATCATAATGGCTGTTCTAAAAACAGCCATTATGATAAGACCCAGATGGGATAAGTCATATGGTTTTTACTTTGAAATATTGAATAAAATATGTCTCAGTACTATAAATATGTTTTAAGATACCTGGCGTAAAAAAGAAATAAGTAAACTTCAAACATATTTTCGTACTTTTGTAGCCCTTTGTTAAATGACTAATAAATGTATTAAATTTTCAAATAGAATTTACAAAGAATTTGATTCTGGATAAAATGGTATTAACAAAGTATATACAAAAATATACAATCGTAAGAATTTCGAATTTTCTTAACAAAACAACCCAAAATGTGCAAGAATAAAACAAGATACTAAAAGAAACATTTTGCTTAACGTCTATACTTTATGCCTGTTAGACTAATGCGGACAAGAGATTAACGTTAACAGTAAGGGAAAAGCAACGGAAGTAACTGTGGCTAGAACTAAGAACTTTAAGGTGCGCAGTTCAGAGACGCAGCAGTCTGACCGGTGCTTTACCACATCGACTACCGAATCCGCCTCTACTAAACAAAACAAATTTATCAACAGCACAAAATAAAAGACGTAATCTTAATTAAAAAAAACAAATACATCAAAAATGAAATCAACTTATAATAATAATAATAATAAAATGATCGAAATATACGCCTCTACTGCCCGACGTACAATGTTTTTAAAGGACTTCCGGATTTTATCTATGTTGTATTGTATGAGTTGTACTTTATTGAAAATTCTAATAACTTCTCTTGACTGACATACTTTTGTTGACATAGTATAGATTTCAAGCGGCTCCACAAGGAGTCCAGAGGTGTTAGGTCAGGCGACGTAGGAGGCCAGTTGATTGGTTCATCAAGTCCAATCCACTTCTTTTACTTGTTTAATTGCTGGAAAATTAGGTGCCTTTCTTACAGACTATCTGGAAAAGTATTTCACAATAGTTCTACAATTTGCTTATAAAACACACACACACACACAAATAAATAAATAAGTTATTTAAACGACACAGAATTTTAGAGAATTTTCATTGGAAAATATAAAGAATTTGAGCAGTCATCACGGTAAGGTCAAGACTTAAGACTATAATATAAACAATTTGAGCAGTCATCACGGTAAGATCAAGACTTAAGACTATAATATAAACAATTTGAGCAGTCATCACGGTAAGATCAAGACTTAAGACTGTAATATAAACAATTCGAGCAGTCATCACGGTAAGGTCAAGACTTAAGACTATAATATAAACAATTTGAGCAGTCATCACGGTAAGATCAAGACTTAAGACTATAATATAAACAATTTGAGCAGTCATCACGGTAAGTTAAGACTATAATATAAACAATTTGAGCAGTCATCACGGTAAGTTAAGACTATAATATAAACAATTTGAGCAGTCATCACGGTAAGGTCAAGACTTAAGACTATAATATAAACAATTTGAGCAGTCATCACGGTAAGTTAAGACTATAATATAAACAATTTGAGCAGTCATCACGGTAAGTTAAGACTATAATATAAACAATTTGAGCAGTCATCACGGTAAGTTAAGACTATAATATAAACAATTTGAGCAGTCATCACGGTAAGGTCAAGACTTAAGAATATAATATAAACAATTTGAGCAGTCATCACGGTAAGGTCAAGACTTAAGACTATAATATTAACAATTTGAGCAGTCATCACGGTAAGGTCAAGACTTAAGCCAATAATATAAACGCCGATCTGGATTTCTTGACATCTAGAACACGTTCAAATGGATCCAAAAAACATTTATTACAATTCAAATACTGTAAAAATATTTTATTATAAAATTTATAATGTAGCTTAATAACACTCCAGCTTTCACAATTTTGGTCTAATTCAATTCAAACTTGCCAAAAAATTTATTTCCTAAGAAAATAGTTCAACTTTATTAAAATAACATTCATAATATTTTAAAAGCATTATAAATTTTATATCTACCACTTTTTAAATTATGATTTTATCATTGTAACTAACGTTAGGAGTTATCTATTGTAAAGCTTTTGGTGAGTTATGGTAAAACCTAAATCTGACTGATCGGTGACTATGAAATGAGCACCGATCCTGATCATTTTTTGAGGAGTTGTTAAAATTTATATACATACATAAATTTCATAATTAATATGTAATGAAACAAATATGTTTCTTTAATTTAAACTGCACCACTTTAAACTTTGGGTGCCAATTTACAACATAAAAATTATGTTTATGAAGATAATAATTTACAATATAAAAGTAATTACTTAAA